>OX387253.1:4005163-4207663 GCA_947562095.1 Branchellion lobata
AAGTCTTCAGAGATCTACAAAATGATTTTGTTGAACTTGAAGATTTTAAGCTGTTAGGCAGGTTGTTCCACAACTTAGGTCCGCTGACGCTGAACCCCCTTAATCATAATGATTTTAGCTTGTGCTTGTTGGGAACAACGTCCTTTGACTTAGCCGATCTCAGTCTCTGTTTTTCCGGCAGACTAGCAACTGGAACTAGGTCACGTGTCAGATACGCAAGACCCTCGTTGGACAAGCACATACATCTGCAGAGCAATTTTATACTCAATTCTTTCATCAATTTTCAGCCAGTGAAGCTCTTTGAGTACAGGGGTAATGTGATCATATTTTCTTACTCCTGTAATGAGCCGGCTGTTGCATTGATTATGGATTAAATACTCTGCGTTGCTACCTTAGGTAAGCTGACTAAAGCCATGTTGCCATAGTAAATACGACTAAGGCCGATGCAAGTGTTTTCAAGGAGTCCATTGTCAAACATCCCTTGATGGATCTTATTTGACGCAGAGAGGTGAAACACATCTGTATTGTTTTTGATATCTGCGTTGACATCGTGAGGTCTCTATCCATAGATATTCCCAAGTTCCTTACAGATTTTGATGGAAAGATGTTGCTTTCTAATACACGGACAGAATAGTTCGGAATATTTTTTAGATTCCGACGAGAAGAGAACCAGATCACCACAGTTTTCTCACTTTTGAGCTTGAGACAATTGGCTCCCATCCAAGATGCGATTTCATCTACACACTCGAAAATGGCACAAAACATGGTGAACAATCAAAATGAAAAAAAAAATCAACAATAACTGAATGTCGTAAGAACTAATCTATTTTAATCAAATGAAAGAAAAATTAAAATCAACAATAACTGAACGTTATAAAAACTGTCAATTGTCTGTTGCCAGAGATCAAAATCTGACTACAGAAACAAATTTATAGATCTCAAAATTAAGAATTGAATCATAACTTTTATTGAATGACTATTGAAGAATGTTTCATCAAATTAACCAAAAATGGACTGTTAAAAGGTTCTAAAAAATTCAAGAGCAGAATTGTCTATTAAATCAAATAAATGAGTAATAACATTTGAGAATTGAATCATATCTCAAAACCACATAACATAACCAATGCAAGTTATTTCATCTTTTCCTTTATTATCCTTTTCAATCATTTTTCATATTCACAAGGAAATTTGTCCGGATACCACAATTCCTTGAAATGCTTTCAACACTGGCTCACTTTTTTCAAGTTGACAAAGGTTATTCTTATAGCCGATTGGTTAACGATTTTTCAACAATGTCTTTTTAATATTCAGCCATTTCTCGAATTCATAAGTCCGTCAGGATACCACAAATTTTTGCAATGCCTTTCAACACTTGTTACTTTCTTGTTGAGTAATTTGGCAAACAGTATTTATGTAGGCGTTGGTCGACAATTTCACTGCAATGTCTGTATTTCAAACGAGAAAATGGTGGATTCGGCAATATCTTTAAAATCTTTAAAAAATCTTTGTGATAAGCAAAAACTATAACTTTTAGAGGAATAAATTTATTCATAACTAATATTTGAAACTTTAAATTTCAAATAGTTAATGAAAATAGTTTAAATAAAGAAAATTAAAGTAACGGCCATACACGCTTTCGCGAAACCGGTAACAAAAATCATGCCCAGGGTGAAGATCGAACTATTTATTTTGGACTTGATCGTTCAAGACATCGTGTCACGCATGCGCCCTGTCATTGTTGCCAGTGAAAGGAACACTGCTACAAGGGCGTGCTGACGCTGTTGTTTTTATTTTATTAAAATTTTTTTTATAGTCTTTATTAGATCAAATCCAGACATACGCTGGAAATGTTACAAAAACAGAAACAGCCGAACTAAAAAATAAAACATTGATGTATTCGAGAACTAAATGTTATCAGTCATCAAAGTCGGCTTTGAACCTACGAAATGAACAAATCGTGAAAGAAAGAGTTAAACAAACATAAAACACAATGAAATATTAATTTAAAACAATAAATCAATTGAAAAATTGAAAAAAAGTGATTAAAATAGTTAAATTTGAGGAATGAAAACTCAGCGGTAATAACTGGCATCACGTTGGCAAGGCATACATAGAATTTAATCACAAATTCTTCTGCTCTTATTTTATGTTCAAAATTAATTCAATATGAGTGTATGTTGAATGCTTCAAACTAATGTTTTTTCTTCACAGTTCGTAAGCGTATACGTCAAAGCTTCTACGAAATATTCCTTCGATCAAGGTAGTGGATTTGTTCTGGGTGACGAAGTGATGATGTGCTAATAAATATCGAAAGTAGGTCAATGACCTAAAAGTACTATTATGAGATAATTAAGTGAATGATCTTATGCTTGGTTAATTGACACATAAAAAATATGCTTTCCTGATAATGAGATTAATTACCTGATAACAAGTTGATCGTAGCTGAGAGTTTATTCTGTCTGGGTTTTTAATTATTTTTATTGATTAATTTTGTTTCAATAATTTGCAATTCAACAACCTACAGTACATCATCAGAGGCCCGATGGGTGAACTGATTTGGTCAAATAATCCGATAAATGAATATCTGCTGATTTCTGTCGACAACAATGGAATTGTATGTTCAACTCATAAAATCTTGCAGTCATTTGAAGTTTAAATCATTTATATGTTTGAACTTCTTATTTATGTCACTAATTATATTTAATTAATTGGCAATCAAATTATATTCGAGACTAAGAACAAATGAGGAAGATGACAACATTTCCTAATCCTCATTCCGAGACAAAACATTCCTTCCTCGTTTTCTCAATACTCATTAAGCTCATAATACTCATTGTTCATCATTTTCAATTTAAACCTCTTTTTTTCTTTTGCCGTTTGTTGTAAGTTCAATGTTGACTTTTATGACTGAAAACAATCTTTTCTCGAATATTCTAATGTTTTCTTCTTTAGTTCGATTGTTCGTCGTGTTTTTGTAACATTTCCAGTGTATGTCTGGACTCGATCTAATAAAGACAATGAAAATAAATTATAAAAAAAAATTGGCAACGGATACATAGACTTTTTAAATTGGAAACGAAAAAGTAGAATAACAATCAACATGAACTGAATGTTGTGAGATTTCAAAGTAAGAAAGAAGAGGGTTGAAAAAGGAATCTGAAAAGTCAAGTTCATGTAACAATCGAAAAAAAATTTGGCAAATGAAATGAACTAGAAAAACCATCAAACACTTCCTAGGTATGCGTTGCCAACGTGATGCCAGTTATGGCCACTGAGTTTTCATTCCTCAAACTTCCCTATTTTGATTACTTTGTTTCAATTCTTTTGTTAATTTTTCGTTTTCAATCATTTTTCTTTGTGTTTATTATTTTTTCAAAGTTTTTCTCGCTTTTTGTTGATTTCGTTCGTATTCTCATCAAATTTTCTTTTCAACTTCATTATATTTACATCAAGATGACAAAATATTCTTTGAATGATCTCAAAAAATTTGAATTCAGAGTTAGGATAAGTTTTGATAAGAGGAAAATATTAGCTAAAAATAATATCTGGAATCCGGATATTCCGAGGCAGATTCCAAAAAGAAAACATACTCAAAATTCATTTGTTAAGTCCATCAGTAAGAATACTATCTATCTTATCTAACCAAATCATTTATATAGCGCTGATTCTACACTGTTTAAAGTGCTCTGCTGAATTGAATGAAAAAAAAAACATAACGCATGATTCAAGTATTTCATATTTGACTTGGAAATCTCGCTGTCTGTCATGCATTTCCCATCTCCCCTTTTTTTCCACAACCTCATGCAACAACTTCTCCCATCCGTCCACAAGGTGTGAATGGACGAATGTCAAGGTTAAAATCAAAAAAGTGCATAGAAATTCAAATAAAGCTGCAGAAACCAGGGTCCCTTGCAGTCATTTGATTTGTGGAACGGCGATCGACTGAAAATCGGTACTTTGTTTTTGATGAATTTATTTGTGGAAACTTCAAAAAGAGTTTCGTAAACTTTTTATAGAGTTAAGCAACAATGTTAAGCATTATTAAACATCAATCTTTCCTCGCAATTTTCACATATTTTGGAACCTTCTTGACCTGAATTGAAAGGTAAATTACAATGAATGAGACAAATCCAAAAACTATAGGATGTTCAATTTTGTGATAAGAGGATTCAATTAATTAATTAATTATAATTAGCGACATAAATAAAAAAGTCCGGAATTATAGAAAAACTTGAATTTCAAATGACTTCAAGGTTTTATGATTTGAACATACAATTTTGTGGTTGTCGACAGAAATCACCAGAAATTTAACTATCCGAGTATTTACTTTTAACGGGACATTGCTCAGAAGGGTTTTACCCTTGTGGTCTTCAATGACAAACTGTAGGTTGTTGAATTGCGACGTATTGAAACAAAATTCATCAACAAAAGTAATTAAAAACCCATACAGATTAAACTCTCAGCTACGATCAACTCGTTATCAGGTTATTAATCTCATTATCAAGAAAGCAAATTTTTTGTGTCAATTAACCAAGCATGATATCGCTCACTTTATTATCTTATTATAGTACTTTTATGTCATTGACCTACTTTTGATATTTATTAGCACATCATCACTTCGTCACCCAGAACAAATCCACTACCTTGATCGAGGGAATATTTCGTAGAAGCGCCTTCATGTAAATGTCTAATGACTGGAAAAAAAGATATAAACAACAGATAAATAATATTATATAAGTTTGTAGCCGTCATCATACATTCGTAATTATAAATATATATATATATATATATATATATATATATATATATATATATATATATATATATATATATATATATATATATATATATATATATATATATATATATATATATATATATATATATATATATATATATATATATATATATATATATATATATATATATATATATATATATATATATATATATATATATATATATATATATAAATTTAGTCAGTAAAAGATTTTACAGTAGACAAATCTCACCTCTCCAACGTTAGCTTCCACCAAACTCTCCTTGGGAACTACAGGAAAGAAAGATACGAGCGGACATGAAAAGATTAAAACTTCAAAATTCGACATGTTTGCTTACAGACAAAGTTCACAGAAATCCACTTAATTTTATTTAAAAATTATGACTCGGACAAAATACGTGACTTTTAAAAGGATAGTTTTAAAGTTAATAATGAAGTACAAACCGAATTCTTCCATAAACGGCAGAAGCTTAACTTTTTTTCCAACCCCTACTCGCACAGAATCAAGAACATCAAACACCATTGGTCCTCGTTTGACCTTCAAATTGGAGATTTTCACGATCAGTTGATCAAGTTTAATTATTTCACTTTTCTTTGAAAACTGTGATTCTAGAGCTTTACAATTATCATTCATTTAACTTTCCAAGTCTTGATTTGTAACCTTCACATTGTATGGAAGGATTTCCGAACATTTTCAATGTTACTCACACTAGCATAAGGAACCCTTGCTTTTATGATCTTTATAGCTTCCTCAACAGGCTGGGGTGATGCGCAACGTTAGCAATGCTTGGTAATGTTTCAAATTCATTTGAATTAAATTTCAATTTGATAAAATTACCATGCCGACAACTTCTGGAAATGCTGTTCTCATCAACTCAAAACCTTTCACCCTGGAATACATGCCTATCACAGCTGCAAAGATTTATCAACTTTATAAGTTCAAGTCAACGAACGTTTGAAATACTGAAAACATGTCGTTGGGAAGCTATTGAAAAATTGTATTAAGCACAAAAATAGTGAATTACTCTCTGGGGCCAGTAAGGCGAAGAAGAAGGCAACCTTCAGCAGTGCGCTCATGTTTTCAGTGGACGTCTGTTGGTGTTTTAAAAATATTGATGAGACAATCATCAAGACTCATGATACATGATCATTCGTGGTAAAATACCTTTCAAGCTTCTACTGTGGCTTCTGAAACTCTCAACTGTTCATGTGTAAAAACCCTTTTATGCACTCCTCATCTCGTCGTTTCTGAATTAATTTAGATAATTTTTGAGTTTTCATCAATTTTTCCACTAAATTATTCATTCAGTACCTACGAAAAATTATAATAAAATTTTTTTTTGAATAATTTTCAGGATATTTCGTAGCAAAAGTTGCTGCAATCTATACTATTTGCTTATCGCCCTTATGCCTCATATTAACAATGTATATTAACTTGTTCATTAATTCCAAAATCCATAATAATGTTTTCGAAGACGCCTTAAACTGAATACATTAATGAACGAAACTCACTCAATTCATATGAAACTTCTAACTTCTGAAATACAAAAACCTATGAAAGTGAGTCATAATTTCAGGCTCACTTGATTCGTAGGTAGCTCTTTTTTTCACCAAAGCTTTTAATTCGAAGACATAAAAAAGATTTTTGAATGAATGAAGCTTTCGATTTTTAAAATAATTATTTTGTTGATTAAACAACAAAACCTTTTCTCAGTTACAACAAATTGTTCCCTTCAACTATCACCCGTGAACACCATCCTTCCAGCACTTTCGGAAGTTGTTTGCAATGCTCACTTGCAACATTGACCACAGCCACCAGCATGAAACCTCACTCAGCTACAATCGATTGCACATACACTCGAATAAATTAGTCGGCTGCGAAAAATTCAGCAGATGTTTTCATATTGGAGAAGAGAAAGGTTTATTGTATATTTTGCTTTATGCCAATTATTTTATATCAATTTCATTATTTTTCCACCCATTCTTCCATCTTTCCACCCATTCATCTACCTTTCCACCCCTTGATCAACCATGAAGGAGTGGCAGTGGCTTTCAACTCAATGTTCCGGGAAAGCTGTTAAAGTTAATTTCAACTCCCGGTTTTGAACATCTGTGTGTGAGAATAAGCTCAAGCTCCAAGTCAGTCATCGGATTTGTTGTTTATCGCAAAAAATCTTCTTCATTGTTTTACATGGAATTTAAAAACATCTTGGGTATTCTCGCTACTTACAATGAAAAGGTTTTGATTCTGGGTGATTTCAATTTTCACTTGGAGCAGTCTGACAACACAGATGCACAAACATCTTTGAACATTTAAGGTCCCATGGTTTTGATTCGTTCACAAACCAATTTACCCATAACCAAAGGGAATGGCTTGATGTGATAGCATCCAGAAAGAGTTTCAACATCAACTATATTGATTGTGGCATTTCTGATCATAAGCTGCTTTTGTGCAGTTGTTAAATGCTCAAACCACCTGCTATCGATCTACAGCATCGAATTAGACGTTGGAAATTTTTTGAAACTGAAAAGTTTATTTTAGAACTTGAGCTGTCTCCGCTTTCAGTTGGCACAAGTTTTGATGTGAATTCAGCTTCTGACCTTTATAATTCCACTCTACCAATAATTTTTAACAAGATCATTTCTTTTAAGACCGTTAGACTACATGAAAGACTTTTGATCTATGGTTTGAAGGTGAGTGTCGTACTTCAAAAATGTCTGAAAAGAAGTCTAGAAAGGATTTACATGAGGACCAACGGCGAGAATGAATTTTCTGCATGGCTGGGTAAAAATAAACTCTACAAAAGACTGGTTAGACACAAGCATAAAATTAACTGTAATAACTAACTCAGTTCTCTGAAAAACAAATCTGCTGACATTTGGAGTTACATTAATAGTGTCTCTGGTTGGAGAAAGAGATCTTCTTTTGACGAAGTTCAGCCCGTTGAATTCCAGTTTTTTCTGTCGTAGGAAGTTGAGTCAGCGAGGACCTCAATCCAAGCCAGAAAAACCCATTTATCTAGCTCATGTACATGAAGGTGGTCTAGGTATGCTATAGGATGTATTTGAGGATGAGCTACTCGAGGCTATGCAGAGGCTCCCCAACAAACAGTGTGCGTCTGATTCAATACCCACTTGGTTTTTGAAAAAAAATCTCAGAAAAAATTTTACCTTTTGTAAAAAGTATTTTCATTGAATCTTTATCTCTGGGAATTGTCCCAAAGTCTTGGAACTCAGCTCAGGTTACACCAATGTTGGATAAACATAGCCTTGATCACAACGTTGCTTCATCCTACAGACCCATCTCTAAACTGCCTGTTTAATCCAAGCTCTCAGAAAGGCCTGTTCTCAACAGACTCATGAGCTATTTAAATAATTCAAATATTTTTCCCACCCACCAATCAGCTTACCGTTGTCATCAATCCACGGAAATAGCTGTCACAAAAGTGTATTAAGACAATCTTTAGTATTTCTATTTTTGGCTGGACAAATGAATTTTGACTACGAATAATTGTTAGAATCTGCCTCGGATGATCCGGATTCCAGATATTATTCTTGAATAATAATTTTTAGTCTACCGAATTATTTTAACTCTGAATTAAATTCTTTCAAGAACATTAGAAATGTTCTTTTTAAATTCATTATATTCACATCATTATGATAAAACATTCTCTTGATGATCTCTAAAAAATCCAGTTTAGAGGTAGGATAAGACTTGATACAAGAAAAACATTTATTAAAAACAATACCTGGAATCCGGATCATTCGAGGCCGATTCCAAAAATTAAACGGGGTTAAAATTCATTCGTTGAGCCAATCAGTAAGAATACTATCTATCTTATCTAACCAAATCACTCATATAGCGCTGATTGCAACTGTTCAAAAATTTCTTCCTAAATTGAATAAAGAAAATAATATAACGCATGATTCAAGTATTTCATATTTGACTTGGAAAACTCGCTGTCTGTCATTCATTTCCCATCTCCCCTTCTCTTCCACAACCTCATGCAACAACTTCTCCCATCCGTCCACAAGGTGTGAATGCACCAATGTCAAAGTTATTAGCAAAAGAATGCAATAGAACTTCAAATAAAGCTGCAGAAAGCAGGGTCCTTTGCAGTCATTTGATTTGTACAACGACGATCGACTGAAAATCGGTACTTTGTTTTGATGAATTTATTTGTGAAAACCTCAAAAAGAGTTTCGTAAACATTTCATAGAGTTAAGCAACAATGTTCCTCTTTTTGTCCCAACGTATAAACCAGCTTCCTTTTGAATACATTGGAAGCTCCCTGACCTGAATTGGAGGGTAAAATTGAAGATTGAGACAAGGACAAAAAGTATATGATGTTCAAATGTGGAAGAGGATTAAGAAATGTTGTCATCTTCCTCATTTGTTTTGAGTCTCGAATATAATTTGATTGACAATTACTTAATTAAAATTAATGACATAAATGAAAAACATCAGACTTTTTGAAAAAATTAAATTTCAAATGACTGCAAGGTTTCATGATTTGAACATACAATTCCATTGGAGTCGACATGAATCCGAAGATATTCATTTATCGGCTTATTTGACCAAATAGGTTTACCCGTCGGGCCCATAATGATGTACTGTAGGTTGTTGAATTGCCAATTATTGAAACAAAATTAATCAACAAAAATAATTAAAAACCCAGACAGAATAAACTCTCAACTACGATCAACTTGTTATCAGGTAATTAATCTCATTATCAAAAAAGCAAATTTTTTTCTGTGTCAATTAACCAAGCATGATATCACTCACTTTATTATCTTATTATAGTACTTTTATGTCATTGACCTACTTTTGATATTTATTAGCACATCATCACTTTGTCAAACTGAACAAATCCACTACCTTGATCGAAGGAATATTTCGTAGAAGCGTTTCCATGTAAATGTCTATTGACTGGAAAATGATATATAAATTTGTAGCTGTCAACATACATCCATTCGTCTTTTTCTTTATGCACATATATATATATATATATATATATATGTATAACTCTTTATGAAGATTTTGTTTTGAAAATCAGAACTATTTATTATTTTGAGTAATTCAGATTAACAATGTGATCATTCTTTTCATAAATGTCCTGCATAACGAGAATATCAAACTATTTGGGTTGTAAAAAAAGTCAGTAAAAGATTTTACAGTAGACAAATCTCACCTCTCCAACGTTAGCTTCCACCAAACTCTTCTTGGGAACTACAGGAAAGAAAGATATGAGCGGACATGAAAAGATTAAAACTTCAAGATTCGACATGTTTGCTTACAGACAAAGTTCACAGAAATCCACTTAATTTTATTTAAAAATTATGACTCGGACAAAATACGTGACTTTTAAAAGGATAGTTTTTAAAGTTAATAATGAATTACAAACTGAATTCATGCAGAAACGGCACATATTTAACTCTATTTCCAATCCCTAAGTTCACATAACCAAGAACATCAAACAGCATTGGTTTTCGTCTGATCTGTAAATTGGAGTTGTAGCACGATGACGTGACCATTTGATCAAGTTTATTTAACTTCTCATCGAGGGTTGTAAGTTCAGAGCATTACAATTATCATTCATTTAACTTTCCAAGTCTTGTTTGGTAACCTCCACACTGTATGAAAGGATTTCCAAACATTTGCAATGTTACTCACATGAGCATAAGGAATCTTTTCTTTTATGACCTTTATAGCTTCCTCAACAGGCTGGAGTGATGCGCATTGTTAACAATGGTTGGGAGTGTTTTGAATTTCTGTGAATTAAACTTCAATTTGATAAAATTACCATGCCGACAGCTTCTGGAAATCCTGTTCTTATCAAATCAAAACCTTTTTTTCTTGAAAATGTGCCTCTCACAGCTGCAAACATTTATCAACCTTATAAGTTCAAGTCAACGAACGTTTGAAATACGGAAAACATGTCGTTGGGAAGCCATTAAAAAATTGTATTAAGCACAAAAATAGTGAATTACTCTCAGGGGCCAGTAAGGCGAAGAAGAAGGCAACCTTCAGCAGTGCGCTCATGTTTTCAGTGGACGTCTGTTGGTGTTTTGAAAATATTAATGAGACAATCATCAAGACTCATGACACCTTATCATTCGTGGGAAAATACCTATTCAAGCTTCAACTATGGCTTCTGAAAAGCTCAACTGTTCATGTACAAAAGCCCTTTTATGCACTCTTCATCTCATCGTTTCTGAATTAATTCAGATAATTTTCAAGTTTTTATCAATTTTTCCACTAAATTATTCATTCAGTACTTACGAAAAATTTAAATAATAAATATTTTTGAATAATTTTCAAGATGTTTCTTAACAAAAGTTGCTTCATTCTATACTTATCGCCCTTATGCCTTATATTAACGATGTATATTAACTTGTTCATTAATTCCAAAATCCATAATAATGTTCTCGACGACGCCTTAAACTGAATACAATAAAGAACAAAACTCACTCAATTCATATGAAACTTCTAACTGCTGAAATACAAAAACCTTTGAAAGTGAGTCATAATTTCAGGCTCACTTGATTTGTAGTTAGTTTTTTTTTTACCAAATCTTCTAATTCAAATACATCAAAATTTTTTTTGAATGAAAGAAGCTTTTGAATTTTGAATCAGTTATTTTGTTGATTAAATAACAAAACCTTTTCTCAGTTACAGCGAAGTGCTTCCTTCAACTATCACCCGTGAACACCA
The DNA here is from genome assembly GCA_947562095.1 of Branchellion lobata. Lineage (NCBI taxonomy): Eukaryota > Metazoa > Annelida > Clitellata > Hirudinida > Piscicolidae > Branchellion > Branchellion lobata. The sequence goes on from OX387253.1 coordinate 4,016,659, forward strand.
TCCTTCCAGCACTTTCGGAAGTTGTTTGCAATGCTCACTTGCAACATCCACCACAGCCACCAGCATGAAACCTCACCCAGCTACAATCGATCGCACATGCACTTGAAGGAATTAGTCGGCTGCGATCAATTCAGCAGATGTTTTTAAAGTTGAGAAGAGAAATGTTAAAGGATACTTTGCTTCAAGCCAAATATTTAACTCTAATCTAATCAACTTTTCACCCATTTATCCATCTTTCCATCCATTTATCAAACCTGGAGGAGTGGTAGTGGTTTTCAACTCCATGCTCCGGGGAATGCTCTTAAAGTTAACTTCAACTGCCAGTTTTGAACATCTGTGTGTGAGATTAAGCTCAAGCTCCAAATCAGTCATCGGATTGGTTGTTTCTCGCAAGGGTGCTGCTTTTTCATTGTTTTACAAAAAATTTGAAAACACTTTGGGTATTCTGGCTACATACAATGAAAAGAATTTGATTCTGGGTGATTTCAATTTTCACTTGGAGCGGTCCGATAACACAGGTGCACAAACATTTATCAACATTTTAAGGTCCCATGGTTTTGATTCGTTCACAAACCAACCCACCCATAACCAAAGAGAATGGCTTGATGTGTTAGCATCCAGAAAGAGTGTCAACATCAACTATATTGATAGTGGCATTTCTGATCACAACCTGCTTCATTGCAGTTGTGAAATTCTCAAACCACCTCCTACCTATCGACAGCTCCGAATTAGACGTTGGAATTTTTGAACAGTGAAAAGTTTATTTCAAAACTAAAGCTGTCTCCGTTTCCAGTTGCCACAAGTCTTGATGTGAATTCCGATTCTGACCTTTTTAATTCCACACTGTCAGAGATTCATGACAATATGATTTCCTTTAAGACCGTTAGACTACATGAATAACTTTTTGATCCATGGTTTGATGGGGAGTGTCGACTTCAAAATGTCTGAAAAGGAGTTTAGAGAAGATTTACATAAGGACCAAAAGTGAGAATGATTTTGCTGCATGGCTGGGTCAGAAAAAACTCTACAAAAGACTGTTTAGACACAAGCGTAGAGATTACTGGACTAATAAACTCAGTGATCAAAAAAACAAAATGGCCTTTTCAACCTGTTGAATTCCAGTCTTTTCTGTTGAAGAATGTTGAGTCAGCGAAGAACTCAATCCGAGCCAGAGAAAAACTCATTTATCTAGCTTGAAAGAAAAGTTTTGAAATACAAGCTGGGATTTCATCTATATGCTGAGCTTTGAAAAGGGAAGGTGAAAAGACAACTTCATGTAACAAAAATTAATAGTTTTTTTGAAACGAGAAAATTAAAAGAATCAATTGCTAGGTATGCCTTGCCAACGTGATGCCAGTTATAGACGCTGAATTTTCATTCCTCAAATTTCACTGTTTTAATCACTTTGTTTCAATTTTTAATTGACTTTTGTTTTATAATGAATTTTTCCTTGTGTTCATTATTTTTTGTATTTTCTTTCGTGATTTTTTCATTTCTGTTCGTGTTCTCATCAAAATTCCTCTTCAAAATCATTATATTCACATCAATATGATAAAATATAATATTGATGATCTTTAAAAATTCCAATTCGAAGGTAAGATAAGCTATGATACAAGGAAAACATTATTTAGAAACGATATCTAGAATACGAACCATCCGTAGGCAGATTCCAACAACTAATCGTAGTCAAAACTCAATTGTTAATCATTTTTATCTTCAATAAAACCGATCATTTTATTTGTGGGTTATATCATCCACCCAAACCATTTTATTTAAAACCACGTCTAATTAGTCATAGGGATGATAGCTCCAAGTTTAATCTAAATCATAATAATAAGTTTTTCAGATGTAGCTTCAACTTCTTCTTTCATAATAGTCCTATACAAACTGATCTTCATTTAATTTCAATGGACCAACTCATAAAGGAAATAATTTTGATAGGTCATATGGTATCATTATAGATCCTAGGTTACTGGATTAAGTAATCCTTTTCTTAATCTCAAAAATCTTATGAACTAATTATACGAAATAACCATAATAAGATAACACCCCCAGTCTTCATCCATTTCTCCAATGAGCTTCTTCCTTCACTATCCTGGGAGTCTCGATCACTGAAGCCCTCAACATCACGCCTCACATTGACAATATCATTAATAAATGGTTAATGTTCTTTATGGTCTCAAATGATGTGATATAACTGAATATCATCCTATCTCGCATAGAATATGCAGCACCTTCATGGTGTTAATTTGCCAATCATGAACATATAAAACAACTTCAATCTTTACTTAAAGATTTTTCAAGGCTTTACTACCTCCATCCTTTTTATCCTCACATTAAATCAGTATTTGCATACTTTGAGAATCGCTTGTTCTCAAAAGTTACCAATAACCCGCACCATGTACTCTATCAGATTCTCCCACCTGTCAAGTCTGCATCGCGTGATATGCGGAGACGAGTGCACAATTACATTAGTACAATTTACCCCTCCTACCAAGACAACATTCATTTCTCGTTTTCTCAATACTCGATAGGCTCATAATACTCATTGTTCATCGCTTTTAAATTGAACCTTTTTTCTCACTATTTTTTTTCGTTTTTTCTAAATTCAATGTCGACTTTATGACTGTTAACATTCAGATCTCGTATATTTAATTTTTCTTTTTCTCTAGTTCGATTGTTTGCCGTCCTTTTGTAACATTTCTAGCATATGTCTGGCTTTGCATTAGTGGTGGCTGAAACACAGATGGTCATCAAGAGACGCGAATATCAAAATTTTATTCTCAAAAACGACAATTTAAAAGAAAAAGTTATTTTTTCTACTCCTGATATGCATATGATTTCAGTGTATAATCACGATGGATTTATTGATTACTACAAAAACCCATTACGAACTAATGATAAAAAGCTAGATTTTTCAATGTTCGAAATTCAAGCATAAAAGAGTGAAGTTTTTTTATATCGCAAACCATGAAAACATCTGCTGATTCACTTGCAGCGAATCATGTCGTTCGAGTGCATATGCGATCAACTAATGGCATAATTGAAAAGCTTCGTTGAAAACAAAAGTATGTATTTCAAAATTAATGAAAAAGTTCATACAGTGTTAATATAAGGCATCAGGGCGAAAAGCAGAGTGTAGAATGAGACAACTTTCGCTAAATTCTCATCAAATTTATTAAATTTTCATAAATTGGAATTTTGACCAAAGACAAATGAACTCCATATAGATCAATGGAATTTGCAAGCTTCCTAGCAATAAGTTAATTCAATTATGATTGTTACTCACAAATATAGTTTTTGAACGCTTCACAAACAATCAATTGAATCAGGTCGGACCCCTTTTTTGGTTTGATTTGTGCAACGACAGTCGACGTAAAATCAGTACATTGTTTTTGATGACTTTATTTGTGGAAACCTTAAAAAGAGTTTCGTAAACATTTCATGGAGTTAAGAAACAATGTTAGTTTTTTGTCTCCAGTAAGAACTGTTATTTTTTACCTATTTTGGAACCTCCCTGATCTGAATTGAAAGGTAAAATATAAAAACTGAGACAAAGACAAAAACAATATGATGCTCAATTGCTCGGAAAGAGGATTAAGAAATGGTTGAATTTCCAAACTACTTGGAGTTTTGCAAAAACCAACGATCCACATGTGGTTCAATTGTATTTAGCAATGAAATTGATAATACATATCTTGTCATTCCATCATCTTATAGTAATTCATTGCAATTAAAATGAATCTATTCACAATGTGCTAAATTAAGTTATCTTTCTCTTAACCTCAAAGTTTTTTTTGGATTAACTCTACATAATAATTTTAATAAAATGACACTTCCTTCTTTTCATCCATCTCTCCAACGAACTTCTTCCCTCACTATCCTGGGAGTCTCATTTACTTAAACTCTCAACATCTCAACAAACATTGACAATATTATTACTAAATGCTACCAAAAGTATCCGAGAAGTTTTTAAATTACTTGTAAAACAATGAAGAAGAAACACCTTTGCGATAAACAACCAATCCGATGACTGACTTGGAGCTTGAGCTTAATCTCACACACAAATGTTCAAAACTGGCAGTTGAATTATCTTTAAGAGCATTCCCCGGAGCATGGAGTTGAAAGCCACTACCACTCCTCCAGGTTTGATGAATGGGTGGAAAGATGGATGAATGGGTGAAAAGTTAATTAGATTGGAGATAAATATTCGGCTTGAAGCAAAGTATCCTTTAACAACTTCTCAACTTTAAAAACATCTGCTGAATTGATCGCAGCCGACTAATTTATTCGAGTGAATGTGCGATCGATTGTAGCTGAGTGAGGTTTCATGCTGGTGGCTGTGGTCAATGTTGCAAGTGAGCATTGGAAACTACTTCCAAAAGTGCTGGAAGGATGGTGTTCACGGGTGATAGTTGAAGGGAACAATTTGTTGTAACTGAGAAAAGGTATTGTTTTTTAATCAACAAAATATTTATTTTAAAAATCGAAAGCTTCATTCATTCAAAAATCTTTTTTATGTCTTCGAATTAGAAGATTTGGTAAAAAATGAACTAACTACGAATAGGTGAGCCTGAAATTATGACTCACTTTGAAAGGTTTTTGTATTTAAGAAGTTAAAAGTTTCATATGAATTGAGTGAGTTTCGTTCATTGATGTATTCAGTTTAAGGCGTCGTTGATAATATTATTATGGATTTTGGAAATAATGAACAAGTTAATATACATTGTTAATATAAGGCATAAGGGCGATAAGCAAATAATATAGAATGATGCAACTTTTGCTACGAAATATCATGAAAATTATTCAAAAAAAATTTTTATTCAAATTTTTCGTAAATACTGAATGAATAATTAAGTGGAAAAATTGATAAAAACTGAAAAATTATCTAAATTAATTCAGAAACGACGAGATAAAGAGAGCATAAAAGGGCTTTTGTACATGAACAGTTGAAAGTTTCAGAAGCCACAGTAGAAGCTTGAAAGGTATTTTGCCACGAATGATCATGTATCATGAGTCTTGATGATTGTCTTATTAATATTTTCAAAACACCAACAGACGTTCACTGAAAACATGAACGAACTGCTGAAGGTTGCCTTCTTCTTCGCCTTACTGGCCCCAGAGAGTAATTCACTATTTTTGTGCTTAATACAATTTTTTAATGGATTTCCAACGACATATTTTCAGTATTTCGAACGTTCGTTGACTTGAACTTAAAAGGTTGATAAATGTTTGCAGCTGTGAGAGGCACATTTTCAAGAAAAAAAGGTTTTGATTTGATAAGAACAGGATTTCCAGAAGTTGTCGGCATGGTAATTTTATCAAATTGAAGTTTAATTCACAGAATTTATAAACACTCGCAACCATTGTTAACAATACGCATCATCCCAGCCTGTTGAGGAAGCTATAGATGTCATAAAAAGAAAGATTCCCTATGCTCATGTGAGTAACATTGAAAATGTTTGGAAATCCTTTCATACAGTGTGAAAGTTACAAAACAAGACTTGGAAAGTTAAATGAATGATAATTGTAATGCTCTAAACTTACAGCCCTCGATGAGAAGTTGAATAAACTTGATCAAATGGTCACGTCATCGTGCTACAACTCCAATTTACAGATCACAAGAGGACCAAGGCTGTCTGATGTTCTTGATTCTGTGTTTTTAGGAACTGAAAAAAGAGTTAATTATGTGCCGTTTCTGCATGAATTCAGTTTGTAATTCATTATTAACTTTGAAAACTATCCTTTTAAAAGTCACGTATTTTGTCCGAGTTATAATTTTTAAATAAAGTTAAGTGGATTTCTGTGAACTTTGTCTGTAAGCAAACATGTCGAATCTTGAAGTTTTAATCTTTTCATGTCCGCTCATATCTTTCTTTCCTGTAGTTCCCAAGAAGAGTTTGGTGGAAGCTAACGTTGGAAAGGTGAGATTTGTCTACTGTAAAATCTTTTACTGACTTTTTTTACAACCCAAATAGTTTGATATTCTCGTTATGCAAGACATTTATGAAAAGAAAGATCACATTGTTAATCTGAATTACTCAAAATAATAAATAGCTCTGATTTTTAAAACAAAATGTTCATAAAGAGATATACATACATATATATATATATATGTGCATAAAGAAAAAGACGAATGGATGTATGTTGACTGCTACAAAGTTATATATTATTTTCCAGTCAATAGACATTTACATGGAAACGCTTCTACGAAATATTCCTTCGATCAAGGTAGTGCATTTGTTCAGTTTGACGAATTGATGATGTGCTAATAAATATCAAAAGTAGGTCAATGACATAAAAGTACTATAATAAGATAATAAAGTGAGTGATATTATGGTTGGTTAATTGACACATAAAAAAGATGCTTTCCTGATAATGAGATTAATTACCTGATAACAAGTTGATCGTAGCTGAGAGTTTATTCTGTCTGGGTTTTTAATTATTTTTGTTGATTAATTATGTGTCAATACTTTGCAATTCAACAACCTACAGTACATCATTATGGGCCCGAAGGATGGACCTATTTGGTCAAATAAGCCGATAAATGAATATCTGCTGATTTATATCGACTACAATGGAATTGTATGTTCAAATCATGAAACCTTGCAGTCATTTGAAATTAAATTTTTTCAAAAAGTCTGAAGTTTTTCATTTATGTCATTAATTATAATTAAGTAATTGTCAATCAAATTATATTCGAGACTCAAAACAAATGATGAAGATGACAACATTTCTTAATCCTCTTCCACATTTGAACATCATATACTTTTTGTCCTTGTCTCAATCTTCAATTTTACCTTCCAATTCAGGTCAAGGAGCTTCCATTGTATTCAAAAGGAAAATGGTTTATACGTTGGGACAAAAAGAGGAACATTGTTGCTTAACTCTATGAAATGTTTAAGAAACTTTTATTGAGGTTTCCACAAATAAATTCATCAAAAACAAAGTACCGATTTTCAGTCGATCGTCGTTGCACAAATCAAATAACTGCAAAGGACCCTGCTTTCTGCAGCTTTATTTGAAGTTCTTTTGCATTTTTTTGCTAATAACTTTGACATTGGTCTATTCACACCTTGTGGACGGATGGGAGAAGTTGTTGCATGAGGTTGTGGAAGAGAAGAAGAGACGGGAAATGCATGACAGACAGCGAGTTTTCCAAGTCAAATATGAAATACTTGAATCATGCGTTATGTTTTTTTTTATTTAATTTAAGAAGAAATTTTTGGACAGTTGCAATCAGCGCTATATGAGTGATTTGGTTAGATATGATAGATAGTATTTCTACTGATTGGCTTAACGAATGAATTTTAACCAACTTTGTTTTTTGGAATCGGCCTCGAAGGATCCGGATTTTAGATATTATTTCTAATAAATGTTTTTCTTGTATCATCTTATCCTACCTCTGAAATGAAATTTTTTGAGATCATCAAGAGAATGTTTCATCATAATGATGTGAATATAATGAATTTAAAAAGAAAATTTCTAATGTTCTTGATAGAATTTAATTCAGAGTTAAAATAATTCGGTAGACTAAAAATTATTATTCAAGAATAATATCGGGAATCCGGATTATCCGAGGCAGATTCTAACAATTAATCGAAGTCAAAATTCATTTGTCTAGCCAAACAATAGGAATACTAAAGATTGTCTGAATACACTTTTGTGACAGTTCTTTCAGTGGATTGATGACGACGGTAAGCCGATTGGTGGGTGGGTAGAATGTTTGAATTATTTAAATAGTTCATGACTCTGTTGAGAACAGGCCTCCCTGAGAGCTTGGACAGAACAGGCAGATTAGAAATGGTTCTGTAGGATGAAGCAACGTTGTGATCAAGACTAGGTTTTTCCAACAATGGTGTAAACTGAGCTGAGTTCCAAGACTTTGGGACAATTCCCAGAGAAAAAGATTCAATGAAAATACTTTTTACAAAAGGTAAAATCTTTTCTGAGGTTTTTTCTCAAAAACCAAGTGGGTATTGAATCAGACGCACACTGTTTGTTGGGGAGCCTCTGCATAGCCTTGAGTAGCTCCTCCTCAAACACATCCTATAGCATACTGAGACCACCTCCATGTACATGAGCTAGCTAAATGGGGTTTTCTGGCTTGGATCGAGGTCCTCGCTGACTCAAATTCCTACAACAGAAAAAAGAAAAAACTGGAATTCAACAGGGTGAATTTCGTCAACAGAAGATCTCTTTTTCCGACCAGAGACACTATTAATGCGGATCCAAATGTCAGCAGTTTTGTTTTTAGAAAACTGAGTTAGTTATTACAGTTAATTTATGCTTGTGTCTAACCAGTCTTTTGTAGAGTTTATTTTTACCCAGCCATGCAGAAAATTCATTCTCACTGTTGGTCCTCTTGTAAATCCTTTCTAGACTTCTTTTCAGACATTTTGAAGTACGACACTCACCTTCAAACCATGGATCAAAAGTCTTTCATGTAGTCTAACGGTCTTAAAAAAAAGCATCTTGTCAAAAATTTTTGTAGAGTGGAATTATAAAGGTTAGAAACTGAATTCAAATCAAGACTTGTGGAGGCTGAAAGCGGAGACAGCTTTAGTTCTGAAATATACTTTTCAGTGTCCAAAAAATTCCAACGTCTAATTCGATGCTGTAGATCGATAGCAGGTGGTTTGAGCATTTAACAACTGCACAAAAGCAGCTTATGATCAGAAATGCCACAATCAATATAGTTGATGTTGACACTCTTTCTGGATGCTATCACATCAAACCATTCTCCTTGGTTATGGGTGGCTTGGTTTGTGGACGAATCAAAACCATGGGACCTTGGAATGTTTAAAAATGTTTGTGCATCTGTGAGGTCGGACTGCTGCAAGTGAAAAATGAATTCACCCATAATCCAAATCTCTTCATTGTATGTGGCCGGAATACCCAAGGTGCTTTTGAATTCCTTGTAAAACAATGAAGAAGCAGATTCTTTGCGATAAACAACGAATCCGATGACTTACATGGAGCTTGAGCTTAATCTCACACATAGATGTTCAAAACTGGCAGTTGAAATTAACTTTAACAGCATTTCCCGGAACATTGAGTTGAAAGCCACTGCCACTCCTTCATGGTTGATCAATGGGTGGAAAGGTAGATGAATGGGTGGAAAGATGGATGAATGGGTGGAAAAATAATGAAATTGATATAAAATAATTGGCATAAAGCAAAATATACAATAAAACTTTCTCTTCTCCAATATGAAAACATCTGCTGAAATGATCGCAGCAAACTAATTTATTCGAGTGTATGTGCAATCGATTGAGGTTTCATGCTGGTGGCCGGGGTGGTTGTTGCACGTGAGAATTGCAAACAAAATGTGGGCATTGGAAACTAATTGCGAAAGTGCTTGAAGGATGGTGTTCACGGGTGATAGTTGAAGGGAACAATTTGTTGTAACTGAGAAAAGGTTTTGTTGTTTAATCAACAAAATATTTCTTTTAAAAATCGAAAGCTTCATTCATTCAAAAATCTTTTTTATGTCTTCGAAATAGAAGATTTGGTAAAAAAAAGAGCTACCTACGCATCAAGTGAGCCTGAAATCATGACTCCCTTTGAAAGGTTTTGTATTTCAGAAGTTAGAAGTTTCATATGTAATGAGTGAGTTTCGTTTATTAATGTATTCAGTTTAAGGCGTCGTTGATAACATTATTATGGATTTTGGAATTAATGAACAAGTTAATATACATCGTTAATATGAGGCATAAGGGCGATAAGCAAATAGTATAGAACGAAGCAACTTTTGCTACGAAATATCCTGAAATATATTTAAAAAAAAATTTTATTCAAATTTTTCGTAAATACTGAATGAATAATTTAGTGGAAAAATTGATAAAAACTGAAAAATTATCTAAATTAATTCAGAAATGACGAGATGAGGAGTGCATAAAAGGGCTTTTGTACATGAACAGTTGAGAGTTTCAGAAGCCACAGTAGAAGCTTGAAAGGTATTTTGCCACGAATGATCATGTATCATGAGTCTTGATGATTGTCTCATCAATTTTTTAAAACACTAACAGACGTCCACTGAAAACATGAGCGCACTGCTGAAGGTTGCCTTCTTCTTCGCCTTACTGGCCCCACAGAGTAATTCACTATTTTTGTGCTTAATACAATTTTTCAATAGCTTCCCAACGACATGTTTTCAGTATTTCAAACGTTCGTTGACTTGAACTTATAAAGTTGATAAATGTTTGCAGCTGTGAGAAGCATGTATTCCAGAGTGAAAGGTTTTGATTTGATAAGAACAAATTTTCCAGAAGTTATCGGCATGGTAATTTTATCAAATTGAAGTTTAATTCAAATGAATTTGAAACATTACCAAGCATTGCTAACGTTGCGCATCACCCCAGCCTGTTGAGGAAGCTATAAAGATCATAAAAGAAAAGGTTCCTTATGCTCGTGTGAGTAACATTGAAAATGTTCGGAAATCCTTCCATACAATGTGAAGGTTACAAATCAAGACTTGGGAAGTTAAATGAATGATAATTGTAAAGCTCTAGAATCACAGTTTTCAAAGAAAAGTGAAATAATTAAACTTGATCAACTGATCGTGAAAATCTCCAATTTGAAGGTCGAACGAGGACCAATGATGGCTGATGTTCTAGATACTGTGCGAGTAGGGGTTGGAAAAAAAGTTAAGCGTCTGCCGTTTATGGAAGAATTCGGTTTGTACTTCATTATTAACTTTAAAACTATCCTTTTAAAAGTCACGTATTTTGTCCGAGTCATAATTTTTAAATAAAATTGAGTGGATTTCTGTGAACTTCGTCTGTAAGCAAACATGTCGAATCTTGAAGTTTTAATCTTTTCATGTCCGCTCGTATCTTTCTTTCCTGTAGTTCCCAAGGAGAGTTTGGTGGAAGCTAAAGTTGGAGAAGTGAGATTTGTCTACTGTAAAATCTTTTACTGACTTTTTTTACAACCCAAATAGTTTGATATTCTCGTTATGCAGGACATTTATGAAAAGAATGATCACATTGTTAATCTGAATTACTCAAAATAATAAATAGCTCTGATTTTTAAAACAAAATGTTCATAAAGAGATATACATATATATATATATATATATATATATGTGCATAAAGAAAAAGACGAATGGATGTATGTTGACTGCTACAAAGTTATATATCATTTTCCAGTCAATAGACATTTACTTGGAAACGCTTCTACGAAATATTCCTTCGATCAAGGTAGTGGATTTGTTCAGTTTGACAAAGTGATGATGTTCTAATAAATATCAAAAGTAGGTCAATGACATAAAAGTACTATAATAAGATAATAAAGTGAGTGATATTATGCTTGGTTAATTGACACAGAAAAAAATTTGCTTTTCTGATAATGAGATTAATTACCTGATAACAAGTTGATCGTAGCTGAGAGTTCATTTTGTCTGGGTTTTTAATTATTTTTGTTGATTAATTTTGTGTCAATAATTTGCAATTCAACAACCTACAGTACATCATTAGGGGCCCGATAGGTGAACTGATTTGGACAAATTATCCAAAAAATGACTTTCTGCTGATTCCTGTCAACTCCGATGGAATTGTATGTTCAACTCATAAAACCTTGCAGTCATTTGAATATTAATTTTTTCAATAAGTCTGAAGTTTTTCATTTATGTCATTAATTATGATTAAGTAATTGTCAATCAAATTATATTCGAGACTCAAAACAAATGAGGAAGATGACAACATTTCTTAATCCTCTTCCACATTTGACAGTAATAGACTTTTTGTCCTTGTCTCAATCTTCAATTTTACCCTCCAATTCAGGTCAGGGAGCTTCCAGTGTATATAAAAGGAAAATGGTTTATACGTTAGTACAAAGAGAGGAACATTGTTGCTTAACTCTATGAAATGTTTACGAAACTTTTTTTGAGGTTTCCACAAATAAATTCATCAAAAACAAAGTACCGATTTTCAGTCGATCGTCGTTGCACAAATCAAATGACTGCAAAGGACCCTGCTTTCTGCAGCTTTATTTGAATTTCTATTGCACTTTTTTGATTTTGACTTTGACATTCGTCCATTCACACCTTGTGGACGGATGGGAGGAGTTGTTGCATGAGGTTGTGGAAGAGAAGGGGAGATGGGAAATGCATGACAGACAGCGAGTTTTCCAAGTCAAATATGAAATACTTGAATCATGCTTTATGTTTTCTTCTTTATTCAATTCAGCAGTGCACTTTTGAACAGTGTGGAATCAGCGCTATATAAATGATTTGGTTACATAAGATAGATAGTATTTTTACTAATGGGCTTAACAAATGAATTTTGAGTAAGGTTTATTTTGGAATCTGCCTCGGAATATCCGGATTCCAGTTATTATTTTTACATAACATTGCATAAGGTTTCATCAGACCTCCCTAGTCGACCTACACTAGCATCTTTGTTCGAAAGCATCCATGCACGAGAAAAAGATGGATGGATGAAAGGTTTGATGGATAGATGGAAAAAGAAATGGATGGATGGAAAAATGGAGTTATGGATGAAAAGATGGATGGATGAAAAGAGGGATGGATGGAAAAAGGGACAGATAAAAAGATGGATGGATGGATGAAAAAATGGAGAGGTAAAAAGATAGATGGATGGATAAAAAGATGGATGAATGAGTGGAAAGATGGATAGATACAATGCAATGAAATACAAATACGAATATTATTATAGTGGCATTAACCACGTAGAGCATCGAGGCCACTCAAAACGTCTCATTATTAAAACTATTATGAAACATTTCAAAATGAATTAAATAAGTAAATGAAAAAAAAAAGAATTATTTCTACAAAAAAAGTAGTATTATTAATATGATTCAAAGAATGATTCATTGAATCAGTAAGCATTTAGAGATCGACAAAATGATTTTGTTGAAATGAAGATTTTAAGCTATTAGGCAGGTTGTTATACAACTTGAATCCGCTAACGCTGAATTTTTTCAATCTTAAAGATTTACAGATGTGCTTGTTGTGAACAACATATTTCGACTAAGCCGATCTCAATATTTGTTTTTTCGGCAGACTAGCAACTGGAACCTTGCTTAAGTGTCAGATATGCAGGACCTTCGTTGTACAAACACATATACATCTGCAGAGCAATTTTATACTCAAATCTTCGATCAATTTTCAGTCAGTAAAGCTTATTGAGTACAGGGGTAATGTGATCATATTTTCTCACTCTTGTAATGAGCCTGGCTGTTGTATTGAGTATGGATTGAATACTCTGCGTTGTTACCTCAGGTAAGCTAACTAAAGCCATGTTGCCATGGTCAATACGATTTAAAACTAAGGCCGATGCAAGTCTTTCCGTGGAGTCCATTGTCAAACATCCCTTGATGGATCTTATTTGACGCAGAGAGGTAAGACACATCTGTATTGTTTTGATACCTGCGTTGACACCGTGAGGTTTCTATCCATAGATATTCCCAAGTTTCTTACAGATTTTGATGGGAAGATGTTGCTTTCTAATACACGGACAGAAAAGTTTGGAATATTTTTTCAGATTCCGACGAGAAGAGAACCAGATCAACTCAGTCTTCTCACTGTTGAACTTGAGGCAATTGGCTTACATCCAAGATGCGATTTCATCTACACACTAAGACACTCTCATCTGCAACTCTTCTGTGCCTTCATTATTGCATTGGCCATATATTTGAGTGTCTTCAGCATATTGATGAAATCCCAGCTTGTATTTCACAACTATTTTTTCAAGGTCTTCAGTGTATCGAGAAAACAACAATGGTCCTAGAACAGATCCTTGTGTGACACCCACGAATAGTCAACAAAATGCGATTTTACCCACTGCAGCGTACATCGGAGGATCTGTTACTCAAGTAGTTTCGAGTGTTTCCAGTTAGAGACCATCAAAACTATATGTGCTATTAAGCCATTTTTAACAAAATACTGCGAGTAACAAAGTCAAAGGCAGCTAACAAGTCTAACACTATAAGGAGGGAGAGGATACCATCATCGACTGCATTAAGAAATACTGAATACACTTTTGTGACAGCCGTTTCAGTGGAATGATGACGACGGTAAGCTGATTGCTGGGTGGAAGAAGGTTTGAAATATTTAAATAGCTCATGACTCTGTAAAGAACAGGCTTTCCTGAGAGCTTGGACAAAACAGGCAGATAAGAGATGGGTCTGTAGGATGAAGTAAAGTTGTGGTCAAGACTAGGCTTTTTCAACATTGGTGTAATCTGAGCTGAGTTCCAGAACTTTTAGACGAGTCTTTCAAAAATGGCCTAATGACCATCTTTTTACAAAAGGTAAAATCCTTTCGGAATTTTTTTTCAAATGCCAAGTAGGTATTGGATCAGACGCAGACTGTTTGTTGGGAAGCTTCTTCATAGCCTTGAATAGCTCATCCTAATCCACTTCCTGGAGCTTACCGAGAACACCATATTGTGCATGAGCTAGATAAATGAGTTTTTTTCTGGCTCTGATTGAGTTCCTCGCTGACTCAACTTTCTTCAACAGAAAAGACTGGAAATTGACAGGCTGACTTCCGTCAAAAAAAGATCTCTTTCTTCGACCAGAGACACTATTAATGTGGCTCCGAATGTTAGCCATTTTGATTTTCGGATCACTGAGTTTTTTATTTCAGTAATCTCTACGCTTGTGTCAACACAGTCTATTGTAGAGTTTCTTCTGATCCAGCCATGCAGCAAAATCATTCTCACTATTGGTCCTCATGTGGAACTTTTCTAGACTTTTATCCAGACATTTTGAAATTGACGTTCTCCATCAAACCATCTTTCAGAAGGTCTTTCGTGTAGGTTAAAGGTCTTGAAGGAAATCATATTGTCAAAGATCCCTGACAGAGAGGAATTATAAAGGTCAGAAACTGAATTCAAATCGAGACTTGTGGCATCTGAAAGCGGAAAAGCTTTAGTTTTGAAATAAACTTTTCATTGTTCAAAAATTCCAACGTCTAATTTGGAGCTGTCGATAGCTAGGAGGTGATTTGAGCATTTCACAACTTCACAAAAGCAGCTTGTGATCAGAAATGCCACTATCAATATAGTTGATGTTGACACTCTTTCTGGATGCTATCACATCAGGCCATTTTTCTTGGTTCTGGGTAGAGTGGTTTGTGGACAAATCAAAACCATGGAACCTTGAAATGTTTAAAAATGATTGTGCATCTGTGTTGTTGGACTGCTCCAAGTGAAAATTGAAATCATCCATAATCAAATTCTTTTCATTGTATGTAGCCAGAATACCCAAGGTGTTTTTAAAGTCCTTGTAAAACAATGAAGAAGCAGCGCCTTTGCGATAAACAACGAATCCGATGACTGACATGGAGCTTGAGCTTAATCTCACACACAGATTTTCAAAACTGGCAGTGGAGATTAACTTTAACAGCATTTCCCGGAACATTGAGTTGAAAGCCACTGCCACTCCTCCATATTTGATGAATGGGTAAAAAAAAGGATGAATGGGTAGAAGGTTGATTAGATTGAAATTAAATATTTGGCTTGAAGCAAAGTATCCTTTAACATTTCTCTTCTCCACTTTATAAACATCTGCTGAATTGATCGCAGCCAACTAATTTATTCGCGTGAATGTGCGATCGATTGTAGCTAAGTGAGGTTTCATGCTGGTGGCTGTGGTCAATGTTGCAAGTGAGCATTGGAAACTACTTGCGAAAATGCTGTAAGGATGGTGTTCACGGGTGATGGTTGAAGGGAACAATTTTCTGTAACTGAGAAAAGGTTTTGTTATTTAATCAATGAAATAAATGATTTAAAATTCAAAAGCTTTACTCATTCAAAAAAAATTTTTATGTGTTCGAATTAGAAGATTTGGTAAAAAAAAAACTAACTACGAATCAAGTGAACGTGAATTTATGACTCACTTTGAAAGGTTTTTGTATTTCAGAAGTTAGAAGTTTCATATGAATTGAGTGAGTTTTATATTCAGTTTGAGGCTTCGTTGAAAATATTATTATGGTTTTTGGAATCAATGAACAAGTTAATATACATTGTTAATATAAGGCATAAGGGTGATAAGCAAATAGTATAGAATGAAGCAAATTTTGCTACGAAACATCCTGAAAATTATTCACAATCATTCATTATTTAAATTTTTCGTAAATACTGAATGAATAATCTAGTGGAAAAATTGATGAAAACTGAAAAACTATCATAATTAATTCAGAATCGACGAGATGAGGAGTGCATAAAAGGGTTTTTACACATTAACACTTGAGAGTTTCAGAAGCCATAGTTGAAGCTTGAAAGGTATTTTGCCACGAATGATCATGTATCATGAGTCTTGATGATTGTCTCATCAATATTTTTAAAACACTAACAGACGTCCACTGAAAACATGAGCGCACTGCTGAAGGTTGCCTTCTTCTTCGCCTTACTGGCCCCACAGAGTAATTCACTATTTTTGTGCTTAATAAAATTTTTCAATAGCTTCCCAACGACATGTTTTCAGTATTTCAAACGTTCGTTGACTTGAACTTATAAAGTTGATAAATGTTTGCAGCTGTGAGAGGCATGTAGTTCAGAAAGAAAGGTTTTGAGTTAGTAAGAACAACTTTTCCAGAAGTTGTCGGCATGGTAATTTTGTCGATTTGAAGTTTAGTTCACAAGAATTCGAAACACTTCCAACTTACATTGCACATCACCCCAGCCTGTTGAGAAAGCTATAAAGGTCATAAGAGAAAGGATGCCTTTTGCTAGAGTGAGTAAAAATGAAAATATTTGCATTTCTAACCACACAGTGTGAAGGTTACAAAACAAGACTTGAAAAGTTAACTGAATAATAGTTGTAATGCTCAAAAATTAAAGCCTTCGAAAAAATTGAAATAATTAAACTTGATCAAAAGATCACGTCATCGTGCTACAACTCCAATTTACAGATCACACAAGGAAAAATGATGTTTTTTAATCTTGATTCTGTGCACTTAGGGAATGAAAAAAAAGTTGAAGATGTGCCGTATATGATAGAAAACGGTTTGTAAGTTATTATTAACTTTAAAAACTATCCTTTTAAAAGTCACGTATTTTGTCTGAGTTATAATTTTAAAATAATTTTGAGTGGATTTCTGTGAACTTTGTCTGTAAGCAAACATGTCGAATCTTGAACTTTTAATCTTTTCATGTCCGCACATGTCTTTCTTTCCTGTAGTTCCCAAGAAGAGTTTGGTGGAAGCTAATGTTGGAAAGGTGAGATTTGTCTACTGTAAAATCTTTTACTGACGTTTTGCAGGATTTTTAGGAAAATAATTATCACATTGTGAATTATTCAAAATAGTGAACAGGTCTGATTTTTCATTCAAAATTATATATATAGATATAAAGATATATATTTATATAAAGACTACTTTACGTTGACTGCTACAAACTTATATAATCTTATTTTTATGTTATTTATATATATTTTCAAGTCTTTAGCCGTTTACCTGAAAGCCCTTTTACAAATTATTCCTTCGATCAAGGTAGTGGATTTGTTCTGGGTGATGATTTGATGATGTGCTAATAAATATCGAAAGTAGGTCAATGACATAAAAGTTTTATTATGAGATAATCAAGTGAATGATATCATGCTTGGTTAATTGACAAATAAAAAATTTGCTATTCTGATAATGAGATTAATTACCTGACAACAAAGTGATCGCAGCTGAAAACTTGTTCTCTATGGGTTTTTAAATAATTTTGTTGATTAATTTTGTTTCGATACTTCGCAATTCAACAACCTACAGTTCATCGTTGTGAACAACAAGGGTGAAGTCATACGGAAAAATAATCCGGTTTTTATTAATAATCCGATAGTTGAGTTTCTGGTGATTTCTGTCGACCACAATGGAATTGTATGTTCAACTCATAAAACCTTGCAGTCATTTGAAGTTTAAATCATTTATATGTTTAAACTTCTTATTTATGTCATTAATTATATATAATTAATTGGCAATCAAATTAGATTCGAGACTCAAAACAAATGAGGAAGATGAAAAAATTTCTTAATCCTCTTCCACATTTGAACATCATATTCTTTTTGTCCTTGTCTCAGTCTTTATTTTTATCTTCTAATTCAGGTCTGGAAGGTTCCAAGCTATTCAAAAGGAAACTGGATGCTGCATTGGGGAATAAAGAGGAACATTATTGCTTAACACCATGAAATGTTCATAAAACTCTTTTTGAGGTTTCCACAAATAAATTCATCAAAATTAAAGTACCGATTTTCAGTCGATCGCCGTTCCACAAATCAAATGACTGCAAGGGACCCTGGTTTCTGCAGCTTTATTTGAATTTCTATTGCACTTTTTTGATTTTAACCTTGACATTCGTCCATTCACACCTTGTGGACGGATGGGAGGAGTTGTTGCATGAGGTTGTGGAAGAGAAAGGGAGATGGGAAATGCATGACAGACAGCGAGTTTTCCAAGCCAAATATGAAATACTTGAATCATGCGTTATGTTTTTTTCTTTATTCAATTCAGCAGTGCACTTTTGAACAGTGTGGAATCAGCGCTATATAAATGACTTGGTTACATAAGAAAGATAGTATTTTTACTAATGGGCTTAACAAATGAATTTTGAGTAAGATTTATTTCGGAATCTGCCTCGGAATATCCGGATTCCAGTTATTATTTTTACATAACATTGCATAAGGTTTCATCAGACCTCCCTAGTCGACCTACACTAGCATCTTTGTTCGAAAGCATCCATGCACGAAGAAAAGATGGATGGATGGAAGGTTTGATGGATAGATGGAAAAAGAAATGAATGGATGGAAAAATGGATTTATGGATGAAAAGATGGATGGATGAAAAGAGGGATAGATGGAAAAATGGACAGATAAAAAGATGGATGGATGAAAAGGTGGATGATTGGATGAAAAAATGGAGAAGTAAAAAGATAGATGGATGGATAAAAAGATGGATGAATGAGTGGAAAGATGGATAGATACAATACAATGAACTACAAACACGAATATTATTATAGTGGCATTAACCACGTAGAGCATCGAGGCCACTCAATACGTCTCATTATTAAAACTATTGTGAAAAATTTCAAAGTGAATTAAACAAGTAAATGAAAAAAAAAGAATTATTTCTACAAAAAAAGTAGTATTATTAATATGATGCAACGAATGATTCATTGAATCAGTAAGCATTTAGAGATCGACAAAATGATTTTGTTGAATTGAAGATTTTAAGCTATTAGGCAGGTAGTTATACAACTTGAATCCGCTAACGCTGAACCTTTTCAATCTTAAAGATTTACAGATGTGCTTGTTGGGAACAACATATTTTGCTTAAGCCGATCTCAATCTTTGTTTTTTCGGCAGACTAGCAACTGGAACCTTGCTTAAGTGTCAGATATGCAGGACCTTCGTTGTACAAACACATATACAACTGCAGAGCAATTTTATACTCATATTTTCGATCAATTTTCAGTCAGTAAAGTTTATTGAGTACAGGGGTAATGTGATCACATTTTCTCACTCCTGTGATGAACCTTGCTGTTGTATTGATTATGGATTGAATACTCTGCGTTGCTACCTCAGATAAGATGGAAACTGAGGCCGATGCAAGTCTTTCCGTGGAGTCCATTGTCAAACATCCCTTGATGGATCTCATTTGACGCAGAGAGGTAAGAAACATCTGTATTGTTTTGATACCTGCGTTGACACCGTGAGGTCTCTATCCATAGATATTCCCAAGTTCTTTACAGATTTTGATGGGAAGATGTTGCTTTCTAATACACGGACAGGAAATTTGGAATATTTTTGCAGATTCCGACGAGAAGAGGGCCAGATCACCTCATTCTTCTCACTGTTGAAATTGAGGCAATTGGCTTACATCCAAGATGCGATTTCATCTACACACTAAGACATTCTCATCTGCAACTCTTCTGTGCCTTCATTATTGCATTGGCCATATGTTTGAGTGTCTTCAGCATATTGATGAAATCCCAGCTTGTATTTCACAACTATTTTTTCAAGGTCTTCAGTGTATCGAGAAAACAACAATGGTCCTAGAACAGATCCTTGTGTGACACCCACGAATAGTCAACAAAAAGCGATTTTACCCACTGCAGCGTACATCGGAGGATCTGTTACTCAAGTAGTTTTGAGTCTTTCCAGTTAGAGACCATCAAAATTATATGTGCTATTAAGCCAGTTTTAACAAAATACTGTGAGTAACTAAGTCAAAGGCAGCTAACAGGTCTAACACTATAAGAGGGGAGAGCATACCATCATCGGCTGCATTAAGAAATACTGAATACACTTTTGTGACAGCCGTTTCAGTGGAATGATGACGACGGTAAGCTGATTGGTGGGTGGAAGAAGGTTTGAAATATTTAAATAGCTCGTGACTCTGTTGAGAACAGGCCTTGCTGAGAGCTTGGACAAAACAGGCAGATAAGAGATGGGTCTGTAGGATGAAGTAAAGTTGTGGTCAAAACTAGGTTTTTCAACAGTGGTGTAATCTGAGCTGAGTTCCAGAACTTTTAGACGAGTCTTTCAAAAATGGCCTAATGACCATCTTTTTACAAAAGGTAAACTCCTTTCGGAATTTTTTTTCAAATGCCAAGTAGGTATTGGATCAGACGCACACTGTTTGTTGGGAAGCCTCTACATAACTTTGAGTAGCTCATCCTAATCCACTTCTTGGAGCTTACCGAGACCACCATATTGTGCGTGAGCTAGATAAATGAGTTTTTCTCGGGCTCTGATTGAGTTCCTCGCTGACTCAACTTTCTTCAACAGAAAAGACTGGAAATTGACAGGCTGATTTCCGTCAAAAATGATCTCTTATTTCGACCAGAGACACTATTAATGTGGCTCCAAATGTTAGTCGTTTTGTTTTTTGGATCACTGAGTTTATTATTCCAGTAATCTCTACGCTTGTGTCTACACAGTCTTTTGTAGAGATTCTTCTGATCCAGCCTTGCAGCAAAATCATTCTCTCTATTGGTCCTCATGTGGAACTTTTCTAGACTTTTATTCAGACATTTTGAAATCGACGTTCTCCATCGAACCATGTATCAGAAGGTCTTTCGTGTAGGTTAACGGTCTTAAAGGAAATCATATTGTCAAAGATCCCTGAGAGAGAAGAATTATAAAGGTCAAAAACTGAATTCACATTGAGACTTGTGGCATCTGAAAGCGGAAAAGCTTTAGTTTTGAAATAAACTTTTCATTGTTCAAAAATTCCAACGTCTAATTTGGAGCTGTCGATAGCTAGGAGGTGGTTTGAGCATTTCACAACTGCACAAAAGCAGCTTGTGATCAGAAATGCCATTATCAATATAGTTGATGTTGAAACTCTTTCTGGATGCTATCACATCAAGCCATTTTTCTTGGTTCTGAGTAGATTTGTTTGTGGACGAATCAAAACCATGGAACCTTGAAATGTTTAAAAATGATTGTACATCTGTGTTATCGGACTGCTCCAAGTGAAAATTGAAATCATCCATAATCAAATTTTTTTTATTGTATGTAGCCAGAATACCCAAGGTGTTTTTAAAGTCCTTGTAAAACAATGAAGAAGCAGCACCTTTGCGATAAACAACGAATCCGATGACTGACATGGAGCTTGAGCTTAATCTCACACATAGATGTTCAAAACTGGCAGTTGAGATAAACTTTAACCGCATTTCCCGGAACATTGAGTTGAAAGCCACTGCCACTCCTCCAGGATGATGAATGGGTGAAAAAAGGGATGAATGGGTAGAAGGTTGATTAGATTGAAGTTAAATATTTGGCTTGAAGCAAAGTATCCTTTAACATTTCTCTTTTCAACTTTGAAAACATCTGCTGAATTGATCGCAGGTGACTAATTTATTCGAGTGCATGTACAATCGATTGTAGCTGAGTGAGGTTTCATGCTGGTGGCTGGAATGGATGTTGCAAGTGAGCATTGGAAACAACTTCCGAAAGTGCTGGAAGGATGGTGTTCACGGGTGATAGTTGAAGGGAACAAATTGTTGAAACGATGAGATGAGTAGTGCATAAAAGGGCTTTTGTACATAAACAGTTGAGCTTTTCAGAAGCCACAGTAGAAGCTTGAAAGGTATTTTGCCACGAATGATCATGTATCATGAATCTTGATGATTGTCTCATCAATATTTTCAAAACACCAACAGACGTTCACTGAAAACATGAACGAACTGCTGAAGGTTGCCTTCTTCTTCGCCTTACTGGCCCCAGAGAGTAATTCACTATTTTTGTGCTTAATACAATTTTTTAATAGTTTTCCAACGACATATTCTCAGTATTTCGAACGTTCGTTGACTTGAACTTGAAAGGTTGATAAATGTTTGCAGCTGTGAGAGGCACATTTTCAAGAAAAAAAGGTTTTGATTTGATAAGAACAGGATTTCCAGAAGCTCTCGGCATGGTAATTTTATCAAATTGAAGTTTAATTCACAGAAATTCAAACTACTCCCAACCATTGTTAACAATACGCATCATCCCAGCCTGTTGAGGAAGCTATAGATGTCATAAAAAGAAAGATTCCCTATGCTCATGTGAGTAACATTGAAAATGTTTGGAAATCCTTTCATACAGTGTGAAAGTTACAAAACAAGACTTGGAAAGTTAAATGAATGATAAATGTAATGCTCTAAACTTACAGCCCTCGATGAGAAGTTGAATAAACTTGATCAAATGGTCACGTCATCGTGCTACAACTCCAATTTACAGATCACAAGAGGACCAAGGCTGTCTGATGTTCTTGATTCTGTGTTTTTAGGAACTGAAAAAAGAGTTAATTATGTGCCGTTTCTGCATGAATTCAGTTTGTAATTCATTATTAACTTTGAAAACTATCCTTTTAAAAGTCACGTATTTTGTCCGAGTTATAATTTTTAAATAAAGTTAAGTGGATTTCTGTGAACTTTGTCTGTAAGCAAACATGTCGAATCTTGAAGTTTTAATCTTTTCATGTCCGCTCATATCTTTCTTTCCTGTAGTTCCCAAGAAGAGTTTGGTGGAAGCTAACGTTGGAGAGGTGAGATTTGTCTACTGTAAAATCTTTTACTGACTTTGTTTACAACCCAAATAGTTTGATATTCTCGTTATGCAGGACATTTATGAAAAGAATGATCACATTGTTAACCTGAATTACTCAAAACAATAAATAGCTTTGATTTTAAGAATAAAATGTTCATAAAGAGATATACATATGTATATAGATATATAAATATATATATATGTGCATAAAGAAAAAGACGAATGGATGTATGTTGACTGCTACAAAGTTATATATTATTTTCCAGTCAATAGACATTTACATGGAAACGCTTCTACGAAATATTCCTTCGATCAAGGTAGTGGATTTGTTCAGTTTGACGAAGTGATGATGTGCTAATAAATATCAAAAGTAGGTCAATGACATAAAAGTACTATAATAAGATAATAAAGTGAGTGATATTATGGTTGGTTAATTGACACATAAAAAAGATGCTTTCCTGATAATGAGATTAATTACCTGATAACAAGTTGATCGTAGCTGAGAGTTTATTCTGTCTGGGTTTTTAATTATTTTTGTTGATTAATTGTGTGTCAATACTTTGCAATTCAACAACCTACAGTACATCATTATGGGCCCGACGGGTAAACCTATTTGGTCAAATAAGCCGATAAATGAATATCTGCTGATTCATGTCGACTCCGATGGAATTGTATGTTCAAATCATGAAACCTTGCAGTCATTTGAAATTTAATTTTTTCAAAAAGTCTGAAGTTTTTCATTTATGACATTAATTATAATTAAGTAATTGTCAATCAAATTATATTCGAGACTCAAAACAAATATGGAAGATGACAACATTTCTTAATCCTCTTCCACATTTGAACATCATATACTTTTTGTCCTTGTCTCAATCTTCAATTTTACCTTCCAATTCAGGTCAAGGAGCTTCCATTGTATTCAAAAGGAAAATGGTTTATACGTTGGGACAAAAAGAGGAACATTGTTGCTTAACTCTATGAAATGTTTACGAAACTTTTATTGAGGTTTCCACAAATAAATTCATCAAAAACAAAGTACCGAATTTCAGTCGATCGTCGTTGCACAAATCAAATGACTGCAAAGGACCCTGCTTTCTGCAGCTTTATTTGAAGTTCTATTGCATTCTTTTGCTAATAACCTTGACATTGGTCTATTCACACCTTGTGGACGGATGGGAGAAGTTGTTGCATGAGGTTGTGGAAGAGAAGAGGATGAAATACTTGAATCATGCGTTATGTTTTTTTCTTTATTTAATTTAAGAAGAAATTTTTGGACAGTTGCAATCAGCGCTATATGAGTGATTTGGTTAGATATGATAGATAGTATTTCTACTGATTGGCTTAACGAATGAATTTTAACCAACTTTATTTTTTGGAATCGGCCTCGAAGGATCCGGATTTTAGATATTATTTCTAATAAATGTTTTTCTTGTATCGTCTTATCCTACCTCTGAAATGAAATTTTTTGAGATCATCAAGAGAAAGTTTCATCATAATGATGTGAATATAATGAATTTAAAAAGAAAATTTCTAATGTTCTTGAAAGAATTTAATTCAGAGTTAAAAGAATTTGGTAGACTAAAAATTATTATTCAAGAATAATATCGGGAATCCAGATCATCCGAGGCAGATTCTAACAATTATTCGTAGTCAAAATTCATTTGTCTAGCCAAACAATAGGAATACTAAAGATTGTCTGAATACATTTTTGTGACAGTTCTTTCAGTGGATTGATGACGACGGTAAGCTGATTGGTGGGTGGGGAGAAGGTTTGAATTAGTTAAATAGTTCATGACTCTGTTGAGAACAGGCCTCCCTGAGAGCTTGGACAGAACAGGCAGATTAGAAATGGTTCTGTAGGATGAAGCAACGTTGTGATCAAGACTAGGTTTTTCCAACATTGGTGTAAACTGAGCTGAGTTCCAAGACTTTGGGACAATTCCCAGAGAAAAAGATTCAATGAAAATACTTTTTACAAAAGGTAAAATCTTTTCTGAGGTTTTTTCTCAAAAACCAAGTGGGTATTGAATAAGACGCACACTGTTTGTTGGGGAGCCTCTGCATAGCCTTGAGTAGCTCATCCTCAAACACATCCTATAGCATACTGAGACCACCTCCATGTACATGAGCTAGCTAAATGGGGTTTTCTGGCTTGGATCGAGGTCCTCGCTGACTCAAATTCCTACAACGAAAAAAACTGGAATTCAACAGGGTGAATTTCGTCAACAGAAGATCTCTTTCTCCAACCAGAAACACTATTAATGTGGATCCAAATGTCAGCAGTTTTGTTTTTAGAGAACTGAGTTAGTTATTACAGTTAATTCTATGCATGTGTCTAACCAGTTTTTTGTGGACTTTATTTTTACCCAGCCATGCAGAAAATTCATTCTCACTGTTGGTCCTCTTGTAAATCTTTTCTAGACTTCTTTTCAGACATTTTGAAGTACGACACTCACCTTCAAACCATGGATCAAAAATCTTTCATGTAGTCTAACGGTCTTAAAAAAAAGCATCTTGTCAAAAATTTTTGATAGAGT
Source organism: Branchellion lobata (assembly GCA_947562095.1). NCBI lineage: Eukaryota > Metazoa > Annelida > Clitellata > Hirudinida > Piscicolidae > Branchellion > Branchellion lobata. Next base: position 4,042,182 of record OX387253.1, read on the forward strand.
GGAATTATAAAGGTCAGAAACTGAATTCAAATCAAGACTTGTGGAGGCTGAAAGCGGAAACAGCTTTAGTTCTGAAATATACTTTTCAGTGTCCAAAAAATTCCAACGTCTAATTCGATGCTGTAGATCGATAGCAGGTGGTTTGAGCATTTAACAACTGCACAAAAGCAGCTTATGATCAGAAATGCCACAATCAATATAGTTGATGTTGACACTCTTTCTGGATGCTATCACATCAAACCATTCTCCTTGGTTATGGGTGGCTTGGTTTGTGGACGAATCAAAACCATGGGACCTTGGAATGTTTAAAAATGTTTGTGCATCTGTGATGTCGGACTGCTGTAAGTGAAAAATGAAATCACCCATAATCCAAATCTCTTCATTGTATGTGGCCGGAATACCCAAGGTGCTTTTGAATTCCTTGTAAAACAATGAAGAAGCAGATTCTTTGCGATAAACAACGAATCCGATGACTTACATGGAGCTTGAGCTTAAACTCAAACACAGATTTTCAAAACCGGCAGTTGAAATTAACTTTAACAGCATTTTCCGGAACATTGAATTGAAAGCCACTGCCACTCTTTCATGGTTGATCAATGGGTGGAAAGATAGATGAATGGGTGGAAAGATGGATGAATGGGTGGAAAAATAATGAAATTGATATAAAATAATTGGCATAAAGCAAAATATACAATAAACCTTTCTCTTCTCCTATATGAAAACATCTGCTGAATTGATCGCAGCAAACTAATTTATTCGAGTGTATGTGCAATCGATTGAGGTTTCATGCTGGTGGCCGGGGTGGTTGTTGCACGTGAGAATCGCAAACAAAATGTGGGCATTAGAAACTAATTGCGAAAGTGCTTGAAGGATGGTGTTCACAGGTGATAGTTGAAGAGAACAATTTGTTGTAACTGAGAAAAGGTTTTGTTGTTTAATCAACAAAATATTTATTTTAAAAAACGAAAGCTTCATTCATTCAAAAATCTTTTTTATGTCTTCGAAATAGAAGATTTGGTAAAAAAAAGAACTAACTACGAATCAAGTGAGCCTGAAATCATGACTCACTTTGAAAGGTTTTTGTATTTCAGAAGTTAGAAATTTCATATGTAATGAGTGAGTTTCGTTTATTAATGTATTCAGTTTAAGGCGTCGTTGATAACATTATTATGGATTTTGGAATTAATGAACAAGTTAATATACATCGTTAATATAAGGCATAAGGGCGATAAGCAAATAGTATAGAATGAAGCAACTTTTGCTACGAAATATCCTGAAAATTATTCAAAAAAAAATTTTATTCAAATTTTTCGTAAAGACTGAATGAATAATTTAGTGGAAAAATTGATAAAAACTGAAAAATTATCTAAATTAATTCAGAAACGACGAGATGAGGAGTGCATAAAAGGGCTTTTGTACATGAACAGTTGAGAGTTTCAGAAGCCACAGTAGAAGCTTGAAAGGTATTTTACCACGAATGATCATGTATCATGAGTCTTGATGATTGTCTCATCAATATTTTTAAAACACCAACAGACGTCCACTGAAAACATGAACGAACTGCTGAAGGTTGCCTTCTTCTTCGCCTTACTGGCCCCACAGAGTAATTCACTATTTTTGTGTTTAATAAAATTTTTTAATGGAATTTTAACGACATGTTTTCAGTATTTCAAAGGTTCGTTGACTTGAAATAATAAAGTTGATAAATGTTTGCAGCTGTGAGAGGCATGTTTTTCAGAAAGAAAGGTTTTGAGTTAGTAAGAACAACTTTTCCAGAAGTTGTCGGCATGGTAATTTTATCAAATTGAAGTTTAATTCAAATGAATTTGAAACATTACCAAGCATTGCTAACGTTGCGCATCACCCCAGCCTGTTGAAGAAGCTATAAAGATCATAGAAGCAAAAGTTCCATATGCTCATGTGAGTAACATTGAAAATGTTCGGAAATCCTTCCATACAATGTGAAGGTTAAAAATCAAGACTTGGAAAGTTAAATGAATGATAATTGTAAAGCTCTAGAATCACAGTTTTCAAAGAAAAGTGAAATAATTAAACTTGATCAACTGATCGTGAAAATCTCCAATTTGAAGGTCGAACGAGGACCAATGGTGGCTGATGTTCTAGATACTGTGCGAGTAGGGGTTGGAAAAAAAGTTATGCGTCTGCCGTTTATGGAAGAAATCAGTTTGTACTTCATTATTAACTTTAAAAACTATCCTTTTAAAAGTCACGTATTTTGTCCGAGTCATAATTTTTAAATAAAATTAAATGGATTTCTGTGAACTTTGTCTGTAAGCAAACATGTCGAATCTTGAAGTTTTAATCTTTTCATGTCCGCTCGTATCTTTCTTTCCTGTAGTTCCCAAGAAAAGTTTGGTGGAAGCTAAAGTTGGAGAGGTGAGATTTGTCTACTGTAAAATCTTTTACTGACTTTGTTTACAACCCAAATAGTTTGATATTCTCGTTATGCAGGACATTTATGAAAAGAATTATCACATTGTTAATCTGAATTACTCAAAATAATAAATAGCTCTGCTTTTTAAAACAAAATGTTCATAAAGAGATATACATATATATATATATATATATTTATTTATATATATATATATATATATATATATATATATATGCATAAAGAAAAAGACGAATGGATGTATGTTGACAGCTACAAATTTATATTTCATTTGCCAGTCAATACACATTTACATGGAAACGCTTCTACGAAATATTCCTTCGATCAAGGTAGTGGATTTGTTCAGTTTGACAAAGTGATGATGTTCTAATAAATATCAAAAGTAGGTCAATGACATAAAAGTACTATAATAAGATAATAAAGTGAGTGATATCATGCTTGGTTAATTGACACAGAACAAAATTTGCTTTTCTGATAATGAGATTAATTATCTGATAACAAGTTGATCGTAGCTGAGAGTTTATTCTGTCTGGGTTTTTAATTATTTTTGTTGATTAATTTTGTGTCAATTATTTGCAATTCAACAACCTACAGTACATCATTATGGGCCCGGAAATGGAACTGGTTTGGACAAATGATCCAGAAAATGACTTTCTGCTGATTCTTGTCGACTCCGATGAAATTGTATGTTCAACTCATAAAACCTTGCAGTCATTTGAAATTTAATTTTTTCAATAAGTCTGAAGTTTTTCATTTATGTCATTAATTTTAATTAAGTAATTGTCAATCAAATTATATTCGAGACTCAAAACAAATGAGGAAGATGACAACATTTCTTAATCCTCTTCCACATTTGAACATCATATACTTTTTGTCCTTGTCTCAATCTTCAATTTTACCTTCCAACTCAGGTCAGTGAGCTTCCAGAGTATACAACAAAAGAATGGTATGTACGTAGGTACAAAAAGAGGAACATTGTTGCTTAACTCTATGAAATGTTTACGAAACTTTTTTTGAGGTTTCCACAAATAAATTCATCAAAAACAAAATACCGATTTTCAGTCGATCGTCGTTGCACAAATCAAATGACTGCAAAGGACCTTGCTTTCTGCAGCTTTATTTGAATTTCTTTTGCACTTTTTTGATTTTAACCTTGACATTCGTCCATTCACACCTTGTGGACGGATGGGAGGAGTTGTTGCATGAGGTTGTGGAAGAGAAGGGGAGATGGGAAATGCATGACAGACAGCGAGTTTTCCAAGTCAAATATGAAATACTTGAATCATGCGTTATGTTTTCTTCTTTATTCAATTCAGCAGTGCACTTTTGAACAGTGTGGAATCAGCGCTATATAAATGATTTGGTTACATAAGAGAGATAGTGTTTTTACTAATGGGCTTAACAAATGAATTTTGAGTAAGGTTTATTTCGGAATCTGCCTCGGAATATCCGGATTCCAGTTATTATTTTTACATAACATTGCATAAGGTTTCATCAGACCTCCCTAGTCGACCTACACTAGCATCTTTGTTCGAAAGCATCCATGCACGATAAAATGATGGATGGATGGAAGGTTTGATGGATAGATGGAAAAAGGAATAGATGGATGGAAAAATGGATTTATGGATGAAAAGATGGATGGATGAAAAGAGGGATGGATGGAAAAATGGACAGATAAAAAGATGGATGGATGAAAAGGTGGATGATTGGATGAAAAAATGGAGAAGTAAAAAGATAGATGGATGGATAAAAAGATGGATGAATGAGTGGAAAGATGGATAGATACAATACAATGAAATACAAACACGAATATTATTATAGTGGCATTAACCACGTAGAGCATCGAGGCCACTCAAAACGTCTCATTAAAACTATTATGAAACATTTCAAAGTGAATTAAATAAGTAAATGAAAAAAAAAGAATTATTTCTACAAAAAAAATAGTTATATTGATATGATTCAAGGAATGATTCATTGAATCAGTAAGCATTTGGAGATCGACAAAATGATTTTGTTGAATTGAAGAGTTAAGCTATTAGGCAGGTTGTTATACAACTTGAATCCGCTAACGCTGAACCTTTTCAATCTTAAAGATTTACAGATGTGCTTGTTGGGAACAACATATTTCGACTAAGCCGATCTCAATATTTGTTGACACCGTGAGGTCTCTATCCATAGATATTCCCAAGTTTCTTACAGATTTTGATGGGAAGATGTTGCTTTCTAATACACGGACAGGAAAGTTTGGAATATTTTTTCAGATTCCGACGAGAAGAGAACCAGCTCAACTCAGTCTTCTCACTGTTGAACTTGAGGCAATTGGCTTACATCCAAGATGCGATTTCATCTACACACTAAGACACTCTCATCTGCAACTCTTCTGTGCCTTCATTATTGCATTGGCCATATGTTTGAGTGTCTTCAGCATATTGATGAAATCCCAGCTTGTATTTAACAACTATTTTTTCAAGGTCTTCAGTGTATCGAGAAAACAACAATGGTCCTAGAACAGATCCTTGTGTGACACCCACGAATAGTCAACAAAATGCGATTTTACCCACTGCAGCGTACATCAGAGGATCTGTCACTCAAGTCGTTTTGAGTCTTTCCAGTTAGAGACCATCAAACCATTAGTGCTATTAAGCCATTTTTAACAAAATACTGCGAGTAACAAAGTCAAAGGCAGCTAACAGGTCTATCACTATAAGAGGGGAGAACATACCATCATCGGCTGCATTAAGAAATACTGAATACACTTTTGTGACAGCCGTTTCAGTGGAATGATGACGACGGTAAGCTGATTGGTGGGTGAAAGAAGGTTTGAAATATTTAAATAGCTCATGACTGTGAAGAACAGGCCTTCCTGAGAGCTTGGACAAAACAGGTAGATAAGAGATGGGTCTGTAGGATGAAGTAAAGTTGTGGTCAAGACTAGGCTTTTTCAACATTGGTGTAATCTGAGCTGAGTTCCAGAACTTTTAGACGAGTTTTTCAAAAATGGCCTAATGACCATCTTTTTACAAAAGGTAAAATCCTTTCGGAATTTTTTTTCAAATGCCAAGTAGGTATTGGATCAAAAGGCACACTGTTTGTTGGGAAGCCTCTTCATAGCCTTGAATAGCTCATCCTAATCCACTTCCTGGAGCTTACCGAGAACACCATATTGTGCATGAGATAGATAAATGAGTTTATTTCTGGCTCTGATTGAGTTCCTCGCTGACTCAACTTTCTTCAACAGAAAAGACTGGAAATTGACAGGCTGATTTCCGTCAAAAGAAGATCTCTTTCTTCGACCAGAGACACTAATAATGTGGCTTCGGATGTTAGCCATTTTGATTTTCGGATCACTGAGTTTATTATTTCAGAAATCTCTACGCTTGTGTCAACACAATCTATTGTAGAGTTTTTCTGATCCAGCCATGAAGCAAAATCATTCTCACTATTGGTCCTCATGTGGAACTATTCTAGACTTTTATTCAGACCTTTTGAAATCGACGTTCTCCATCAAACCATGTATCAGAAGGTCTTTCGTGTAGGTTAACGGTCTTGAAGGAAATCATCTTGTCAAAGATCCCTGACAGAGAAGAATTATAAAGGTCAGAAACTGAATTCACATTGAGACTTGTGGCATCTGAGAGTGAAAAAGCTTTAGTTTTGAAATAAACTTTTCATTCTTCAAAAATTCCAACTTCTAATTTGGAACTGTCGATAGATAGGAGGTGGTTTGAGCATTTCACAACTGCATAAAAGCAGCCTGTGATCAGAAATGCCACTATCAATATAGTTGATGATGACACTCTTTCTGGATGCTATCACATCAATTCATTTTCCTTGGTTCTGGGTAGATTGGTTTGTGGACGAATCATAACCATGGAACCTTGAAATGTTTAAAAATGATTGTGCATCTGTGTTATCGGACTGCTCCAAGTGAAAATAAGAATCATCCATAATCAAATTCTTTTCATTGTATGTAGCCAGAATACCCAAGGTGTTTTTGAAGTTTTTGTAAAACAATGAAGAACCAGTACCTTTGCAATAAACAACGAATCCGATGACTGACATAGAGCTTGAGCTTAATCTCACACACAAATGTTCAAAACTGGCAGTTGAGATTAACTTTAACAGCATTTCCCGGAACATTGAGTTGAAAGCCACTGCCACTCCTCCATATTTGATGAATGGGTAAAAAAAAGGATGAAAGGGTAGAAGGTTGATTAGATTGAAGTTAAATATTTGGTTTGAAGCGAAGTATCCTTTAACATTTCTCTTCTCAACTTTAAAAACATCTGCTGAATTGATCGCAGCCGACTAATTTATTCGAGTGAAGGTGCGATCGATTGTAGCTGAGTGAGGTTTCATGCTGGTGGCTGTGGTCAATGTTACAAGTGAGCATTGGAAACTACTTGCGAAAGTGCTGTAAGGATGGTGTTCACGGGTGATGGTTGAAGGGAACAATTTTCTGTAACTGAGAAAAGGTTTTGTTATTTAATCAATGAAATAAACGATTTAAAATTCAAAAGCTTTACTCATTCAAAAAAAAATTTTATGTGTTCGAATTAGAAGATTTGGTAAAAAAAAAAACTAACTACGAATCAAGTGAACGTGAATTTATGACTTACTTTGAAAGGTTTTTGTATTTCAGAAGTTAGAAGTTTCATATGAATTGAATGAGTTTCGTAATCAGTTTGAGGCTTCGTTGAAAATATTATGATGGATTTTGGAATTAATGAACAAGTTAATATACATTGTTAATATAAGGCATAAGGGCGATGAGCAAATAGTATAGAATGAAGCAACTTTTGCTACGAAACATCCTGAAAATTATTCAAAATCATTCATTATTCAAATTTTTCGTAAATACTGAATGAATAGTCTAGTGGAAAAATTGATGAAAACTGGAAAATTATCCTTATTAATTCAGAAACGATGAGATGAGGAGTGCATAAAAGGGTTTTTACACATTAACAGTTGAGAGTTTCAGAAGCCATAGTTGAAGCTTGAAAGGTATTTTGCCACGAATGATCATGTATCATGAGTCTTGATGATTGCCTTATTATACTTTAAAAACACCAACAGACGTCCACTGAAAACATGAGCGCACTGCTGAAGGTTGCCTTCTTCTTCGCCTTACTGGCCCCACAGAGTAATTCACTATTTTTGTGCTTAATACAATTTTTCAATAGCTTCCCAACGACATGTTTTCAGTATTTCAAACGTTCGTTGACTTGAACTTATAAAGTTGATAAATGTTTGCAGCTGTGAGAGGCATGTATTTCAGAAAGAAAGGTTTAGAGTTAGTAAGAACAACTTTTCCAGAAGTTGTCGGCATGGTAATTTTGTCGATTTGAAGTTAAGTTGACAAAAATTCGAAACACTTCCAACTAACATTGCACATCACCTCAGCCTGTTGAGAAAGCTATAAAGGTCATAAGAGAAAGGATGCCTTTTGCTAGAGTGAGTAAAAATGAAAATATTTGCAATTCTAACCACACAGTGTGAAGGTTACAAAACAAGACTTGAAAAGTTAACTGAATAATAGTTGTAATGCTCAAAAATTAAAGCCTTCGAAAAAATTGAAATAATTAAACTTGATCAAAAGATCACGTCATCGTGCTACAACTCCAATTTACAGGTCACACAAGGAAAAATGATGTTTTTTAATCTTGATTCTGTGCACTTAGGGAATGAAAAAAAAGTTGAAGATGTGCCGTATATGATAGAAAACGGTTTGTAAGTTATTATTAACTTTAAAAACAATCCTTTTAAAAGTCACGTATTTTGTCCGAGTTATATTTTTAAAATAATTTTGAGTGGATTTCTGTGAACTTTGTCTGTAAGCAAACATGTCGAATTTTGAAGTTTTAATCTTTTCATGTCCGCACATGTCTTTCTTTTCTGTAGTTCCCATAATGAGTTTGGTGGAAGCTAATGTTGGAAAGGTGAGATTTGTCTACTGTAAAATCTTTTACTGACGTTTTGCAGGATTTTTAGGAAAATAATTATCACATTATGAATTATTCAAAATAGTGAACAGGTCTGATTTTTCATTCAAAATTATATATATAGATATAAAGATATATATTTATATAAAGACTACTTTACGTTGACTGCTACAAACTTATATAATCTTATTTTTATGTTATTTATATATATTTTCAAGTCTTTAGCCGTTTACCTGAAAGCCCTTCTACAAAATATTCCTTCGATCAAGGTAGTGGATTTGTTCTGGGTGATGATTTGATGATGTGCTAATAAATATCGAAAGTAGGTCAATGACATAAAAGTTTTATTATGAGATAATCAAGTGAATGATATCATGCTTGGTTAATTGACAAATAAAAAAATTGCTATTCTGATAATGAGATTAATTACCTGACAACAAAGTGATCGCAGCTGAAAACTTGTTCTCTATGGGTTTTTAAATAATTTTGTTGATTAATTTTGTTTCGATACTTCGCAATTCAACAACCTACAGTTCATCGTTGTGAACAACAAGGGTGAAGTCATACGGAAAAATAATCCGGTTTTTATTAATAATCCGATAGTTGAGTTTCTGGTGATTTCTGTCGACCACAATGGAATTGTATGTTCAACTCATAAAACCTTGCAGTCATTTGAAGTTTAAATCATTTATATGTTTAAACTTCTTATTTATGTCACTAATTATATATAATTAATTGGCAATCAAATTAGATTCGAGACTCAAAACAAATGAGGAAGATGACAACATTTCTTAATCCTCTTCCACATTTGAACATCATATTCTTTTTGTCCTTGTCTCAGTCTTTATTTTTATCTTCTAATTCAGGTCTGGAAGGTTCCAAGCTATTCAAAAGGAAACTGGATGCTGCATTGGGGAATAAAGAGGAACATTATTGCTTAACACCATGAAATGTTCATAAAACTCTTTTTGAGGTTTCCACAAATAAATTCATCAAAATTAAAGTACCGATTTTCAGTCGATCGCCGTTCCACAAATCAAATGACTGCAAGGGACCCTGGTTTCTGCAGCTTTATTTGAATTTCTATTGCACTTTTTTGATTTTAACCTTGACATTCGTCCATTCACACCTTGTGGACGGATGGGAGGAGTTGTTGCATGAGGTTGTGGAAGAGAAGGGGAGATGGGAAATGCATGACAGACAGCGAGTTTTCCAAGCCAAATATGAAATACTTGAATCATGCGTTATGTTTTTTTCTTTATTCAATTCAGCAGTGCACTTTTGAACAGTGTGGAATCAGCGCTATATAAATGACTTGGTTACATAAGAAAGATAGTATTTTTACTAATGGGCTTAACAAATGAATTTTGAGTAAGGTTTATTTTGGAATCTGCCTCGGAATATCCGGATTCCAGTTATTATTTTTACATAACATTGCATAAGGTTTCATCAGACCTCCCTAGTCGACCTACACTAGCATCTTTGTTCGAAAGCATCCATGCACGAAGAAAAGATGGATGGATGGAAGGTTTGATGGATAGATGGAAAAAGAAATGGATGGATGGTAAAATGGATTTATGGATGAAAAGATGGATGGATGAAAAGAGGGATAGATGGAAAAATGGACAGATAAAAAGATGGATGGATGAAAAGGTGGATGATTGGATGAAAAAATGGAGAAGTAAAAAGATAGATGGATGGATAAAAAGATGGATGAATGAGTGGAAAGATGGATAGATACAATACAATGAAATACAAACACGAATATTATTATAGTGGCATTAACCACGTAGAGCATCGAGGCCACTCAATACGTCTCATTATTAAAACTATTGTGAAAAATTTCAAAGTGAATTAAACAAGTAAATGAAAAAAAAAGAATTATTTTTACAAAAAAAATAGTATTATTAATATGATGCAACGAATGATTCATTGAATCAGTAAGCATTTAGAGATCGACAAAATGATTTTGTTGAATTGAAGATTTTAAGCTATTAGGCAGGTTGTTATACAACTTGAATCCGCTAACGCTGAACCTTTTCAATCTTAAAGATTTACAGATGTGCTTGTTGGGAACAACATATTTTGCTTAAGCCGATCTCAATATTTGTTTTTTCGGCAGACTAGCAACTGGAACCTTGCTTAAGTGTCAGATATGCAGGACCTTCGTTGTACAAACACATATACATCTGCAGAGCAATTTTATACTCATATTTTCGATCAAATTTCAGTCAGTAAAGTTTATTGAGTACAGGGGTAATGTGATCACATTTTCTCACTCCTGTGATGAACCTTGCTGTTGTATTGATTATGGATTGAATACTCTGCGTTGCTACCTCAGATAAGATGGAAACTGAGGCCGATGCAAGTCTTTCCGTGGAGTCCATTGTCAAACATCCCTTGATGGATCTCATTTGACGCAGAGAGGTAAGAAACATCTGTATTGTTTTGATACCTGCGTTGACACCGTGAGGTCTCTATCCATAGATATTCCCAAGTTCTTTACAGATTTTGATGGGAAGATGTTGCTTTCTAATACACGGACAGGAAATTTGGAATATTTTTGCAGATTCCGACGAGAAGAGGGCCAGATCACCTCATTCTTCTCACTGTTGAACTTGAGGCAATTGGCTTACATCCAAGATGCGATTTCATCTACACACTAAGACATTCTCATCTGCAACTCTTCTGTGCCTTCATTATTGCATTGGCCATATGTTTGAGTGTCTTCAGCATATTGATGAAATCCCAGCTTGTATTTCACAACTATTTTTCCAAGGTCTTCAGTGTATCGAGAAAACAACAATGGTCCTAGAACAGATCCTTGTGTGACACCCACGAATAGTCAACAAAATGCGATTTTACCCACTGCAGCGTACATCGGAGGATCTGTTACTCAAGTAGTTTTGAGTCTTTCCAGTTATAGACCATCAAAACTATATGTGCTATTAAGCCAGTTTTAACAAAATACTGTGAGTAACTAAGTCAAAGGCAGCTAACAGGTCTAACACTATAAGAGGGGAGAGCATACCATCATCGGCTGCATTAAGAAATACTGAATACACTTTTGTGACAGCCGTTTCAGTGGAATGATGACGACGGTAAGCTGATTGGTGGGTGGAAGAAGGTTTGAAATATTTAAATAGCTCATGACTCTGTTGAGAACAGGCCTTCCTGAGAGCTTGGACAAAACAGGCAGATAAGAGATGGGTCTGTAGGATGAAGTAAAGTTGTGGTCAAAACTAGGTTTTTCAACAGTGGTGTAATCTGAGCTGAGTTCCAGAACTTTTAGACGAGTCTTTCAAAAATGGCCTAATGACCATCTTTTTACAAAAGGTAAAATCCTTTCGGAATTTTTTTTCAAATGCCAAGTAGGTATTGGATCAGACGCACACTGTTTGTTGGGAAGCCTCTACATAGCTTTGAGTAGCTCATCCTAATCCACTTCTTGGAGCTTACCGAGACCACCATATTGTGCGTGAGCTAGATAAATGAGTTTTTCTCGGGCTCTGATTGAGTTCCTCGCTGACTCAACTTTCTTCAACAGAAAAGACTGGAAATTGACAGGCTGATTTCCGTCAAAAATGATCTCTTATTTCGACCAGAGACACTATTAATGTGGCTCCAAATGTTAGTCGTTTTGTTTTTTGGATCACTGAGTTTATTATTCCAGTAATCTCTACGCTTGTGTCTACACAGTCTTTTGTAGTGATTCTTCTGATCCAGCCTTGCAGCAAAATCATTCTCTCTATTGGTCCTCATGTGGAACTTTTCTAGACTTTTATTCAGACATTTTGAAATCGACGTTCTCCATCGAACCATGTATCAGAAGGTCTTTCGTAAAGGTTAACGGTCTTAAAGGAAATCATATTGTCAAAGATCCCTGAGAGAGAAAAATTATAAAGGTCAAAAACTGAATTCACATTGAGACTTGTGGCATCTGAAAGCGGAAAAGCTTTAGTTTTGAAATAAACTTTTCATTGTTCAAAAATTCCAACGTCTAATTAGGAGCTGTCGATAGCTAGGAGGTGGTTTGAGCATTTCACAACTGCACAAAAGCAGCTTGTGATCAGAAATGCCATTATCAATATAGTTGATGTTGAAACTCTTTCTGGATGCTATCACATCAAGCCATTTTCCTTGGTTCTGAGTAGATTTGTTTGTGGACGAATCAAAACCATGGAACCTTGAAATGTTTAAAAATGATTGTACATCTGTGTTATCGGACTGCTCCAAGTGAAAATTGACATCATCCATAATCAAATTTTTTTTATTGTATGTAGCCAGAATACCCAAGGTGTTTTTAAAGTCCTTGTAAAACAATGAAGAAGCAGCACCTTTGCGATAAACAACGAATCCGATGACTGACATGGAGCTTGAGCTTAATCTCACACATAGATGTTCAAAACCGGCAGTTGAGATTAACTTTAACAGCATTTCCCGGAACATTGAGTTGAAAGCCACTGCCACTCCTCCATATTTGATGAATGGGTAAAAAAAAGGATGAAAGGGTAGAAAGTTAATTAGATTGAAGTTAAATATTTGGCTTGAAGCAAAGTATCCTTTAACATTTCTCTTTTCAACTTTAAAAACATCTGCTGAATTGATCGCAGCTGACTAATTTATTCGAGTGCATGTACAATCGATTGTAGCTGAGTGAGGTTTCATGCTGGTGGCTGGAATGGATGTTGCAAGTGAGCATTGGAAACAACTTCCGAAAGTGCTGGAAGGATGGTCTTCACATGTGATAGTTGAAGGGAACAAATTGTTGAAACGATGAGATGAGTAGTGCATAAAAGGGCTTTTGTACATAAACAGTTGAGCTTTTCAGAAGCCACAGTAGAAGCTTGAAAGGTATTTTGCCACGAATGATCATGTATCATGAATCTTGATGATTGTCTCATCAATATTTTCAAAACACCAACAGACGTTCACTGAAAACATGAACGAACTGCTGAAGGTTGCCTTCTTCTTCGCCTTACTGGCCCCAGAGAGTAATTCACTATTTTTGTGCTTAATACAAATTTTTAATGGATTTCCAACGACATATTCTCAGTATTTCGAACGTTCGTTGACTTGATGACGACGGTAAGCTGATTGGTGGGTGGGGAGAAGGTTTGAATTTTTTAAATAGTTCATGACTCTGTTGAGAACAAGCCTCCCTGAGAGCTTGGACAGAACAGGCAGATTAGAAATGGTTCTGTAGGATGAAGCAACGTTGTGATCAAGACTAGGTTTTTCCAACATTGGTGTAAACTGAGCTGAGTTCCAAGACTTTGGGACAATTCCCAGAGAAAAAGATTCAATGAAAATACTTTTTACAAAAGGTAAAATCTTTTCCGAGGTTTTTTCTCAAAAACCAAGTGGGTATTGAATCAAACGCACACTGTTTGTTGGGGAGCCTCTGCATAGCCTTGAGTAGCTCATCCTCAAACACATCCTATAGCATACTGAGACCACCTCCATGTACATGAGCTAGCTAAATGGGGTTTTCTGGCTTGGATCGAGGTCCGCGCTGACTCAAATTCCTACAACAAAAAAAACTGGAATTCAACAGGGTGAATTTCGTCAACAGAAGATCTCTTTCTCCGACCAGAGACACTATTAATGTGGATCCAAATGTCAGCAGTTTTGTTTTTAGAGAACTGAGTTAGTTATTACAGTTAATTCTATGCTTGTGTCTAACCAGTCTTTTGTAGAGTTTATTTTTACCCAGCCATGCAGAAAATTCATTCTCACTGTTGGTTCTCTTGTAAATCCTTTCTAGACTTCTTTTCAGACATTTTGAAGTACGACACTCACCTTCAAACCATGGATCAAAAATCTTTCATGTAGTCTAACGGTCTTAAAAAAAAGCATCGTGTCAAAAATTTTTGATAGAGTGGAATTATAAAGGTCAGAAACTGAATTCAAATCAAGACTTGTGGAGGCTGAAAGCGGAGACAGCTTTAGTTCTGAAATATACTTTTCAGTGTCTAAAAAATTCCAACGTCTAATTCGATGCCGTAGATCGATAGCAGGTGGTTTGAGCATTTAACAACTGCACAAACGCAGCTTATGATCAGAAATGCCACAATCAATATAGTTGATGTTGAAACTCTTTCTGGATGCTATCACATCAAACCATTCTCCTTGGTTATGGGTGGCTTGGTTTGTGGACGAATCAAAACCATGGGACCTTGGAATGTTTAAAAATGTTTGTGCATCTGTGATGTCGGACTGCTGTAAGTGAAAAATGAAATCACCCATAATCCAAATCTCTTCATTGTATGTGGCCGGAATACCCAAGGTGCTTTTGAATTCCTTGTAAAACAATGAAGAAGCAGATTCTTTGCGATAAACAACGAATCCGATGACTTACATGGAGCTTGAGCTTAATCTCAAACACAGATTTTCAAAACCGGCAGTTGAAATTAACTTTAACAGCATTTCCCGGAACATTGAATTGAAAGCCACTGCCACTCCTTCATGGTTGATCAATGGGTGGAAAGGTAGATGAATGGGTGGAAAGATGGATGAATGGGTGGAAAAATAATGAAATTGATATAAAATAATTGGCATAAAGCAAAATATACAATAAACCTTTCTCTTCTCCAATATGAAAACATCTGCTGAATTGATCGCAGCAAACTAATTTATTCGAGTGTATGTGCAATCGATTGAGGTTTCATGCTGGTGGCCGGGGTGGTTGTTGCACGTGAGAATCGCAAACAAAATGTGGGCATTGGAAACTAATTGAGAAAGTGCTTGAAGGATGGTGTTCACGGGTAATAGTTGAAGGGAACAATTTGTTGTAACTGAGAAAAGGTTTTGTTGTTTAATCAACAAAAAATTTATTTTAAAAAACGAAAGCTTCATTCATTCAAAAATCTTTTTTATGTCTTCGAAATAGAAGATTTGGTAAAAAAAGAACTAACTACGAATCAAGTGAGCCTGAAATCATGAGTCACTTTGAAAGGTTTTTGTATTTCAGAAGTTAGAAGTTTCATATGTAATGAGTGAGTTTCGTTTATTAATGTATTCAGTTTAAGGCGTCGTTGATAACATTATTATGGATTTTGGAATTAATGAACAAGTTAATATACATTGTTAATATAAGGCATAAGGACGATAAGCAAATAGTATAGAATGAAGCAACTTTTGCTACGAAATATTTTGAAAATTGTTCAAAAAAAAATTTTATTCAAATTTTTCGTAAATACTGAATGAATAATTTAGTGGAAAAATTGATGAAAACTGAAAAATTATCTAAATTAATTCAGAAATGACGAGATGAGGAGTGCATAAAAGGGCTTTTGTACATGAACAGTTGAGAGTTTCAGAAGCCACAGTAGAAGCTTGAAAGGTATTTTGCCACGAATGATCATGTATCATGAGTCTTGATGATTGTCTCATCAATATTTTTAAAACAATAACAGACGTCCACTGAAAACATGAGCGCACTGCTGAAGGTTGCCTTCTTCTTCGCCTTACTGGCCCCACAGAGTAATTCACTATTTTTGTGCTTAATACAATTTTTCAATAGCTTCCCAACGACATGTTTTCAGTATTTCAAACGTTCGTTGACTTGAACTTATAAAGTTGTTAAATGTTTGCAGCTGTGAGAAGCATGTATTCCAGAGTGAAAGGTTTTGAGTTGAAGAGAACAAATTTTCCAGAAGTTATCGGCATGGTAATTTTATCAAATTGAAGTTTAATTCAAATGAATTTAAAACATTACCAAGCATTGCTAACGTTGCGCATCACCCCAGCCTGTTGAGGAAGCTATAAAGATCATAAAAGCAAAGGTTCCTTATGCTAGTGTGAGTAACATTGAAAATGTTCGGAAATCCTTCCATACAATGTGAAGGTTACAAATCAAGACTTGGAAAGTTAAATGAATAATAATTGTAAAGCTCTAGAATCACAGTTTTCAAAGAAAAGTGAAATAATTAAACTTGATCAACTGATCGTGAAAATCTCCAATTTGAAGGTCGAACGAGGACCAATGGTGGCTGATGTTCTAGATACTGTGCGAGTAGGGGTTGGAAAAAAAGTTAAGCGTCTGCCGTTTATGGAAGAACTCAGTTTGTACTTCATTATTAACTTTAAAAACTATCTTTTTAAAAGTCACGTATTTTGTCCGAGTCATAATTTTTAAATAAAATTAAGTGGATTTCTGTGAACTTTGTCTGTAAGCAAACATGTCGAATCTTGAAGTTTTAATCTTTTCATGTCCGCTCGTATCTTTCTTTCCTGTAGTTCCCAAGAAGAGTTTGGTGGAAGCTAAAGTTGGAGAGGTGAGATTTGTCTACTGTAAAATCTTTTACTGACTTTTTTTACAACCCAAATAGTTTGATATTCTCGTTATGCAGGACATTTATGAAAAGAATTATCACATTGTTAATCTGAATTACTCAAAATAATAAATAGCTCTGATTTTTAAAACAAAATGTTCATAAAGAGATATACATATATATATATATATATATATATGTGCATAAAGAAAAAGACGAATGGATGTATGTTGACAGCTACAAATTTATATATCATTTTCCAGTCAATACACATTTACATGGAAACGCTTCTACGAAATATTCCTTCAATCAAGGTAGTGGATTTGTTCAGTTTGATAAAGTGATGATGTTCTAATAAATATCAAAAGTAGGTCAATGACATAAAAGTACTATAATAAGATAATAAAGTGAGTGATATCATGCTTGGTTAATTGACACAGAACAAAATTTGCTTTTCTGATAATGAGATTAATTACCTGATAACAAGTTGATCGTAGCTGAGAGTTTATTCTGTCTGGGTTTTTAATTATTTTTGTTGATTAATTTTGTGTCAATAATTTGCAATTCAACAACCTACAGTACATCATTATGGGCCCGGAAATGGAACTGGTTTGGACAAATGATCCAAAAAATGACTTTCTGCTTATTCCTGTCAACTACGATGAAATTGTATGTTCAACTCATAAAACCTTGCAGTCATTTGAAATTTAATTTTTTCAATAAGTCTGAAGTTTTTCATTTATGTCATTAATTTTAATTAAGTAATTGTCAATCAAATTATATTCGAGACTCAAAACAAATGAGGAAGATGACAACATTTCTTAATCCTCTTCCACATTTGAACATCATATACTTTTTGTCCTTGTCTCAATCTTCAATTTTACCTTCCAACTCAGGTCAGTGAGCTTCCAGAGTATATAAGAAAATGATGGTATGTACCTAGGTACAAAAAGAGGAACATTGTTGCTTAACTCTATGAAATGTTTACGAAACTTTTTTTGAGGTTTCCACAAATAAATTCATCAAAAACAAAATACCGATTTTCAGTCGATCGTCGTTGCACAAATCAAATGACTGCAAAGGACCTTGCTTTCTGCAGCTTTATTTGAATTTCTATTGCACTTTTTTGATTTTAACCTTGACATTCGTCCATTCACACCTTGTGGACGGATGGGAGAAGTTGTTGCATGAGGTTGTGGAAGAGAAGGGGAGATGGGAAATGCATGACAGACAGCGAGTTTTCCAAGTCAAATATGAAATACTTGAATCATGCGTTATGCTTTTTTTATTCAATTCAGCAGTGCACTTTTGAACAGTGTGGAATCAGCGCTATATAAATAATTTGGTTACATAAGATAGATAGTATTTTTGCTAATGGGCTTACCAAATGACTTTTGAGTAAGGTTTATTTCGGAATCTGCCTCGGAATATCCGGATTCCAGTTATTATTTTTACATAACATTGCATAAGGTTTCATCAGACCTCCCTAGTCGACCTACACTAGCATCTTTGTTCGAAAGCATCCATGCACGAAGAAAAGATGGATGGATGGATAAAAAAGTGGATGGATGGATGGAAGGTTTGATGGATAGATGGAAAAAGAAATGGATGGATGGAAAAAGAAATGGATGGATGGAAAAAGAAATGGATGGATGGAAAAAGAAATGGATGGATGGAAAAATGGATTTATGGATGAAAAGAGGGATGGATGAAAAGAGGGATGAATGGAAAAATGGACAGATAAAAAGATGGATGGATGAAAAGGTGGATGAATGGATGAAAAAATGGAAAAGTAAAAAGATGGATGGATGGATGAAAAAATGGAGAGGTAAAAAGATCGATGGATGGATAAAAAGATGGATGAATGAGTGGAAAGATGGATAGATACAATAAAATGAAACACAAACACGAATATTATTTTAGTCGCATTAACCACGTAGAGCATCGAGGCCACTCAATACGTCTCATTATTAAAACTATTGTGGAAAATTTCAAAGTGAATTAAACAAGTAAATGAAAAAAAAAAGAATTATTTCTACAAAAAAAATAGTATTATTAATGAGATGCAAGGAATGATTCATTGAATCAGTAAGCATTCAGAGATCGACAAAATGATTTTATTGAATTGAAGATTTTAAGCTATTAGGCAGGTTGTTATACAACTTGAATCCGCTAACGCTGAACCTTTTCAATCTTAAAGATTTACAGATGTGCTTGTTGGGAACAACATATTTTGCCTAAGCCGATCTCAATCTTTGTTTTTTCGGCAGACTAGCAACTGGAACCTTGCTTAAGTGTCAGATATGCAGGACCTTCGTTGTACAAACACATATACATCTGCAGAGCAATTTTATACTCAAATCTTCGATCAATTTTCAGTCAGTAAATTTTTATTGAGTACAGGGGTAATGTGATCACATTTTCTCACTCCTGTGATGAACCTTGCTACTGTATTGATTATGGATTGAATACTCTGCGTTGCTACCTCAGATAAGATGGAAACTGAGGCCGATGCAAGTCTTTCCGTGGAGTCCATTGTCAAACATCCCTTGATGGATCTCATTTAACGCAGAGAGGTAAGAAACATCTGTATTGTTTTGATACCTGCGTTGACACCGTGAGGTCTCTATCCATAGATATTCCCAAGTTCTTTACAGATTTTGATGGGAAGATGTTGCTTTCTAATACACGGACAGGAAATTTGGAATATTTTTGCAGATTCCGACGAGAAGAGGGCCAGATCACCTCATTCTTCTCACTGTTGAACTTGAGGCAATTGGCTTACATCCAAGATGCGATTTCATCTACACACTAAGACACTCTCATCTGCAACTCTTCTGTGCCTTCATTATTGCATTGGCCATATATTTGAGTTTCTTCAGCTTATTGATGAAATCCCAACTTGTATTTCACAACTATTTTTTCAAGGTCTTCAGTGTATCGAAAAAACAACAATGGTCCTAGAACAGATCCTTGTGTGACACCCACGAATAGTCAACAAAATGCGATTTTACCCACTGCAGCGTACAACGGAGGATCTGTTACTCAAGTAGTTTTGAGTCTTTCCAGTTAGAGACCATCAAAACTATATGTGCTATTAAGCCAGTTTTAACAAAATACTGTGAGTAACTAAGTCAAAGGCTGCTAACAGGTCTAACACTATAAGAGGGGAGAGCATACCATCATCGGCTGCATTAAGAAATACTGAATACACTTTTGTGACAGCCGTTTCAGTGGAATGATGACGACGGTAAACTGATTGGTGGTTGGAAGAAGGTTTGAAATATTTAAATAGCTCATGACTCTGTTGAGAACAGGCCTTCCTGAGAGCTTGGACAAAACAGGCAGATAAGAGATGGGTCTGTAGGATGAAGTAAAGTTGTGGTCAAAACTAGTTTTTTCAACATTGGTGTAATCTGAGCTGAGTTCCAGAACTTTTAGACGAGTCTTTCAAAAATGGCCTAATGACCATCTTTTTACAAAAGGTAAAATCCTTTCGGAATTTTTTTTCAAATGCCAAGTAGGTATTGGATCAGACGCACACTGTTTGTTGGGAAGCCTCTACATAGCTTTGAGTAGCTCATCCTAATCCACTTCTTGGAGCTTACCGAGACCACCATATTGTGCGTGAGCTAGATAAATGAGTTTTTCTCTGGCTCTGATTGAGTTCCTCGCTGACTCAACTTTCTTCAACAGAAAAGACTGGAAATTGACAGGCTGATTTCCGTCAAAAATGATCTGTTTTTTTGACCAGAGACACTATTAATGTGGCTCCAAATGTTAGTCGTTTTGTTTTTTGGATTACTGAGTTTATTAATCCAGTAATCTCCACGCTTGTGTCTACACAGTCTTTTGTAGAGATTCTTCTGATCCAGCCACGCAGCAAAATCATTCTCTCTATTGGTCCTCATGTGGAACTTTTCTAGACTTTTATTCAGACATTTTGAAATCGACGTTCTCCATCAAACCATGTATCAGAAGGTCTTTCGTGTAGGTTAACGGTTTTAAAGGTAATCATATTGTCAAAGATCCCTGAGAGAGAAGAATTATAAAGGTCAGAAACTGAATTCACATTGAGACTTGTGGCATCTGAAAGCGGAAAAGCTTTAGTTTTGAAATAAACTTTTCATTGTTCAAAAATTCCAACGTCTAATTTGGAGCTGTCGATAGCTAGGAGGTGGTTTGAGCATTTCACAACTGCACAAAAGCAGCTTGTGATCAGAAATGCCATTATCAATATAGTTGATGTTGAAACTCTTTCTGGATGCTATCACATCAAGCCATTTTCCTTGGTTCTGAGTAGATTTGTTTGTGGACGAATCAAAACCATGGAACCTTGAAATGTTTAAAAATGATTGTGCATCTGTGTTATCGGACTGCTCCAAGTGAAAATTGAAATCATCCATAATCAAATTCTTTTCATTGTATGTAGCCAGAATACCCAAGGTGTTTTTAAAGTCCTTATAAAACAATGAAGAAGCAGCACCTTTGCGATAAACAACGAATCCGATGACTGACATGGAGCTTGAGCTTAATCTCACACATAGATGTTCAAAACCGGCAGTTGAGATAAACTTTAACAGCATTTCCCGGAACATTGTGTTGAAAGCCACTGCCACTCCTCCAGGATGATGAATGGGTGAAAAAAAGGATGAATGGGTAGAAGGTTGATTAGATTGAAGTTAAATATTTGGCTTGAAGCAAAGTATCCTTTAACATTTCTCTTTTCAACTTTAAAAACATCTGCTGAATTGATCGCAGCTGACTAATTTATTCGAGTGCATGTACAATCGATTGTAGCTGAGTGAGGTTTCATGCTGGTGGCTGGAATGGATGTTGCAAGTGAGCATTGGAAACAACTTCCGAAAGTGCTGGAAGGATGGTATTCACGGGTGATAGTTGAAGGGAACAAATTGTTGAAACGATGAGATGAGTAGTGCATAAAAGGGCTTTTGTACATAAACAGTTGAGCTTTTCAGAAGCCACAGTAGAAGCTTGAAAGGTATTTTGCCACGAATGATCATGTATCATGAATCTTGATGATTGTCTCATCAATATTTTCAAAACACCAACAGACGTTCACTGAAAACATGAACGAACTGCTGAAGGTTGCCTTCTTCTTCGCCTTACTGGCCCCACAGAGTAATTCACTATTTTTGTGTTTAATAAAAATTTTTAATGGAATTTTAACGACATGTTTTCAGTATTTCAAAGGTTCGTTGACCTGAAATAATAAAGTTGATAAATGTTTGCAGCTGTGAGAGGCATGTATTTCAGAAAGAAAGGTTTTGAGTTAGTAAGAACAACTTTTCCAGAAGTTGTCGGCATGGTAATTTTATCAAATTGAAATTTAATTCAAATGAATTTGAAACATTACCAAGCATTGCTAACGTTGCGCATCACCCCAGCCTGTTGAGGAAGCTATAAAGATCATAAAAGCAAAGGTTCCATATGCTCATGTGAGTAACATTGAAAATGTTTGGAAATCCTTCCATACAATGTGAAGGTTAAAAATCAAGACTTGGAAAGTTAAATGAATGATAATTGTAAAGCTCTAAAATCACAGTTTTCAAAGAAAAGTGAAATAATTAAACTTGATCAACTGATCGTGAAAATCTCCAATTTGAAGGTCGAACGAGGACCAATGGTGGCTGATGTTCTAGATACTGTGCGAGTAGGGGTTGGAAAAAAAGTTAAGCGTCTGCCGTTTATGGAAGAACTCAGTTTGTACTTCATTATTAACTTTAAAAACTATCCTTTTAAAAGTCACGTATTTTGTCCGAGTCATAATTTTTAAATAAAATTAAGTGGATTTCTGTGAACTTTGTCTGTAAGCAAACATGTCGAATCTTGAAGTTTTAATCTTTTCATGTCCGCTCGTATCTTTCTTTCCTGTAGTTCCCAAGAAGAGTTTAGTGGAAGCTAAAGTTGGAGAGGTGAGATTTGTCTACTGTAAAATCTTTTACTGACTTTTTTTACAACCCAAATAGATTGATATTCTCGTTATGCAGGACATTTATGGAAAGAAGGATCACATTGTTAATCTGAATTACTCAAAATAATAAATAGCTCTGCTTTTTAAAACAAAATGTTCATAAAGAGATATACA
Source organism: Branchellion lobata (assembly GCA_947562095.1). Lineage (NCBI taxonomy): Eukaryota > Metazoa > Annelida > Clitellata > Hirudinida > Piscicolidae > Branchellion > Branchellion lobata. Next base: position 4,064,922 of record OX387253.1, read on the forward strand.
TATATATATATATATATATATATATGCATAAAGAAAAAGACGAATGGATGTATGTTGACAGCTACAAAGTTATATATCATTTTCCAGTCAATACACATTTACATGGAAACGCTTCTACGAAATATTCCTTCGATCAAGGTAGTGGATTTGTTCAGTTTGACAAAGTGATGATGTTCTAATAAATATCAAAAGTAGGTCAATGACATAAAAGTACTATAATAAGATAATAAAGTGAGTGATATCATGCTTGGTTAATTGACACAGAACAAAATTTGCTTTTCTGATAATGAGATTAATTACCTGATAACAAGTTGATCGTAGCTGAGGGTTTATTCTGTCTGGGTTTTTAATTATTTTTGTTGATTAATTTTGTGTCAATAATTTGCAATTCAACAACCTACAGTACATCATTATGGGCCCGGAAATGGAACTGGTTTGGACAAATGATCCAAAAAATGACTTTCTGCTGATTCCTGTCAACTACGATGAAATTGTATGTTCAACTCATAAAACCTTGCAGTCATTTGAAATTTAATTTTTTCAATAAGTCTGAAGTTTTTCATTTATGTCATTAATTTTAATTAAGTAATTGTCAATCAAATTATATTCGAGACTCAAAACAAATGAGGAAGATGACAACATTTCTTAATCCTCTTCCACATTTGAACATCATATACTTTTTGTCCTTGTCTCAATCTTCAATTTTACCTTCCAACTCAGGTCAGTGAGCTTCCAGAGTATATAAGAAAATGATGGTATGTACCTAGGTACAAAAAGAGGAACATTGTTGCTTAACTCTATGAAATGTTTACGAAACTTTTTTTGAGGTTTCCACAAATAAATTCATCAAAAACAAAATACCGATTTTCAGTCGATCGTCGTTGCACAAATCAAATGACTGCAAAGGACCTTGCTTTCTGCAGCTTTATTTGAATTTCTATTGCACTTTTTTGATTTTAACCTTGACATTCGTCCATTCACACCTTGTGGACGGATGGGAGAAGTTGTTGCATGAGGTTGTGGAAGAGAAGGGGAGATGGGAAATGCATGACAGACAGCGAGTTTTCCAAGTCAAATATGAAATACTTGAATCATGCGTTATGCTTTTTTTATTCAATTCAGCAGTGCACTTTTGAACAGTGTGGAATCAGCGCTATATAAATAATTTGGTTACATAAGATAGATAGTATTTTTACTAATGGGCTTACCAAATGAATTTTGAGTAAGGTTTATTTCGGAATCTGCCTCGGAATATCCGGATTCCAGTTATTATTTTTACATAACATTGCATAAGGTTTCATCAGACCTCCCTAGTCGACCTACACTAGCATCTTTGTTCGAAAGCATCCATGCACGAAGAAAAGATGGATGGATGGATAAAAAAGTGGATGGATGGATGGAAGGTTTGATGGATAGATGGAAAAAGAAATGGATGGTTGGAAAAAGAAATGGAAGGATGGAAAAAGAAATGGATGGATGGAAAAAGAAATGGATGGATGGAAAAATAGATTTATGGATGAAAAGATGGATGGATGAAAAGATGAATGGATTTAAAAATAGACAGATAAAAAGATGGATGGATGAAAAGGTGGATGAATGGATGAAAAAATGGAAAAGTAAAAAGATGGATGGATGGATGAAAAAATGGAGAGGTAAAAAGATCGTTGGATGGATAAAAAGATGGATGAATGAGTGGAAAGATGGATAGATACAATAAAATGAAACACAAACACGAATATTATTATAGTGGCATTAACCACGCGGAGCATCGAGGCCACTCAATACGTCTCATTATTAAAACTATTGTGGAAAATTTCAAAGTGAATTAAACAAGTAAATGAAAAAAAAAGAATTATTTCTACAAAAAAAATAGTATTATTAATATGATGCAAGGAATGATTCATTGAATCAGTAAGCATTTAGAGATCGACAAAATGATTTTATTGAATTGAAGATTTTAGGCTATTAGGCAGGTTGTTATACAACATGAATCCGCTAACGCTGAACCTTTTCAATCTCAAAGATTTACAGATGTTCTTGTTGGGAACAACATATTTTGACTAAGCCGATCTCAATCTTTGTTTTTTCGGCAGACAATCAACTGGAACCTTGCTTACGTGTCAGATATGCATGACCTTCGTTGTACAAACACATATACATCTGCAGAGCAATTTTATACTCAAATCTTCGATCAATTTTCAGTCAGTAAAGCTTATTGAGTACAGGGGTAATGTGATCCTATTTTCTCACTCCTGTGATGAGCTTTGCTGTTATATTGATTATGGATTGAATACTCTGCGCTGCTACCTCAGGTAAGCTGACTAAAGCATTGTTGCCATGGTCAATACGATTTAAAACTAAGGCCGATGCAAGTCTTTCCGTGGAGTCCATTGTCAAACATCCTTTGATGGATTTTATTTGACGCAGAGAGGTAAGACACATCTGTATTGTTTTGATACCTGCGTTGACACCGTGAGGTCTCTATTCATAGATATTCCTAAGTTTCTTACAGATTTTGATCGGAAGATGTTGCTTTCTAATACACGGATAGGGAATTTTGAAATATTTTTTCAGATTCCGACAAGAAGAGAACCAGATCACCTCAGTCTTTTCACTGTTGAACTTGAAACAATTGGCTTACATCCAAGATGCGATTTCATCTACACACTAAGACACTCTCATCTGCAACTCTTCTGTGCCTTCATTATTGCATTGGCCATAAGTTTGAGTGTCGTCAGCATATTGATGAAATCCCAGCTTGTATTTCACAACTATTCTTTCAAGGTTTCAAGTGTATCGAGAAAACAACAATAGTCCTAGAACAGATCCTTGTGTGACACCCACGAATAGTCAACAAAATGCGATTTTGTTCCACTGCAGCGTACATTGGAGGATCTGTCACTCAAGTAGTTTTGAGTCTTTCCAGTTAGAGACCATCAAATCCATATGTGCTATTAAGCCAGTTTTAACAAAATACTGTGAGTAACAAAGTCAAAGGCAGCTTACAGGTCTAACACTATAAGGAGGGAGAGAATACCATCATCGGCTGCATTAAGAAATACTGAACACACTTTTGTGACAGCCGTTTCAATAGAATGATGACGACGGTAAGCTGATTGGTGAGTGGAAGAAGGTTTGAAATATTCAAATAGCTCATGACTGTGTAAAGAACAGGTCTTCCTGAGAGCTTGGACAAAACAGGTGGATAAGAGATAGGTCTGTAGGATGAAGTAAATTTGTGGTCAAGACTAGGCTTTTTCAACATTGGTGTAATCTGAGCTGAGTTCCAAAACTTTCAGACAAGTCTTTCAAAAATGGCCTAATGACCATCTTTTTTTAAAAGGTAAAATCCTTTCGGAATTTTTTTTCAAATGCCAAGTAGGTATTGGATCAGACGCACACTGTTTGTTTGGAAGCCTCCTCATAGCCTTGAATAGCTCATCCTAATCCACTTCCTGGAGCTTACCGAGAACACCATACTGTGTATGAGCTAGATAAATGATTTTTTTTCTGGCTCTGATTGAGTTCCTCGCTGACTCAACTTTCATCAACAGAAAAGACTGGAAATTGACAGGCTGATTCCTGTCAAAAGAAGATCTCTTTCTTCGACCAGAGACACTATTAATGTGGCTCCGAATGTTAGCCATTTTGATTTTCGGATCACTGAGTTTATTATTTCAGACCTTTTGAAATCGACGTTCTCCATCAAACTATGTATCAGAAGGTCTTTTGTGTAGGTTAACGGTCTTGAAAAAAATCATCTTGTCAAAGATCCCTGACAGAGAGGAATTATAAAGGTCAGAAACTGAATTTACATCGAGACTTGTGGCATCTGAAAGCGGAAAAGCTTTAGTTTTGAAATAAACTTTTCATTCTTCAAAAATTCCAACGTCTAATTTGAGCTGTCGATAGCTAGGAGGTGGTTTGAGCATTTCACAACTGCACAAAAGCAGCTTGTGATCAGAAATGCCATTATCAATATAGTTGATGTTGAAACTCTTTCTGGATGCTATCACATCAAGCCATTTTCCTTGGTTCTTAGTAGATTTGTTTGTGGACGAATCAAAACCATGGAACTTTGAAATGTTTAAAAATGATTGTGCATCTGTGTTATCGGACTGCCCCAAGTGAAAATTGAAATCATCCATAATCAAAGTTTTTTCATTGTATGTAGCCAGAATACCCAAGATGTTTTCAAAGTCTTTGTAAAACAATGAAGAAGCAGCACCTTTGCGATAAACAACGAATCCGATGACTGACATGGAGCTTGAGCTTAATCTCACACACAGATGTTCAAAACCGGCAGTTGAGATAAACTTTAACAGCATTTCCCGGAACATTGTGTTGAAAGCCACTGCCACTCCTCCAGGATGATGAATGGGTAAAAAAAAGGATGAATGGGTAGAAGGTTGATTAGATTGAAGTTAAATATTTGGCTTGAAGCAAAGTATCCTTTAACATTTCTCTTCTCAACTTTAAAAACATCTGCTGAATTGATCGCAGCCGACTAATTTATTCGAGTGAATGTGCGATCGATTGTAGCTGAGTGAGGTTTCATGCTGGTGGCTGTGGTCAATGTTGCAAGTGAGCATTGGAAAATACTTGCGAAAGTGGTGGAAAGATAAGATTCATGCGTGATAGTTGAAAAGAGCAATTCGCTGTAATTAATAAAATTACTATCAATCAATAAAATAATTAATATAAAAATCGAGCGCTTCACTCATTCAAAAATCTTTCGGGCTATTCGAATTAAAAGATTTGCTAAAAAAAAAAACTAACTACGAATCAAGTGAACGTGAATTTATGACTCACTTTGAAATGTTTTTGTATTTCAGAAGTTAGAAGTTTCATATGAATTGAGTGAGTTTCGTTCATTAATGTATTCAGTTTGAGGCCTTGTTGAAAATATTATTATGGATTTTGGAATCAATGAACAAGTTAATATACATTGTTAATATAAGGCATAAAGGCGATAAGCAAATAGTATAGAATGAAGCAACTTTTGCTACGAAATATCTTGAAAACTATTCAAAAATAATTATTATTTAAATTTTTCGTAAGTACTGAATGAATAATTTAGTGGAAAAATTGATAAAAACTTAAAAATTATCTAAATTAATTCAGATACGATGAGATGAAGAGTGCATAAAAGGGCTTTTGTACATGAACAGTTGAGCTTTTCAAAGCCATAGTTGAAGCTTGAAAGGTATTTTCCCACGAATGATCATTTTTCATGAGTTTTGATGATTGTCTTATTAATATTTTCAAAACACCAACAGACGTCCACTGAAAACATGAGCGCACTGCTGAAGGTTGCCTTCTTCTTCGCCTTACTGGCCCCAGAGAGTAATTCACTATTTTTGTGCTTAATAAAATTTTTCAATGGATTTCTAACAACATGTTTTCAGTATTTCAAAGGTTCGTTGACTTGAAATAATAAAGTTGATAAATGTTTGCAGCTGTGAGAGGCATGTATTTCAGAAAGAAAGGTTTTGAGTTAGTAAAAACAACTTTTCCAGAAGTTGTCGGCATGGTAATTTTGTCGATTTGAAGTTTAATTCACAAGAATTCGAAACACTTCCAACTATCAATGCGCATCACCCCAGCCTGTTGAGAAAGCTATAAAGGTCATAAGAGAAAAGATTCCTTATGCTCGTGTGAGTAACATTGCAAATGTTTGGAAATCCTTTCATACAGTGTGGAGGTTACCAAACAAGACTTGAAAAGTTAAATGAATGATAATTAAACTTACAGCCTTTGATGAAAAGTGAAATAATTAAACTTGATCAAATGGTCACGTCATCGTGCTACAACTCCAATTTACAGATCACACAAGGAAAAACGATGTTTTTTAATCTTGATTCTGTGCACTTAGGGAATGAAGAAAAAGTTGAAGATGTGCCGTATATGGTAGAAAACGGTTTGTAATTTATTATTAACTCTAAAATCTATTTTTAACTTTAAAAACTATCCTTTTAAAAGTTGCGTATTTTGTCCGAGTTATATTTTTTAAATAAAATTAAGTGGATTTCTGTGAACTTTGTCTGTAAGCAAACATGTCGAATCCTGATGTTTTAATCTTTTCATGTCCGCTCATGTTTCTCTTTCCTGTAGTTCCCATGATGACTTTGGTGGAAGCTAACGTTGGAAAGGTGAGATTTGTCTACTGTTAAATCTTTTACTGACGTTTTGCAGGATTTTTATGAAAATAATTATCACATTGTGAATTATTCAAAATAGTGAACAGGTCTGATTTTTCATTCAAAATTATATATATAGATATAAAGATATATATTTATATAAAGACGACTGTGCGTTGACTGCTACAAACTTATATAATCTTATTTATATGTAATTTATATATTTTTTCCAGTCATTAGCCGTTTACCTGAAAGCCCTTCTACAAAATATTCCTTCGATCAAGGTAGTGGATTTGTTCTGGGTGATGATTTGATGATGTGCCAATAAATATCGAAAGTAGGTCAATGGCATAAACGTACTATTATGAGATAATCAAGTGAATGATATTATGCTTGGTTAATTGACACATAAAAAATTTGCTACCCTGATAATGAGATTAATTACCTGACAACAAATTGATCGCAGCTGAAAACTTGTTCAGTATGGGTTTTTAATTACTTTTGTTGATTAATTATTTTTCAGTACTTCGCAAATCAACAACCTACAGTTCATCGTTGTAAGCCATAAGGGTGAAGTCATACGGAGAAATATTCCGGTTTTTGTAAATAATCCGATAGTTGAGTTCCTGGTGATTTATGTCGACCACAATGGAACTGTATGTTCAACTCATAAAACCTTGCAGTCCTTTGAAGTTTAAATCATTTATATATTTGAACTTCTTATTTATGTCACTAATTATATTTAATTAATTGGCAATCAAATTATATTCGAGACTAAGAACAAATGAGGAAGATGAGAACATTTCCTAATTCTCATTCCGCACAATTGAACATCATATACTTTTTGTCTTTGTCTCAGTCTTTATAATTTACTTTTCAATTCAGGTCAAGCATGTTCCAAAATATGTAAAAAGAATCGGGATGCTGGGGCTAAAAGGAGGAACATTATTGCTTAAGTCTATGAAATATTTATGAAACTCTTTTTGAGGGTTCCACAAATAAAGTCATCTAAAACAAAGTACCGACTTTCAGTCGATCGCCGTTGTACAAATCAAATGACTGCAAAGGACCCTGGTTTCTGCAGCCTTATTTGAAGTTTTATTGCACTTTTTTGCTTCCAACCTTGACAATTGGTCAATTCATATCCTGTGGACGGATGAGAGAAGTTGTTGCATGAGGTTGTAGAATAGAAGGAGTTATGGGATCTGCATGGCAGAAAGCGAGTTTTCCAAGTCAAACATGAAATATTTGAATCATGCGTTATGTTTTTTTCTTTATTTAATTTAGGAAGAAATTTTTGAACAGTTGTAATCAGCGCTATATGAGTGAATTTGGTTAGATATGATAGATAGTATTTCTACTGATCGGCTTAACGAATGAATTTTAACCAACTTTATTTTTTGGAATCGGCCTCGAATGATCCGGATTTTAGATATTTATTCTAATAAATGTTTTTCTTGTATCGTCTTATCCTACCTCTGAACTGAAATTTTTTGAGATCATCAAGAGAATATTTTATCATAATGATTTGAATTTAATAAATTTAAGAAGAAAATTTCTAATGTTCTTGAAAGAATTTAATTCAGAGTTATATAAAGTCGGGAGACTAAAAATTATTATTCAAGAATAATATCAAGAATCCGGATCATCCGAGGCAGATTCTACCAATTATTCGTAGTCAAAAGTCATTTGTCTAGCCAAACAATAGAAATACTAAAGATTGTCTGAATACACTTTTGTGACAGTTCTTTCAGTGGATTGATGACGACGGTAAGCCGATTGGTGGGTGGGTAGAATGTTTGAATTATTTAAATAGTTCATGACTCTGTTGAGAACAGGCCTCCCTGAGAGCTTGGACAGAACAGGCAGATTAGAAATGGTTCTGTAGGATGAAGCAACGTTGTGATCAAGACTAGGTTTTTCCAACAATGGTGTAAACTGAGCTGAGTTCCAAGACTTTGGGACAATTCCCAGAGAAAAAGATTCAATGAAAATACTTTTTACAAAAGGTAAAATCTTTTCTGAGGTTTTTTCTCAAAAACCAAGTGGGTATTGAATCAGACGCACACTGTTTGTTGGGGAGCCTCTGCATAGCCTTGAGTAGCTCCTCCTCAAACACATCCTATAGCATACTGAGACCACCTCCATGTACATGAGCTAGCTAAATGGGGTTTTCTGGCTTGAATCGAGGTCCTCGCTGACTCAAATTCCTACAACAGAAAAAAGAAAAAACTGGAATTCAACAGGGTGAATTTCGTCAACAGAAGATCTCTTTCTCCGACCAGAGACACTATTAATGCGGATCCAAATGTCAGCAGTTTTGTTTTTAGAAAACTGAGTTAGTTATTACAGTTAATTTATGCTTGTGTCTAACCAGTCTTTTGTAGAGTTTATTTTTACCCAGCCATGCAGAAAATTCATTCTCACTGTTGGTCCTCTTGTAAATCCTTTCTAGACTTCTTTTCAGACATTTTGAAGTACGACACTCACCTTCAAACCATGGATCAAAAGTCTTTCATGTAGTCTAACGGTCTTAAAAAAAAGCATCTTGTCAAAAATTTTTGTAGAGTGGAATTATAAAGGTTAGAAACTGAATTCAAATCAAGACTTGTGGAGGCTGAAAGCGGAGACAGCTTTAGTTCTGAAATATACTTTTCAGTGTCCAAAAAATTCCAACGTCTAATTCGATGCTGTAGATCGATAGCAGGTGGTTTGAGCATTTAACAACTGCACAAAAGCAGCTTATGATCAGAAATGCCACAATCAATATAGTTGATGTTGACACTCTTTCTGGATGCTATCACATCAAACCATTCTCCTTGGTTATGGGTGGCTTGGTTTGTGGACGAATCAAAACCATGGGACCTTGGAATGTTTAAAAATGTTTGTGCATCTGTGAGGTCGGACTGCTGCAAGTGAAAAATGAATTCACCCATAATCCAAATCTCTTCATTGTATGTGGCCGGAATACCCAAGGTGCTTTTGAATTCCTTGTAAAACAATGAAGAAGCAGATTCTTTGCGATAAACAACGAATCCGATGACTTACATGGAGCTTGAGCTTAATCTCACACATAGATGTTCAAAACTGGCAGTTGAAATTAACTTTAACAGCATTTCCCGGAACATTGAGTTGAAAGCCACTGCCACTCCTTCATGGTTGATCAATGGGTGGAAAGGTAGATGAATGGGTGGAAAGATGGATGAATGGGTGGAAAAATAATGAAATTGATATAAAATAATTGGCATAAAGCAAAATATACAATAAAACTTTCTCTTCTCCAATATGAAAACATCTGCTGAAATGATCGCAGCAAACTAATTTATTCGAGTGTATGTGCAATCGATTGAGGTTTCATGCTGGTGGCCGGGGTGGTTGTTGCACGTGAGAATTGCAAACAAAATGTGGGCATTGGAAACTAATTGCGAAAGTGCTTGAAGGATGGTGTTCACGGGTGATAGTTGAAGGGAACAATTTGTTGTAACTGAGAAAAGGTTTTGTTGTTTAATCAACAAAATATTTCTTTTAAAAATCGAAAGCTTCATTCATTCAAAAATCTTTTTTATGTCTTCGAAATAGAAGATTTGGTAAAAAAAAGAGCTACCTACGCATCAAGTGAGCCTGAAATCATGACTCCCTTTGAAAGGTTTTGTATTTCAGAAGTTAGAAGTTTCATATGTAATGAGTGAGTTTCGTTTATTAATGTATTCAGTTTAAGGCGTCGTTGATAACATTATTATGGATTTTGGAATTAATGAACAAGTTAATATACATCGTTAATATGAGGCATAAGGGCGATAAGCAAATAGTATAGAACGAAGCAACTTTTGCTACGAAATATCCTGAAATATATTAAAAAAAAAATTTTATTCAAATTTTTCGTAAATACTGAATGAATAATTTAGTGGAAAAATTGATAAAAACTGAAAAATTATCTAAATTAATTCAGAAATGACGAGATGAGGAGTGCATAAAAGGGCTTTTGTACATGAACAGTTGAGAGTTTCAGAAGCCACAGTAGAAGCTTGAAAGGTATTTTGCCACGAATGATCATGTATCATGAGTCTTGATGATTGTCTCATCAATTTTTTTAAAACACTAACAGACGTCCACTGAAAACATGAGCGCACTGCTGAAGGTTGCCTTCTTCTTCGCCTTACTGGCCCCACAGAGTAATTCACTATTTTTGTGTTTAATAAAATTTTTCAATAGCTTCCCAACGACATGTTTTCAGTATTTCAAACGTTTGTTGACTTGAACTTATAAAGTTGATAAATGTTTGCAGCTGTGAGAAGCATGTATTCCAGAGTGAAAGGTTTTGATTTGATAAGAACAAATTTTCCAGAAGTTATCGGCATGGTAATTTTATCAAATTGAAGTTTAATTCAAATGAATTTGAAACATTACCAAGCATTGCTAACGTTGCGCATCACCCCAGCCTGTTGAGGAAGCTATAAAGATCATAAAAGAAAAGGTTCCTTATGCTCGTGTGAGTAACATTGAAAATGTTCGGAAATCCTTCCATACAATGTGAAGGTTACAAATCAAGACTTGGGAAGTTAAATGAATGATAATTGTAAAGCTCTAGAATCACAGTTTTCAAAGAAAAGTGAAATAATTAAACTTGATCAACTGATCGTGAAAATCTCCAATTTGAAGGTCGAACGAGGACCAATGATGGCTGATGTTCTAGATACTGTGCGAGTAGGGGTTGGAAAAAAAGTTAAGCGTCTGCCGTTTATGGAAGAATTCGGTTTGTACTTCATTATTAACTTTAAAACTATCCTTTTAAAAGTCACGTATTTTGTCCGAGTCATAATTTTTAAAAAAAATTGAGTGGATTTCTGTGAACTTCGTCTGTAAGCAAACATGTCGAATCTTGAAGTTTTAATCTTTTCATGTCCGCTCGTATCTTTCTTTCCTGTAGTTCCCAAGGAGAGTTTGGTGGAAGCTAAAGTTGGAGAAGTGAGATTTGTCTACTGTAAAATCTTTTACTGACTTTTTTTACAACCCAAATAGTTTGATATTCTCGTTATGCAGGACATTTATGAAAAGAATGATCACATTGTTAATCTGAATTACTCAAAATAATAAATAGCTCTGATTTTTAAAACAAAATGTTCATAAAGAGATATACATATATATATATATATATATATGTGCATAAAGAAAAAGACGAATGGATGTATGTTGACTGCTACAACTTTATATATCATTTTCCAGTCAATAGACATTTACTTGGAAACGCTTCTACGAAATATTCCTTCGATCAAGGTAGTGGATTTGTTCAGTTTGACAAAGTGATGATGTTCTAATAAATATCAAAAGTAGGTCAATGACATAAAAGTACTATAATAAGATAATAAAGTGAGTGATATTATGCTTGGTTAATTGACACAGAAAAAAATTTGCTTTTCTGATAATGAGATTAATTACCTGATAACAAGTTGATCGTAGCTGAGAGTTCATTTTGTCTGGGTTTTTAATTATTTTTGTTGATTAATTTTGTGTCAATAATTTGCAATTCAACAACCTACAGTACATCATTAGGGGCCCGATAGGTGAACTGATTTGGACAAATTATCCAAAAAATGACTTTCTGCTGATTCCTGTCAACTCCGATGGAATTGTATGTTCAACTCATAAAACCTTGCAGTCATTTGAATATTAATTTTTTCAATAAGTCTGAAGTTTTTCATTTATGTCATTAATTATGATTAAGTAATTGTCAATCAAATTATATTCGAGACTCAAAACAAATGAGGAAGATGACAACATTTCTTAATCCTCTTCCACATTTGACAGTAATAGACTTTTTGTCCTTGTCTCAATCTTCAATTTTACCCTCCAATTCAGGTCAGGGAGCTTCCAGTGTATATAAAAGGAAAATGGTTTATACGTTAGTACAAAGAGAGGAACATTGTTGCTTAACTCTATGAAATGTTTACGAAACTTTTTTTGAGGTTTCCACAAATAAATTCATCAAAAACAAAGTACCGATTTTCAGTCGATCGTCGTTGCACAAATCAAATGACTGCAAAGGACCCTGCTTTCTGCAGCTTTATTTGAATTTCTATTGCACTTTTTTGATTTTAACTTTGACATTCGTCCATTCACACCTTGTGGACGGATGGGAGGAGTTGTTGCATGAGGTTGTGGAAGAGAAGGGGAGATGGGAAATGCATGACAGACAGCGAGTTTTCCAAGTCAAATATGAAATACTTGAATCATGCTTTATGTTTTCTTCTTTATTCAATTCAGCAGTGCACTTTTGAACAGTGTGGAATCAGCGCTATATAAATGATTTGGTTACATAAGATAGATAGTATTTTTACTAATGGGCTTAACAAATGAATTTTGAGTAAGGTTTATTTTGGAATCTGCCTCGGAATATCCGGATTCCAGTTATTATTTTTACATAACATTGCATAAGGTTTCATCAGACCTCCCTAGTCGACCTACACTAGCATCTTTGTTCGAAAGCATCCATGCACGAGAAAAAGATGGATGGATGAAAGGTTTGATGGATAGATGGAAAAAGAAATGGATGGATGGAAAAATGGATTTATGGATGAAAAGATGGATGGATGAAAAGAGGGATGGATGGAAAAAGGGACAGATAAAAAGATGGATGGATGGATGAAAAAATGGAGAGGTAAAAAGATAGATGGATGGATAAAAAGATGGATGAATGGGTGGAAAGATGGATAGATACAATGCAATGAAATACAAATACGAATATTATTATAGTGGCATTAACCACGTAGAGCATCGAGGCCACTCAAAACGTCTCATTATTAAAACTATTATGAAACATTTCAAAATGAATTAAATAAGTAAATGAAAAAAAAAAGAATTATTTCTACAAAAAAAGTAGTATTATTAATATGATTCAAAGAATGATTCATTGAATCAGTAAGCATTTAGAGATCGACAAAATGATTTTGTTGAAATGAAGATTTTAAGCTATTAGGCAGGTTGTTATACAACTTGAATCCGCTAACGCTGAATTTTTTCAATCTTAAAGATTTACAGATGTGCTTGTTGTGAACAACATATTTCGACTAAGCCGATCTCAATATTTGTTTTTTCGGCAGACTAGCAACTGGAACCTTGCTTAAGTGTCAGATATGCAGGACCTTCGTTGTACAAACACATATACATCTGCAGAGCAATTTTATACTCAAATCTTCGATCAATTTTCAGTCAGTAAAGCTTATTGAGTACAGGGGTAATGTGATCATATTTTCTCACTCTTGTAATGAGCCTGGCTGTTGTATTGAGTATGGATTGAATACTCTGCGTTGTTACCTCAGGTAAGCTAACTAAAGCCATGTTGCCATGGTCAATACGATTTAAAACTAAGGCCGATGCAAGTCTTTCCGTGGAGTCCATTGTCAAACATCCCTTGATGGATCTTATTTGACGCAGAGAGGTAAGACACATCTGTATTGTTTTGATACCTGCGTTGACACCGTGAGGTTTCTATCCATAGATATTCCCAAGTTTCTTACAGATTTTGATGGGAAGATGTTGCTTTCTAATACACGGACAGAAAAGATTGGAATATTTTTTCAGATTCCGACGAGAAGAGAACCAGATCAACTCAGTCTTCTCACTGTTGAACTTGAGGCAATTGGCTTACATCCAAGATGCGATTTCATCTACACACTAAGACACTCTCATCTGCAACTCTTCTGTGCCTTCATTATTGCATTGGCCATATGTTTGAGTGTCATCGGCATATTGATGAAATCCCAGCTTGTTTTCCACAACTATTTTTTCAAGGTCTTCAGTGTATCGAGAAAACAACAATGGTCCTAGAACAGATCCTTGTGTGACACCCACGAATAGTCAACAAAATGCGATTTTACCCACTGCAGCGTACATCGGAGGATCTGTCACTCAAGTCGTTTTGAGTCTTTCCAGTTAGAGACCATCGAAACTATATGTGCTATTAAGCCATTTTTAACAAAATACTGCGAGTAACAAGGTCAAAGGCAGCTAACAAGTCTAACACTATAAGGAGGGAGAGGATACCATCATCGGCTGCATTAAGAAATACTGAATACACTTTTGTGACAGCCGTTTCAGTGGAATGATGACGACGGTAAGCTGATTGGTGGGTGGAAGAAGGTTTGAAATATTTAAATAGCTCATGACTCTGTAAAGAACAGGCCTTCCTGAGAGCTTGGACAAAACAGGCAGATAAGAGATGGGTCTGTAGGATGAAGTAAAGTTGTGGTCAAGACTAGGCTTTTTCAACATTGGTGTAATCTGAGCTGAGTTCCAGAACTTTTAGACGAGTCTTTCAAAAATGGCCTAATGACCATCTTTTTACAAAAGGTAAAATCCTTTCGGAATTTTTTTTCAAATGCCAAGTAGGTATTGGATCAGACGCAGACTGTTTGTTGGGAAGCTTCTTCATAGCCTTGAATAGCTCATCCTATTCCACTTCCTGGAGCTTACCGAGAACACCATATTGTGCATGAGCTAGATAAATGAGTTTTTTTCTGGCTCTGATTGAGTTCCTCGCTGACTCAACTTTCTTCAACAGAAAAGACTGGAAATTGACAGGCTGATTTCCGTCAAAAAAAGATCTCTTTCTTCGACCAGAGACACTATTAATGTGGCTCCGAATGTTAGCCATTTTGATTTTCGGATCACTGAGTTTTTTATTTCAGTAATCTCTACGCTTGTGTCAACACAGTCTATTGTAGAGTTTCTTCTGATCCAGCCATGCAGCAAAATCATTCTCACTATTGGTCCTCATGTGGAACTTTTCTAGACTTTTATTCAGACATTTTGAAATTGACGTTCTCCATCAAACCATCTTTCAGAAGGTCTTTCGTGTAGGTTAAAGGTCTTGAAGGAAATCATATTGTCAAAGATCCCTGACAGAGAGGAATTATAAAGGTCAGAAACTGAATTCAAATCGAGACTTGTGGCATCTGAAAGCGGAAAAGCTTTAGTTTTGAAATAAACTTTTCATTGTTCAAAAATTCCAACGTCTAATTTGGAGCTGTCGATAGCTAGGAGGTGATTTGAGCATTTCACAACTTCACAAAAGCAGCTTGTGATCAGAAATGCCACTATCAATATAGTTGATGTTGACACTCTTTCTGGATGCTATCACATCAGGCCATTTTTCTTGGTTCTGAGTAGATTGGTTTGTGGACAAATCAAAACCATGGAACCTTGAAATGTTTAAAAATGATTGTGCATCTGTGTTATTGGACTGCTCCAAGTGAAAATTGAAATCATCCATAATCAAATTCTTTTCATTGTATGTAGCCAGAATACCCAAGGTGTTTTTAAAGTCCTTGTAAAACAATGAAGAAGCAGCACCTTTGCGATAAACAACGAATCCGATGACTGACATGGAGCTTGAGCTTAATCTCACACACAGATTTTCAAAACTGGCAGTGGAGATTAACTTTAACAGCATTTCCCGGAACATTGAGTTGAAAGCCACTGCCACTCCTCCATATTTGATGAATGGGTAAAAAAAAGGATGAAAGGGTAGAAAGTTAATTAGATTGAAGTTAAATATTTGGCTTGAAGCGAAGTATCCTTTAACATTTCTCTTCTCAACTTTAAAAACATTTGCTGAATTGATCGCAGCCAACTAATTTATTCGCGTGAATGTGCGATCGATTGTAGCTAAGTGAGGTTTCATGCTGGTGGCTGTGGTCAATGTTGCAAGTGAGCATTGGAAACTACTTGCGAAAATGCTGTAGGGATGGTGTTCACGGGTGATGGTTGAAGGGAACAATTTTCTGTAACTGAGAAAAGGTTTTGTTATTTAATCAATGAAATAAATGATTTAAAATTCAAAAGCTTTACTCATTCAAAAAAAATTTTTATGTGTTCGAATTAGAAGATTTGGTAAAAAAAAAACTAACTACGAATCAAGTGAACGTGAATTTATGACTCACTTTGAAAGGTTTTTGTATTTCAGAAGTTAGAAGTTTCATATGAATTGAGTGAGTTTCATATTCAGTTTGAGGCTTCGTTGAAAATATTATTATGGTTTTTGGAATCAATGAACAAGTTAATATACATTGTTAATATAAGGCATAAGGGTGATAAGCAAATAGTATAGAATGAAGCAACTTTTGCTACGAAACATCCTGAAAATTATTCACAATCATTCATTATTTAAATTTTTCGTAAATACTGAATGAATAATCTAGTGGAAAAATTGATGAAAACTGAAAAACTATCATAATTAATTCAGAATCGACGAGATGAGGAGTGCATAAAAGGGTTTTTACACATTAACACTTGAGAGTTTCAGAAGCCATAGTTGAAGCTTGAAAGGTATTTTGCCACGAATGATCATGTATCATGAGTCTTGATGATTGTCTCATCAATATTTTTAAAACACCAACAGACATCCACTGAAAACATGAGCGCACTGCTGAAGGTTGCCTTCTTCTTCGCCTTACTGGCCCCACAGAGTAATTCACTATTTTTGTGCTTAATAAAATTTTTCAATAGCTTCCCAACGACATGTTTTCAGTATTTCAAACGTTCGTTGACTTGAACTTATAAAGTTGATAAATGTTTGCAGCTGTGAGAGGCATGTATTTCAGAAAGAAAGGTTTTGAGTTAGTAAGAACAACTTTTCCAGAAGTTGTCGGCATGGTAATTTTGTCGATTTGAAGTTTAGTTCACAAAAATTCGAAACACTTCCAACTTACATTGCACATCACCCCAGCCTGTTGAGAAAGCTATAAAGGTCATAAGAGAAAGGGTGCCTTTTGCTAGAGTGAGTAAAAATGAAAATATTTGCATTTCTAACCACACAGTGTGAAGGTTACAAAACAAGACTTGAAAAGTTAACTGAATAATAGTTGTAATGCTCAAAAATTAAAGCCTTCGAAAAAATTGAAATAATTAAACTTGATCAAAAGATCACGTCATCGTGCTACAACTCCAATTTACAGATCACACAAGGAAAAATGATGTTTTTTGATCTTGATTCTGTGCACTTAGGGAATGAAAAAAAAGTTGAAGATGTGCCGTATATGATAGAAAACGGTTTGTAAGTTATTATTAACTTTAAAAACTATCCTTTTAAAAGTCACGTATTTTGTCCGAGTTATAATTTTAAAATAATTTTGAGTGGACTTCTGTGAACTTTGTCTGTAAGCAAACATGTCGAATTTTGAAGTTTTAATCTTTTCATGTCCGCACATGTCTTTCTTTCCTGTAGTTCCCATAATGAGTTTGGTGGAAGCTAATGTTGGAAAGGTGAGATTTGTCTACTGTAAAATCTTTTACTGACGTTTTGCAGGATTTTTATGAAAATAATTATCACATTTTGAATTCTTCAAAATAGTGAACAGGTCTGATTTTTCATTCAAAATTATATATATTGATATAAAGATATATATTTATATAAAGACTACTTTACGTTGACTGCTACAAACTTATATAATCTTATTTTTATGTTATTTATATATATTTTCAAGTCATTAGCCGTTTACCTGAAAGCCCTTCTACAAAATATTCCTTCGATCAAGGTAGTGGATTTGTTCTGGGTGATGATTTGATGATGTGCTAATAAATATCGAAAGTAGGTCAATGACATAAAAGTATTATTGTGAGATAATCAAGTGAATGATATCATGCTTGGTTAATTGACAAATAAAAAATTTGCTATTCTGATAATGAGATTAATTACCTGACAACAAATTGATCGCAGCTGAAAACTTGTTCTGTCTGGGTTTTTAAATAATTTTGTTGATTAATTTTGTTTCGATACTTCGCAATTCAACAACCTACAGTTCATCGTTGTGAACAACAAGGGTGAAGTCATACGGAAAAATAATCCGGTTTTTATTAATAATCCGATAGTTGAGTTTCTGGTGATTTCTGTCGACCACAATGGAATTGTATGTTCAACTCATAAAACCTTGCAGTCATTTGAAGTTTAAATCATTTATATGTTTAAACTTCTTATTTATGTCACTAATTATATATAATTAATTGGCAATCAAATTAGATTCGAGACTCAAAACAAATGAGGAAGATGACAACATTTCTTAATCCTCTTCCACATTTGAACATCATATTCTTTTTGTCCTTGTCTCAGTCTTTATTTTTATCTTCTAATTCAGGTCTGGAAGGTTCCAAGCTATTCAAAAGGAAACTGGATGCTGCATTGGGGAATAAAGAGGAACATTATTGCTTAACACCATGAAATGTTCATAAAACTCTTTTTGAGGTTTCCACAATTAAATTCATCAAAATTAAAGTACCGATTTTCAGTCGATCGCCGTTCCACAAATCAAATGACTGCAAGGGACCCTGGTTTCTGCAGCTTTATTTGAATTTCTATTGCACTTTTTTGATTTTAACCTTGACATTCGTCCATTCACACCTTGTGGACGGATGGGAGAAGTTGTTGCATGAGGTTGTGGAAGAGAAGGGGAGATGGGAAATGCATGACAGACAGCGAGTTTTCCAAGCCAAATATGAAATACTTGAATCATGCGTTATGTTTTTTTCTTTATTCAATTCAGCAGTGCACTTTTGAACAGTGTGGAATCAGCGCTATATAAATGACTTGGTTACATAAGAAAGATAGTATTTTTACTAATGGGTTTAACAAATGAATTTTGAGTAAGATTTATTTCGGAATCTGCCTCGGAATATCCGGATTCCAGTTATTATTTTTACATAACATTGCATAAGGTTTCATCAGACCTCCCTATTCGACCTACACTAGCATCTTTGTTCGAAAGCATCCATGCACGAAGAAAAGATGGATGGATGGAAGGTTTGATGGATAGATGGAAAAAGAAATGAATGGATGGAAAAATGGATTTATGGATGAAAAGATGGATGGATGAAAAGAGGGATAGATGGAAAAATGGACAGATAAAAAGATGGATGGATGAAAAGGTGGATGATTGGATGAAAAAATGGAGAAGTAAAAAGATAGATGGATGGATAAAAAGATGGACGAATGAGTGGAAAGATGGATAGATACAATACAATGAACTACAAACACGAATATTATTATAGTGGCATTAACCACGTAGAGCATCGAGGCCACTCAATACGTCTCATTATTAAAACTATTGTGAAAAATTTCAAAGTGAATTAAACAAGTAAATGAAAAAAAAAGAATTATTTCTACAAAAAAAGTAGTATTATTAATATGATGCAACGAATGATTCATTGAATCAGTAAGCATTTAGAGATCGACAAAATGATTTTGTTGAATTGAAGATTTTAAGCTATTAGGCAGGTAGTTATACAACTTGAATCCGCTAACGCTGAACCTTTTCAATCTTAAAGATTTACAGATGTGCTTGTTGGGAACAACATATTTTGCTTAAGCCGATCTCAATCTTTGTTTTTTCGGCAGACTAGCAACTGGAACCTTGCTTAAGTGTCAGATATGCAGGACCTTCGTTGTACAAACACATATACAACTGCAGAGCAATTTTATACTCATATTTTCGATCAATTTTCAGTCAGTAAAGTTTATTGAGTACAGGGGTAATGTGATCACATTTTCTCACTCCTGTGATGAACCTTGCTGTTGTATTGAGTATGGATTGAATACTCTGCGTTGCTACCTCAGATAAGATGGAAACTGAGGCCGATGCAAGTCTTTCCGTGGAGTCCATTGTCAAACATCCCTTGATGGATCTCATTTGACGCAGAGAGGTAAGAAACATCTGTATTGTTTTGATACCTGCGTTGACACCGTGAGGTCTCTATCCATAGATATTCCCAAGTTCTTTACAGATTTTGATGGGAAGATGTTGCTTTCTAATACACGGACAGGAAATTTGGAATATTTTTGCAGATTCCGACGAGAAGAGGGCCAGATCACCTCATTCTTCTCACTGTTGAAATTGAGGCAATTGGCTTACATCCAAGATGCGATTTCATCTACACACTAAGACATTCTCATCTGCAACTCTTCTGTGCCTTCATTATTGCATTGGCCATATGTTTGAGTGTCTTCAGCATATTGATGAAATCCCAGCTTGTATTTCACAACTATTTTTTCAAGGTCTTCAGTGTATCGAGAAAACAACAATGGTCCTAGAACAGATCCTTGTGTGACACCCACGAATAGTCAACAAAAAGCGATTTTACCCACTGCAGCGTACATCGGAGGATCTGTTACTCAAGTAGTTTTGAGTCTTTCCAGTTAGAGACCATCAAAATTATATGTGCTATTAAGCCAGTTTTAACAAAATACTGTGAGTAACTAAGTCAAAGGCAGCTAACAGGTCTAACACTATAAGAGGGGAGAGCATACCATCATCGGCTGCATTAAGAAATACTGAATACACTTTTGTGACAGCCGTTTCAGTGGAATGATGACGACGGTAAGCTGATTGGTGGGTGGAAGAAGGTTTGAAATATTTAAATAGCTCGTGACTCTGTTGAGAACAGGCCTTGCTGAGAGCTTGGACAAAACAGGCAGATAAGAGATGGGTCTGTAGGATGAAGTAAAGTTGTGGTCAAAACTAGGTTTTTCAACAGTGGTGTAATCTGAGCTGAGTTCCAGAACTTTTAGACGAGTCTTTCAAAAATGGCCTAATGACCATCTTTTTACAAAAGGTAAACTCCTTTCGGAATTTTTTTTCAAATTCCCAGTTAGATATTGGATCAGACGCACACTGTTTGTTGGGAAGCCTCTACATAGCTTTGAGTAGCTCATCCTAATCCACTTCTTGGAGCTTACCGAGACCACCATATTGTGCGTGAGCTAGATAAATGAGTTTTTCTCGGGCTCTGATTGAGTTCCTCGCTGACTCAACTTTCTTCAACAGAAAAGACTGGAAATTGACAGACTGATTTCCGTCAAAAATGATCTCTTATTTCGACCAGAGACACTATTAATGTGGCTCCAAATGTTAGTCGTTTTGTTTTTTGGATCACTGAGTTTATTATTCCAGTAATCTCTACGCTTGTGTCTACACAGTCTTTTGTAGAGATTCTTCTGATCCAGCCTTGCAGCAAAATCATTCTCTCTATTGGTCCTCATGTGGAACTTTTCTAGACTTTTATTCAGACATTTTGAAATCGACGTTCTCCATCGAACCATGTATCAGAAGGTCTTTCGTGTAGGTTAACGGTCTTAAAGGAAATCATATTGTCAAAGATCCCTGAGAGAGAAGAATTATAAAGGTCAAAAACTGAATTCACATTGAGACTTGTGGCATCTGAAAGCGGAAAAGCTTTAGTTTTGAAATAAACTTTTCATTGTTCAAAAATTCCAACGTCTAATTTGGAGCTGTCGATAGCTAGGAGGTGGTTTGAGCATTTCACAACTGCACAAAAGCAGCTTGTGATCAGAAATGCCATTATCAATATAGTTGATGTTGAAACTCTTTCTGGATGCTATCACATCAAGCCATTTTCCTTGGTTCTGAGTAGATTTGTTTGTGGACGAATCAAAACCATGGAACCTTGAAATGTTTAAAAATGATTGTACATCTGTGTTATCGGACTGCTCCAAGTGAAAATTGAAATCATCCATAATCAAATTTTTTTTATTGTATGTAGCCAGAATACCCAAGGTGTTTTTAAAGTCCTTGTAAAACAATGAAGAAGCAGCACCTTTGCGATAAACAACGAATCCGATGACTGACATGGAGCTTGAGCTTAATCTCACACATAGATGTTCAAAACTGGCAGTTGAGATAAACTTTAACAGCATTTCCCGGAACATTGAGTTGAAAGCCACTGCCACTCCTCCATATTTGATGAATGGGTAAAAAAAAGGATGAAAGGGTAGAAAGTTAATTAGATTGAAGTTAAATATTTGGCTTGAAGCGAAGTATCCTTTAACATTTCTCTTCTCAACTTTAAAAACATCTGCTGAATTGATCGCAGCTGACTAATTTATTCGAGTGCATGTACAATCGATTGTAGCTGAGTGAGGTTTCATGCTGGTGGCTGGAATGGATGTTGCAATTGAGCATTGGAAACAACTTCCGAAAGTGCTGGAAGGATGGTGTTCACGGGTGATAGTTGAAGGGAACAAATTGTTGAAACGATGAGATGAGTAGTGCATAAAAGGGCTTTTGTACATAAACAGTTGAGCTTTTCAGAAGCCACAGTAGAAGCTTGAAAGGTATTTTGCCACGAATGATCATGTATCATGAATCTTGATGATTGTCTCATCAATATTTTCAAAACACCAACAGACGTTCACTGAAAACATGAACGAACTGCTGAAGGTTGCCTTCTTCTTCGCCTTACTGGCCCCAGAGAGTAATACACTATTTTTGTGCTTAATACAATTTTTTAATAGTTTTCCAACGACATATTCTCAGTATTTCGAACGTTCGTTGACTTGAACTTGAAAGGTTGATAAATGTTTGCAGCTGTGAGAGGCACATTTTCAAGAAAAAAAGGTTTTGATTTGATAAGAACAGGATTTCCAGAAGCTGTCGGCATGGTAATTTTATCAAATTGAAGTTTAATTCACAGAAATTCAAAACACTCCCAACCATTGTTAACAATACGCATCATCCCAGCCTGTTGAGGAAGCTATAGATGTCATAAAAAGAAAGATTCCCTATGCTCATGTGAGTAACATTGAAAATGTTTGGAAATCCTTTCATACAGTGTGAAAGTTACAAAACAAGACTTGGAAAGTTAAATGAATGATAAATGTAATGCTCTAAACTTACAGCCCTCGATGAGAAGTTGAATAAACTTGATCAAATGGTCACGTCATCGTGCTACAACTCCAATTTACAGATCACAAGAGGACCAAGGCTGTCTGATGTTCTTGATTCTGTGTTTTTAGGAACTGAAAAAAGAGTTAATTATGTGCCGTTTCTGCATGAATTCAGTTTGTAATTCATTATTAACTTTGAAAACTATCCTTTTAAAAGTCACGTATTTTGTCCGAGTTATAATTTTTAAATAAAGTTAAGTGGATTTCTGTGAACTTTGTCTGTAAGCAAACATGTCGAATTTTGAAGTTTTAATCTTTTCATGTCCGCTCATATCTTTCTTTCCTGTAGTTCCCAAGAAGAGTTTGGTGGAAGCTAACGTTGGAGAGGTGAGATTTGTCTACTGTAAAATCTTTTACTGACTTTGTTTACAACCCAAATAGTTTGATATTCTCGTTATGCAGGACATTTATGAAAAGAATGATCACATTGTTAATCTGAATTACTCAAAACAATAAATAGCTTTGATTTTAAGAATAAAATGTTCATAAAGAGATATACATATGTATATAGATATATAAATATATATATATGTGCATAAAGAAAAAGACGAATGGATGTATGTTGACTGCTACAAAGTTATATATTATTTTCCAGTCAATAGACATTTACATGGAAACGCTTCTACGAAATATTCCTTCGATCAAGGTAGTGGATTTGTTCAGTTTGACGAAGTGATGATGTGCTAATAAATATCAAAAGTAGGTCAATGACATAAAAGTACTATAATAAGATAATAAAGTGAGTGATATTATGGTTGGTTAATTGACACATAAAAAAGATGCTTTCCTGATAATGAGATTAATTACCTGATAACAAGTTGATCGTAGCTGAGAGTTTATTCTGTCTGGGTTTTTAATTATTTTTGTTGATTAATTATGTGTCAATACTTTGCAATTCAACAACCTACAGTACATCATTATGGGCCCGACGGGTAAACCTATTTGGTCAAATAAGCCGATAAATGAATATCTGCTGATTCATGTCGACTCCGATGGAATTGTATGTTCAAATCATGAAACCTTGCAGTCATTTGAAATTTAATTTTTTCAAAAAGTCTGAAGTTTTTCATTTATGACATTAATTATAATTAAGTAATTGTCAATCAAATTATATTCGAGACTCAAAACAAATATGGAAGATGACAACATTTCTTAATCCTCTTCCACATTTGAACATCATATACTTTTTGTCCTTGTCTCAATCTTCAATTTTACCTTCCAATTCAGGTCAAGGAGCTTCCATTGTATTCAAAAGGAAAATGGTTTATACGTTGGGACAAAAAGAGGAACATTGTTGCTTAACTCTATGAAATGTTTCTCCAACCAGAAACACTATTAATGTGGATCCAAATGTCAGCAGTTTTGTTTTTAGAGAACTGAGTTAGTTATTACAGTTAATTCTATGCATGTGTCTAACCAGTTTTTTGTGGACTTTATTTTTACCCAGCCATGCAGAAAATTCATTCTCACTGTTGGTCCTCTTGTAAATCTTTTCTAGACTTCTTTTCAGACATTTTGAAGTACGACACTCACCTTCAAACCATGGATCAAAAATCTTTCATGTAGTCTAACGGTCTTAAAAAAAAGCATCTTGTCAAAAATTTTTGATAGAGTGGAATTATAAAGGTCAGAAACTGAATTCAAATCAAGACTTGTGGAGGCTGAAAGCGGAAACAGCTTTAGTTCTGAAATATACTTTTCAGTGTCCAAAAAATTCCAACGTCTAATTCGATGCTGTAGATCGATAGCAGGTGGTTTGAGCATTTAACAACTGCACAAAAGCAGCTTATGATCAGAAATGCCACAATCAATATAGTTGATGTTGACACTCTTTCTGGATGCTATCACATCAAACCATTCTCCTTGGTTATGGGTGGCTTGGTTAATGGACGAATCAAAACCATGGGACCTTGGAATGTTTAAAAATGTTTGTGCATCTGTGATGTCGGACTGCTGTAAGTGAAAAATGAAATCACCCATAATCCAAATCTCTTCATTGTATGTGGCCGGAATACCCAAGGTGCTTTTGAATTCCTTGTAAAACAATGAAGAAGCAGATTCTTTGCGATAAACAACGAATCCGATGACTTACATGGAGCTTGAGCTTAAACTCAAACACAGATTTTCAAAACCGGCAGTTGAAATTAACTTTAACAGCATTTTCCGGAACATTGAATTGAAAGCCACTGCCACTCTTTCATGGTTGATCAATGGGTGGAAAGATAGATGAATGGGTGGAAAGATGGATGAATGGGTGGAAAAATAATGAAATTGATATAAAATAATTGGCATAAAGCAAAATATACAATAAACCTTTCTCTTCTCCTATATGAAAACATCTGCTGAATTGATCGCAGCAAACTAATTTATTCGAGTGTATGTGCAATCGATTGAGGTTTCATGCTGGTGGCCGGGGTGGTTGTTGCACGTGAGAATCGCAAACAAAATGTGGGCATTAGAAACTAATTGCGAAAGTGCTTGAAGGATGGTGTTCACAGGTGATAGTTGAAGAGAACAATTTGTTGTAACTGAGAAAAGGTTTTGTTGTTTAATCAACAAAATAATTATTTTAAAAAACGAAAGCTTCATTCATTCAAAAATCTTTTTTATGTCTTCGAAATAGAAGATTGGGTAAAAAAAAGAACTAACTACGAATCAAGTGAGCCTGAAATCATGACTCACTTTGAAAGGTTTTTGTATTTCAGAAGTTAGAAATTTCATATGTAATGAGTGAGTTTCGTTTATTAATGTATTCAGTTTAAGGCGTCGTTGATAACATTATTATGGATTTTGGAATTAATGAACAAGTTAATATACATCGTTAATATAAGGCATAAGGGCGATAAGCAAATAGTATAGAATGAAGCAACTTTTGCTACGAAATATCCTGAAAATTATTCAAAAAAAAATTTTATTCAAATTTTTCGTAAAGACTGAATGAATAATTTAGTGGAAAAATTGATAAAAACTGAAAAATTATCTAAATTAATTCAGAAACGACGAGATGAGGAGTGCATAAAAGGGCTTTTGTACATGAACAGTTGAGAGTTTCAGAAGCCACAGTAGAAGCTTGAAAGGTATTTTACCACGAATGATCATGTATCATGAGTCTTGATGATTGTCTCATCAATATTTTTAAAACACCAACAGACGTCCACTGAAAACATGAACGAACTGCTGAAGGTTGCCTTCTTCTTCGCCTTACTGGCCCCACAGAGTAATTCACTATTTTTGTGTTTAATAAAATTTTTTAATGGAATTTTAACGACATGTTTTCAGTATTTCAAAGGTTCGTTGACCTGAAATAATAAAGTTGATAAATGTTTGCAGCTGTGAGAGGCATGTATTTCAGAAAGAAAGGTTTTGAGTTAGTAAGAACAACTTTTCCAGAAGTTGTCGGCATGGTAATTTTGTCGATTTGAAGTTTAGTTCACAAGAATTCGAAACACTTCCAACTAACATTGCACATCACCCCAGCCTGTTGAGAAAGCTATAAAGGTCATAAGAGAAAGGGTGCCTTTTGCTAGAGTGAGTAAAAATGAAAATATTTGCAATTCTAGCCACACAGTGTGAAGGTTACAAAAGAAGACTTGAAAAGTTAACTGAATAATAGTTGTAATGCTCAAAAATTAAAGCCTTCGAAAAAATTGAAATAATTAAACTTGATCAAAAGATCACGTCATCGTGCTACAACTCCAATTTACAGGTCACACAAGGAAAAATGATGTTTTTTAATCTTGATTCTGTGCACTTAGGGAATGAAAAAAAAGTTGAAGTATATGATAGAAAACGGTTTGTAAGTTATTATTAACTTTAAAAACTATCCTTTTAAAAGTCACGTATTTTGTCCGAGTTATAATTTTAAAATAATTTTGAGTGGATTTCTGTGAACTTTGTCTGTAAGCAAACATGTCGAATCTTGAAGTTTTAATCTTTTCATGTACGCTCATGTCTTTCTTTCCTGTAGTTCCCATAATGAGTTTGGTGGAAGCTAATGTTGGAAAGGTGAGATTTGTCTACTGTAAAATCTTTTACTGACGTTTTGCAGGATTTTTATGAAAATAATTATCACATTGTGAATTATTCAAAATAGTGAACAGGTCTGATTTTTCATTCAAAATTATATATATAGATATAAAGATATGTATTTATATAAAGACTACTTTACGTTGACTGCTACAAACTTATATAATCTTATTTTTATGTTATTTATATATATTTTCAAGTCATTAGCCGTTTACCTGAAAGCCCTTCTACAAAATATTCCTTCGATCAAGGTAGTGGATTTTTTCTGGGTGATGATTTGATGATGTGCTAATAAATATCGAAAGTAGGTCAATGACATAAGAGTTTTATTATGAGATAATCAAGTGAATGATATCATGCTTGGTTAATTGACAAATAAAAAATTTGCTATCCTGATAATGAGATTAATTACCTGACAACAAATTGATCGCAGCTAAAAACTTGTTCTGTCAGGGTTTTTGAATAAATTTGTTGATTAATTTTGTTTCAATACTTCGCAATTCAACAAACTACAGTTCATCGTTGTGAACAGCAAGGGTGAAGTCATACGGAAAAATAATCCGGTTTTTATTAATAATCCGATAGTTGAGTTTCTGGTGATTTCTGTCGACCACAATAGAATTGTATGTTCAACTCATAAAACCTTGCAGTCATTTGAAGTTTAAATCATTTATATGTTTGAACTTCTTATTTATGTCACTAATTATATTTAATTAATTGGCAATCAAATTATATTCGAGACTCAAAACAAATGAGGAAGATGAAAAAATTTCTTAATCCTCTTCCACATTTGAACATCATATTCTTTTTGTCCTTGTCTCAGTCTTTATTTTTATCTTCCAATTCAGGTCAGGAAGGTTCCAAGCTATTCAAAAGGAAACTGGATGCTGCATTGGGGAATTAAGAGGAACATTATTGCTTAACACCATGAAATGTTCACGAAACTCTTTTTGAGGTTTCCACAAATAAATTCATCAAAATCAAAGTACCGATTTTCAGTCGATCGCCGTTCCACAAATCAAATGACTGCAAGGGACCCTGGTTTCTGCAGCTTTATTTGAATTTCTATTGCACTTTTTTGATTTTAACCTTGACATTCGTCCATACACACCTTGTGGACGGATGGGAGAAGTTGTTGCATGAGGTTGTGGAAGAGAAGGGGAGATGGGAAATGCATGACAGACAGCGAGTTTTCCAAGTCAAATATGAAATACTTGAATCATGCTTTATGTTTTCTTCTTTATTCAATTCAGCAGTGCACTTTTGAACAGTGTGGAATCAGCGCTATATAAATGATTTGGTTACATAAGATAGATAGTATTTTTACTAATGGGCTTAACAAATGAATTTTGAGTAAGGTTTATTTTGGAAGCTGCCTCGGAATATCCGGATTCCAGTTATTATTTTTACATAACATTGCATAAGGTTTCATCAGACCTCCCTAGTCGACCTACACTAGCATCTTTGTTCGAAAGCATCCATGCACGAGAAAAAGATGGATGGACGGAAGGTTTGATGGATAGATGGAAAAAGAAATGGATGGATGGAAAAATGGATTTATGGATGAAAAGATGGATGGATGAAAAGAGGGATGGATGGAAAAATTGACAGATAAAAAGATGGATGGATGGATGGAAAAATGGAGAGGTAAAAAGATAGATGGATGGATAAAAAGATGGATGAATGAGTGGAAAGATGGATAGATACAATACAATGAAATACAAACACGAGTATTATTATAGTGGCATTAACCACGTAGAGCATCGAGGCCACTCAAAACGTCTCATTATTAAAACTATTGTGAAAAATTTCAAAGTGAATTAAATAAGTAAATGAAAAAAAAAGAAATATTTCTAGAAAAAAATTACTATTATTAATATGATTCAAGGAATGATTCATTGAATCAGTAAGCATTTAGAGATCGACAAAATGATTTTGTTGAATTGAAAATTTTAAGCTATTAGGCAGGTTGTTATACAACTTGAATCCGCTAACGCTGAACCTTTTCAATCTTAAAGATTTACATATGTGCTTGTTGGGAACAACATATTTCGCCTAAGCCGATCTCAATCTTTGTTTTTTCGGCAGACTAGCAACTGGAACCTTGCTTACGTGTCAGATATGCAGGACCTTCGTTGTACAAACACATATACATCTGCAGAGCAATATTATACTCAAATCCTCGATCAATTTTCAGTCAGTAAAGTTTATTGAGTACAGGGGTAATGTGATCACATTTTCTCACACCTGTAATGAACCTTGCTGTTGTATTGATTATGGATTGAAAACTCTGCGTTGCTACCTCAGATAAGATGGAAACTGAGGCCGATGCAAGTCTTTCCGTGGAGTCCATTGTCAAACATCCCTTGATGGATCTCATTTGACGCAGAGAGGTAAGTAACATCTGTATTGTTTTTGATACCTGCGTTGACACCGTGAGTCTCTATCCATAGATATTCCCAAGTTCTTTACAGATTTTGATGGGAAGATGTTGCTTTCTAATACACGGACAGGAAATTTGGAAGATTTTTGCAGATTCCGACGAGACGAGGGCCAGATCACCTCATTCTTCTCACTGTTGAACTTGAGGCAATTGGCATACATCCAAGATGCGATTTCATCTACACACTAAGACACTCTCATCTGCAACTTTTCTGTGCCTTCATTATTGCATTGGCCATATGTTTGAGTGTCTTCAGCATATTGTTGAAATCCCAGCTTGTATTTCACAACTATTTTTTCAAGGTCTTCAGTGTATCGAGAAAACAACAATGGTCCTAGAACAGATCCTTGTGTGACACCCACGAATAGTCAACAAAATGCGATTTTACCCACTGCAGCGTACATCGGAGGATCTGTTACTCAAGTAGTTTTGAGTCTTTCCAGTTAGAGACCATCAAAACTATATGTGCTATTAAGCCAGTTTTAACAAAATACTGTGAGTAACTAAGTCAAAGGCAGCTAACAGGTATAACACTATAAGAGGGGAGAGCATACCATCATCGGCTGCATTAAGAAATACTGAATACACTTTTGTGACAGCCGTTTCAGTGGAATGATGACGACGGTAAGCAGATTGGTGGGTGGAAGAAGGTTTGAAATATTTAAATAGCTTATGACTCTGTTGAGAACAGGCCTTCCTGAGAGCTTGGACAAAACAGGCAGATAAGAGATGGGTCTGTAGGGTGAAGTAAAGTTGTGGTCAAAACTAGATTTTTCAACATTGGTGTAATCTGAGCTGAGTTCCAGAACATTTAGACGAGTCTTTCAAAAATGGCCTAATGACCATCTTTTTACAAAAGGTAAAATCCATTCCGAATTTTTTTTCAAATGCCAAGTAGGTATTGGATCAGGCGCACACTGTTTGTTGGGAAGCCTCTACATAGCTTTGAGTAGCTCATCCTAATCCACTTCTTGGAGCTTACCGAGAACCCCATATTGTGCGTGAGCTAGATAAATGAGTTTTTCTCTGGCTTTGATTGAGTTCCTCGCTCACTCAACTTTCTTCAACAGAAAAGACTGGGAATTGACAGGCTGATTTCCGTCAAAAATGATCTCTTTTTTCGACCAGAGACACTATTAATGTGGCTCCAAATGTTAGTCGTTTTGTTTTTTGGATCACTGAGTTTAGTATTCCAGTAATCTCTACGCTTGAGTCTACACAGTCTTTTGTAGGAATTCTTCTGATCCAGCCACGGAGCAAAATCCTTCTTTCTATTGGTCCTCATGTGGAACTTTTCTAGAACTTTATTCAGACATTTTGAAATCGACGTTCTCCATCAAACCATGTATCAGAAGTTCTTTCGTGTAGGTTAACGGTCTTGAAGGAAATCATCTTGTAAAAGATCCCTGACAGAGAGGAATTATAAAGGTCAGAAACTGAATTTACATCGAGACTTGTGGCATCTGAAAGCGGAAAAGCTTTAGTTTTGAAATAAACTTTTCATTCTTCAAAAATTCCAACGTCTAATTTGAGCTGTCGATAGCTAGGAGGTGGTTTGAGCATTTCATAACTGCACAAAAGCAGCTTGTGATCGGAAATGCCATTATCAATATAGTTGATGTTGAAACTCTTTCTGGATGCTATCACATAGGGCCATTTTCCTTGGTTCTTAGTAGATTTGTGTGTGGACGAATCAAAACCATGGAACTTTGAAATGTTTAAAAATGATTGTGCATCTGTGTTATCGGACTGCTCCAAGTGAAAATAAGAATCATCCATAATCAAATTCTTTTCATTGTATGTAGCCAGAATACCCAAGGTGTTTTTAAAGTTTTTGTAAAACAATGAAGAAGCAGTACCTTTGCAATAAACAACGAATCCGATGATTGACATGGAGCTTGAGCTTAATCTCACACACAGATGTTCAAAACTGGCAGTTGAGATTAACTTTAACAGCATTTCCCGTAACATTGAGTTGAAAGCCACTGCCACTCCTCCATATTTGATGAATGGGTGAAAAAAGGGATGAATGGGTAGAAGGTTGATTAGATTGGAGTTAAATATTTGGCTTGAAGCAAAGTATCCTTTAACATTTCTCTTCTCCACTTTATAAACATCTGCTTAATTGATCGCAGCCGACTAATTTATTCGAGTGAATGTGCGATCGATTGTAGCTGAGTGATGTTTCATGCTGGTGGCTGTGGTCAATGTTGCAAGTGAGCATTGGAAACTACTTGCGAAAGTGCTGGAAGGATGGTGTTCACGGGTGAGGGTTGAAGGGAACAATTTTCTTTAACTGAGAAAAGGTTTTGTTATTTAATCAATGAAATAAATGATTTAAAATTCAAAAGCTTTACTCATTCAAAAAAAAATTTTATGTGTTCGAATTAGAAGATTTGGTAAAAAAAAAACTAACTACGAATCAAGTGAACGTGAATTTATGACTCACTTTGAAAGGTTTTTGTATTTCAGAAGTTAGAAGTTTCATATGAAATGAATGAGTTTCGTAATCAGTTTGAGGCTTCGTTGAAAATATTATTATGGATTTTGGAATTAATGAACAAGTTAATATACATTGTTAATATAAGGCATAAGGGCGATAAGCAAATAGTATAGAATGAAGCAACTTTTGCTACGAAACATCCTGAAAATTATTCAAAATCATTCATTATTTAAATTTTTCGTAAATACTGAATGAATAATCTAGTGGAAAAGTTGATGAAAACTGAAAAATTATCCTAATTAATTCAGAAACGACGAGATGAGGAGTGCATAAACACATTAACAGTTGAGAGTTTCAGAAGCCATAGTTGAAGCTTGAAAGGTGTTTTGCCACTAATGATCATGTATCATGAGTCTTGATGATTGTCTTATTATACTTTAAAAACGCCAAACGACGTCCAATGAAAACATGAGCGCACTGCTGAAGGTTGCCTTCTTCCTCGCCTTACTGGCCCCAGAGAGTAATTCACTATTTTTGTGCTTAATACAATTTTTCAATAGCTTCCCAACGACATGTTTTCAGTATTTCAAACGTTCGTTGACTTGAACTTATAAAGTTGATAAATGTTTGCAGCTGTGAGAGGCATGTATTTCATAAAGAAAGGTTTTGAGTTGGTAAGAACAACTTTTCCAGAAGTTGTCGGCATGGTAATTTTGTCGATTTGAAGTTAAGTTGACAAAAATTCGAAACACTTCCAACTAACATTGCACATCACCCCAGCCTGTTGAGAAAGCTATAAAGGTCATAAGAGAAAGGATGCCTTTTGCTAGAGTGAGTAAAAATGAAAATATTTGCAATTCTAACCACACAGTGTGAAGGTTACAAAACAAGACTTGAAAAGTTAACTGAATAATAGTTGTAATGCTCAAAAATTAAAGCCTTCGAAAAAATTGAAATAATTAAACTTGATCAAAAGATCACGTCATCGTGCTACAACTCCAATTTACAGATCACACAAGGAAAAATGATGTTTTTTAATCTTGATTCTGTGCACTTAGGGAATGAAAAAAAAGTTGAAGATGTGCCGTATATGATAGAAAACGGTTTGTAAATTATTATTAACTTTAAAAACTATCCTTTTAAAAGTCACGTATTTTGTCCGAGTTATAATTTTAAAATAATTTTGAGTGGATTTCTGTGAACTTTGTCTGTAAGCAAACATGTCGAATCTTGAAATTTTAATCTTTTCATGTCCGCACATGTCTTTCTTTTCTGTAGTTCCCATAATGAGTTTGGTGGAAGCTAATGTTGGAAAGGTTAGATTTGTCTACTGTAAAATCTTTTACTGACGTTTTGCAGGATTTTTAGGAAAATAATTATCACATTGTGAATTATTCAAAATAGTGAACAGGTCTGATTTTTCATTCAAAATTATATATATTGATATAAAGATATATATTTATATAAAGACTACTTTACGTTGACTGCTACAAACTTATATAATCTTATTTTTATGTTATTTATATATATTTTCAAGTCATTAGCCGTTTACCTGAAAGCCCTTCTACAAAATATTCCTTCGATCAAGGTAGTGGATTTGTTCTGGGTGATGATTTGATGATGTGCTAATAAATATCGAAAGTAGGTCAATGACATAAAAGTATTATTGTGAGATAATCAAGTGAATGATATCATGCTTGGTTAATTGACAAATAAAAAATTTGCTATTCTGATAATGAGATTAATTACCTGACAACAAATTGATCGCAGCTGAAAACTTGTTCTGTCTGGGTTTTTAAATAATTTTGTTGATTAATTTTGTTTCGATACTTCGCAATTCAACAACCTACAGTTCATCGTTGTGAACAACAAGGGTGAAGTCATACGGAAAAATAATCCGGTTTTTATTAATAATCCGATAGTTGAGTTTCTGGTGATTTCTGTCGACCACAATGGAATTGTATGTTCAACTCATAAAACCTTGCAGTCATTTGAAGTTTAAATCATTTATATGTTTAAACTTCTTATTTATGTCACTAATTATATATAATTAATTGGCAATCAAATTAGATTCGAGACTCAAAACAAATGAGGAAGATGACAACATTTCTTAATCCTCTTCCACATTTGAACATCATATTCTTTTTGTCCTTGTCTCAGTCTTTATTTTTATCTTCTAATTCAGGTCTGGAAGGTTCCAAGCTATTCAAAAGGAAACTGGATGCTGCATTGGGGAATAAAGAGGAACATTATTGCTTAACACCATGAAATGTTCATAAAACTCTTTTTGAGGTTTCCACAAATAAATTCATCAAAATTGAAGTACCGATTTTCAGTCGATCGCCGTTCCATAAATCAAATGACTGCAAAGGACCCTGGTTTCT
Organism: Branchellion lobata; assembly: GCA_947562095.1. NCBI lineage: Eukaryota > Metazoa > Annelida > Clitellata > Hirudinida > Piscicolidae > Branchellion > Branchellion lobata. The sequence continues at coordinate 4,099,087 of OX387253.1, forward strand.
GCAGCTTTATTTGAATTTCTATTGCACTTTTTTGATTTTAACCTTGACATTCGTCCATTCACACCTTGTGGACGGATGGGAGAAGTTGTTGCATGAGGTTGTGGAAGAGAAGGGGAGATGGGAAATGCATGACAGACAGCGAGTTTTCCAAGCCAAATATGAAATACTTGAATCATGCGTTATGTTTTTTTCTTTATTCAATTCAGCAGTGCACTTTTGAACAGTGTGGAATCAGCGCTATATAAATGACTTGGTTACATAAGAAAGATAGTATTTTTACTAATGGGTTTAACAAATGAATTTTGAGTAAGATATATTTCGGAATCTGCCTCGGAATATCCGGATTCCAGTTATTATTTTTACATAACATTGCATAAGGTTTCATCAGACCTCCCTAGTCGACCTACACTAGCATCTTTGTTCGAAAGCATCCATGCACGAAGAAAAGATGGATGGATGGAAGGTTTGATGGATAGATGGAAAAAGAAATGAATGGATGGAAAAATGGATTTATGGATGAAAAGATGGATGGATGAAAAGAGGGATAGATGGAAAAATGGACAGATAAAAAGATGGATGGATGAAAAGGTGGATGATTGGATGAAAAAATGGAGAAGTAAAAAGATAGATGGATGGATAAAAAGATGGATGAATGAGTGGAAAGATGGATAGATACAATACAATGAACTACAAACACGAATATTATTATAGTGGCATTAACCACGTAGAGCATCGAGGCCACTCAATACGTCTCATTATTAAAACTATTGTGAAAAATTTCAAAGTGAATTAAACAAGTAAATAAAAAAAAAAGAATTATTTCTACAAAAAAAGTAGTATTATTAATATGATGCAACGAATGATTCATTGAATCAGTAAGCATTTAGAGATCGACAAAATGATTTTGTTGAATTGAAGATTTTAAGCTATTAGGCAGGTAGTTATACAACTTGAATCCGCTAACGCTGAACCTTTTCAATCTTAAAGATTTACAGATGTGCTTGTTGGGAACAACATATTTTGCTTAAGCCGATCTCAAGCTTTGTTTTTTCGGCAGACTAGCAACTGGAACCTTGCTTAAGTGTCAGATATGCAGGACCTTCGTTGTACAAACACATATACAACTGCAGAGCAATTTTATACTCATATTTTCGATCAATTTTCAGTCAGTAAAGTTTATTGAGTACAGGGGTAATGTGATCACATTTTCTCACTCCTGTGATGAACCTTGCTGTTGTATTGATTATGGATTGAATACTCTGCGTTGCTACCTCAGATAAGATGGAAACTGAGGCCGATGCAAGTCTTTCCGTGGAGTCCATTGTCAAACATCCCTTGATGGATCTCATTTGACGCAGAGAGGTAAGAAACATCTGTATTGTTTTGATACCTGCGTTGACACCGTGAGGTCTCTATCCATAGATATTCCCAAGTTCTTTACAGATTTTGATGGGAAGATGTTGCTTTCTAATACACGGACAGGAAATTTGGAATATTTTTGCAGATTCCGACGAGAAGAGGGCCAGATCACCTCATTCTTCTCACTGTTGAAATTGAGGCAATTGGCTTACATCCAAGATGCGATTTCATCTACACACTAAGACATTCTCATCTGCAACTCTTCTGTGCCTTCATTATTGCATTGGCCATATGTTTGAGTGTCTTCAGCATATTGATGAAATCCCAGCTTGTATTTCACAACTATTTTTTCAAGGTCTTCAGTGTATCGAGAAAACAACAATGGTCCTAGAACAGATCCTTGTGTGACACCCACGAATAGTCAACAAAAAGCGATTTTACCCACTGCAGCGTACATCGGAGGATCTGTTACTCAAGTAGTTTTGAGTCTTTCCAGTTAGAGACCATCAAAATTATATGTGCTATTAAGCCAGTTTTAACAAAATACTGTGAGTAACTAAGTCAAAGGCAGCTAACAGGTCTAACACTATAAGAGGGGAGAGCATACCATCATCGGCTGCATTAAGAAATACTGAATACACTTTTGTGACAGCCGTTTCAGTGGAATGATGACGACGGTAAGCTGATTGGTGGGTGGAAGAAGGTTTGAAATATTTAAATAGCTCGTGACTCTGTTGAGAACAGGCCTTGCTGAGAGCTTGGACAAAACAGGCAGATAAGAGATGGGTCTGTAGGATGAAGTAAAGTTGTGGTCAAAACTAGGTTTTTCAACAGTGGTGTAATCTGAGCTGAGTTCCAGAACTTTTAGACGAGTCTTTCAAAAATGGCCTAATGACCATCTTTTTACAAAAGGTAAACTTCTTTCGGAATTTTTTTTCAAATGCCAAGTAGGTATTGGATCAGACGCACACTGTTTGTTGGGAAGCCTCTACATAGCTTTGAGTAGCTCATCCTAATCCACTTCTTGGAGCTTACCGAGACCACCATATTGTGCGTGAGCTAGATAAATGAGTTTTTCTCGGGCTCTGATTGAGTTCCTCGCTGACTCAACTTTCTTCAACAGAAAAGACTGGAAATTGACAGGCTGATTTCCATCAAAAATGATCTCTTATTTCGACCAGAGACACTATTAATGTGGCTCCAAATGTTAGTCGTTTTGTTTTTTGGATCACTGAGTTTATTATTCCAGTAATCTCTACGCTTGTGTCTACACAGTCTTTTGTAGAGATTCTTCTGATCCAGCCTTGCAGCAAAATCATTCTCTCTATTGGTCCTCATGTGGAACTTTTCTAGACTTTTATTCAGACATTTTGAAATCGACGTTCTCCATCGAACCATGTATCAGAAGGTCTTTCGTGTAGGTTAACGGTCTTAAAGGAAATCATATTGTCAAAGATCCCTGAGAGAGAAGAATTATAAAGGTCAAAAACTGAATTCACATTGAGACTTGTGGCATCTGAAAGCGGAAAAGCTTTAGTTTTGAAATAAACTTTTCATTGTTCAAAAATTCCAACGTCTAATTTGGAGCTGTCGATAGCTAGGAGGTGGTTTGAGCATTTCACAACTGCACAAAAGCAGCTTGTGATCAGAAATGCCATTATCAATATAGTTGATGTTGAAACTCTTTCTGGATGCTATCACATCAAGCCATTTTCCTTGGTTCTGAGTAGATTTGTTTGTGGACGAATCAAAACCATGGAACCTTGAAATGTTTAAAAATGATTGTACATCTGTGTTATCGGACTGCTCCAAGTGAAAATTGAAATCATCCATAATCAAATTTTTTTTATTGTATGTAGCCAGAATACCCAAGGTGTTTTTAAAGTCCTTGTAAAACAATGAAGAAGCAGCACCTTTGCGATAAACAACGAATCCGATGACTGACATGGAGCTTGAGCTTAATCTCACACATAGATGTTCAAAACTGGCAGTTGAGATAAACTTTAACAGCATTTCCCGGAACATTGAGTTGAAAGCCACTGCCACTCCTCCAGGATGATGAATGGGTGAAAAAAGGGATGAATGGGTAGAAGGTTGATTAGATTGAGGTTAAATATTTGGCTTGAAGCAAAGTATCCTTTAACATTTCTCTTTTCAACTTTGAAAACATCTGCTGAATTGATCGCAGCCGACTAATTTATTCGAGTGTATGTACAATCGATTGTAGCTGAGTGAGGTTTCATGCTGGTGGCTGGAATGGATGTTGCAAGTGAGCATTGGAAACAACTTCCGAAAGTGCTGGAAGGATGGTCTTCACATGTGATAGTTGAAGGGAACAAATTGTTGAAACGATGAGATGAGTAGTGCATAAAAGGGCTTTTGTACATAAACAGTTGAGCTTTTCAGAAGCCACAGTAGAAGCTTGAAAGGTATTTTGCCACGAATGATCATGTATCATGAATCTTGATGATTGTCTCATCAATATTTTCAAAACACCAACAGACGTACACTGAAAACATGAACGAACTGCTGAAGGTTGCCTTCTTCTTCGCCTTACTGGCCCCAGAGAGTAATTCACTATTTTTGTGCTTAATACAAATTTTTAATGGATTTCCAACGACATATTCTCAGTATTTCGAACGTTCGTTGACTTGATGACGACGGTAAGCTGATTGGTGGGTGGGGAGAAGGTTTGAATTATTTAAATAGTTCATGACTCTGTTGAGAACAAGCCTCCCTGAGAGCTTGGACAGAACAGGCAGATTAGAAATGGTTCTGTAGGATGAAGCAACGTTGTGATCAAGACTAGGTTTTTCCAACATTGGTGTAAACTGAGCTGAGTTCCAAGACTTTGGGACAATTCCCAGAGAAAAAGATTCAATGAAAATACTTTTTACAAAAGGTAAAATCTTTTCTGAGGTTTTTTCTCAAAAACCAAGTGCGTATTGAATCAAACGCACGCTGTTTGTTGGGGAGCCTCTGCATAGCCTTGAGTAGCTCATCCTCAAACACATCCTATAGCATACTGAGACCACCTCCATGTACATGAGCTAGCTAAATGGGGTTTTCTGGCTTGGATCGAGGTCCGCGCTGACTCAAATTCCTACAACAAAAAAAACTGGAATTCAACAGGGTGAATTTCGTCAACAGAAGATCTCTTTCTCCGACCAGAGACACTATTAATGTGGATCAAAATGTCAGCAGTTTTGTTTTTAGAGAACTGAGTTAGTTATTACAGTTAATTCTATGCTTGTGTCTAACCAGTCTTTTGTAGAGTTTATTTTTACCCAGCCATGCAGAAAATTCATTCTCACTGTTGGTTCTCTTGTAAATCCTTTCTAGACTTCTTTTCAGACATTTTGAAGTACGACACTCACCTTCAAACCATGGATCAAAAATCTTTCATGTAGTCTAACGGTCTTAAAAAAAAGCATCGTGTCAAAAATTTTTGATAGAGTGGAATTATAAAGGTCAGAAACTGAATTCAAATCAAGACTTGTGGAGGCTGAAAGCGGAGACAGCTTTAGTTCTGAAATATACTTTTCAGTGTCTAAAAAATTCCAACGTCTAATTCGATGCCGTAGATCGATAGCAGGTGGTTTGAGCATTTAACAACTGCACAAACGCAGCTTATGATCAGAAATGCCACAATCAATATAGTTGATGTTGAAACTCTTTCTAGATGCTATCACATCAAACCATTCTCCTTGGTTATGGGTGGCTTGGTTTGTGGACGAATCAAAACCATGGGACCTTGGAATGTTTAAAAATGTTTGTGCATCTGTGATGTCGGACTGCTGTAAGTGAAAAATGAAATCACCCATAATCCAAATCTCTTCATTGTATGTGGCCGGAATACCCAAGGTGCTTTTGAATTCCTTGTAAAACAATGAAGAAGCAGATTCTTTGCGATAAACAACGAATCCGATGACTTACATGGAGCTTGAGCTTAATCTCAAACACAGATTTTCAAAACCGGCAGTTGAAATTAACTTTAACAGCATTTCCCGGAACATTGAATTGAAAGCCACTGCCACTCCTTCATGGTTGATCAATGGGTGGAAAGGTAGATGAATGGGTGGAAAGATGGATGAATGGGTGGAAAAATAATGAAATTGATATAAAATAATTGGCATAAAGCATAATATACAATAAACCTTTCTCTTCTCCAATATGAAAACATCTGCTGAATTGATCGCAGCAAACTAATTTATTCGAGTGTATGTGCAATCGATTGAGGTTTCATGCTGGTGGCCGGGGTGGTTGTTGCACGTGAGAATCGCAAACAAAATGTGGGCATTGGAAACTAATTGAGAAAGTGCTTGAAGGATGGTGTTCACGGGTAATAGTTGAAGGGAACAATTTGTTGTAACTGAGAAAAGGTTTTATTGTTTAATCAACAAAAAATTTATTTTAAAAAACGAAAGCTTCATTCATTCAAAAATCTTTTTTATGTCTTCGAAATAGAAGATTTGGTAAAAAAAGAACTAACTACGAATCAAGTGAGCCTGAAATCATGACTCACTTTGAAAGGTTTTTGTATTTCAGAAGTTAGAAGTTTCATATGTAATGAGTGAGTTTCGTTTATTAATGTATTCAGTTTAAGGCGTCGTTGATAACATTAATATGGATTTTGGAATTAATGAACAAGTTAATATACATTGTTAATATAAGGCATAAGGGCGATAAGCAAATAGTATAGAATGAAGCAACTTTTGCTACGAAATATCCTGAAAATTATTCAAAAAAAAATTTTATTCAAATTTTTCGTAAATACTGAATGAATAATTTAGTGGAAAAATTGATAAAAACTGAAAAATTATCTAAATTAATTCAGAAACGACGAGATGAAAAGTGCATAAAAGGGCTTTTGTACATGAACAGTTGAGAGTTTCAGAAGCCACAGTAGAAGCTTGAAAGGTATTTTACCACGAATGATCATGTATCATGAGTCTTGATGATTGTCTCATCAATATTTTTAAAACACTAACAGACGTCCACTGAAAACATGAGCGCACTGCTGAAGGTTGCCTTCTTCTTCGCCTTACTGGCCCCACAGAGTAATTCACTATTTTTGTGCTTAATACAATTTTTCAATAGCTTCCCAACGACATGTTTTCAGTATTTCAAACGTTCGTTGACTTGAACTTATAAGGTTGATAAATGTTTGCAGCTGTGAGAAGCATGTATTCCAGAGTGAAAGGTTTTGAGTTGAAGAGAACAAATTTTCCAGAAGTTATCGGCATGGTAATTTTATCAAATTGAAGTTTAATTCAAATGAATTTGAAACATTACCAAGCATTGCTAACGTTGCGCATCACCCCAGCCTGTTGAGGAAGCTATAAAGATCATAAAAGCAAAGGTTCCTTATGCTAGTGTGAGTAAGATTGAAAATGTTCGGAAATCCTTCCATACAATGTGAAGGTTACAAATCAAGATTTGGGAAGTTAAATGAATGATAATTGTAAAGCTCTAGAATCACAGTTTTCAAAAAAAAATGAAATAATTAAACTTGATCAACTGATCGTGAAAATCTCCAATTTGAAGGTCGAACGAGGACCAATGGTGGCTGATGTTCTAGATACTGTGCGAGTAGGGGTTGGAAAAAAAGTTAAGCGTCTGCCGTTTATGGAAGAACTCAGTTTGTACTTCATTATTAACTTTAAAAACTATCCTTTTAAAAGTCACGTATTTTGTCCGAGTCATAATTTTTAAATAAAATTAAGTGGATTTCTGTGAACTTTGTCTGTAAGGAAACATGTCGAATCTTGATGTTTTAATCTTTTCATGTCCGCTCGTATCTTTCTTTCCTGTAGTTCCCAAGAAGAGTTTGGTGGAAGCTAAAGTTGGAGAGGTGAGATTTGTCTACTGTAAAATCTTTTACTGACTTTTTTTACAACCCAAATAGTTTGATATTCTCGTTATGCAGGACATTTATGGAAAGAATTATCACATTGTTAATCTGAATTACTCAAAATAATAAATAGCTCTGAGTTTTAAAACAAAATGTTCATAAAGAGATATACATATATATATATATATATATATATATATATATATATATATATATATGCATAAAGAAAAAGACGAATGGATGTATGTTGACAGCTACAAAGTTATATATCATTTTCCAGTCAATACACATCTACATGGAAACGCTTCTACGAAATATTCCTTCGATCAAGGTAGTGGATTTGTTCAGTTTGACAAAGTGATGATGTTCTAATAAATATCAAAAGTAGGTCAATGACATAAAAGTACTATAATAAGATAATAAAGTGAGTGATATCATGCTTGGTTAATTGACACAGAACAAAATTTGCTTTTCTGATAATGAGATTAATTACCTGATAACAAGTTGATCGTAGCTGAGAGTTTATTCTGTCTGGGTTTTTAATTATTTTTGTTGATTAATTTTGTGTCAATAATTTGCAATTCAACAACCTACAGTACATCATTATGGGCCCGGAAATGGAACTGGTTTGGACAAATGATCCAAAAAATGACTTTCTGCTGATTCCGGTCGACCATAATGAAATTGTATGTTCAACTCATAAAACCTTGCAGTCATTTGAAATTTAATTTTTTCAATAAGTTTGAAGTTTTTCATTTATGTCATTAATTTTAATTAAGTAATTGTCAATCAAATTATATTCGAGACTCAAAACAAATGAGGAAGATGACAACATTTCTTAATCCTCTTCCACATTTGAACATCATATACTTTTTGTCCTTGTCTCAATCTTCAATTTTACCTTCCAACTCAGGTCAGTGAGCTTCCAGAGTATATAAGAAAAGGATAGTATGTACCTAGGTACAAAAAGAGGAACATTGTTGCTTAACTCTATGAAATGTTTACGAAACTTTTTTTGAGGTTTCCACAAATAAATTCATCAAAAACAAAATACCGATTTTCAGTCGATCGTCGTTGCACAAATCAAATGATTGCAAAGGACCTTGCTTTCTGCAGCTTTATTTGAATTTCTATTGCACTTTTTTGATTTTAACCTTGACATTCGTCCATTCACACCTTGTGGACGGATGGGAGAAGTTGTTGCATGAGGTTGTGGAAGAGAAGGGGAGATGGGAAATGCATGACAGACAGCGAGTTTTCCAAGTCAAATATGAAATACTTGAATCATGCGTTATGCTTTTTTTATTCAATTCAGCAGTGCACTTTTGAACAGTGTGGAATCAGCGCTATATAAATGCTTTGGTTACATAAGATAGATAGTATTTTTACTAATGGGCTTACCAAATGAATTTTGAGTAAGGTTTATTTCGGAATCTGCCTCGGAATATCCGGATTCCAGTTATTATTTTTACATAACATTGCATAAGGTTTCATCAGACCTCCCTAGTCAACCTACACTAGCATCTTTGTTCGAAAGCATCTATGCACGAAGAAAAGATGGATGGATGGATAAAAAAGTGGATGGATGGATGGAAGGTTTGATGGATAGATGGAAAAAGAAATGGATGGATGGAAAAAGAAATGGATGGATGGAAAAATGGATTTATGGATGAAAAGATGGATGGATGAAAAGAGGGATGGATGGAAAAATGGACAGATAAAAAGATGGATGGATGAAAATGTGGATGAATGGATGAAAAAATGGAAAAGTAAAAAGATGGATGGATGGATGAAAAAATGGAGAGGTAAAAAGATCGATGGATGGATAAAAAGATGGATGAATGAGTGGAAAGATGGATAGATACAATAAAATGAAACACAAACACGAATATTATTATAGTGGCATTAACCACGTAGAGCATCGAGGCCACTCAATACGTCTCATTATTAAAACTATTGTGAAAAATTTCAAAGTGAATTAAACAAGTAAATGAAAAAAAAAATTATTTCTACAAAAAAAATAGTATTATTAATATGATGCAAGGAATGATTCATTGAATCAGTAAGCATTTAGAGATCGACAAAATGATTTTGTTGAATTGAAGATTTTAAGCTATCAGGCAGGTAGTTATACAACTTGAATCCGCTAACGCTGAACCTTTTCAATCTTAAAGATTTACAGATGTGCTTGTTGGGAACAACATATTTCGACTAAGCCGATCTCAATATTTGTTTTTTCGGCAGACTAGCAACTGGAACCTTGCTTACGTTTCAGATATGCGGGACCTTCGTTGTACAAAGACATATACATCTGCAGAACAATTTTATACTTAAATCTTCGATCAGTTTTCAGTCAGTAAAGCTTATTGAGTACAGGGGTAATGTGATCATATTTTCTCACTCTTGTAATAAGCCTGGCTGTTGTATTGAGTATGGATTGAATACTCTGCGTTGCTACCTCAGGTAAGCTGACTAAAGCCATGTTGCCATGTTCAATACGATTTAAAACTAAGGCCGATGCAATTCTTTCCGTGGAGTCCATTGTCAAACATCCCTTGATGGATCTTATTTGACGCAGAGAGGTTAGACACATCTGTATTGTTTTGATACCTGCGTTGACACCGTGAGGTCTCTATCCATAGATATTCCCAAGTTCCTTCCAGATTTTAAAGGGAAGATGTTGCTTTCTAATACACGGACAGGAAAGTTTGGAATATTTTTTCAGATTCTGACGAGAAGAGAACCAGATCAACTCAGTCTTCTCACTGTTGAACTCGAGGCAATTGGCTTACATCCAAGATGCGATTTCATCTACACACTAAGAAACTCTCATCTGCAACTCTTCTGTGCCTTCATTATTGCATTGGTCATATGTTTGAGTGTCTTCAGCATATTGATGAAATCCCAGCTTGTATTTCACAACTATTTTTTCAAGGTCTTCAGTGTATCGAGAAAACAAAAGTGGTCCTAGAACAGATCCTTGTGTGACACCCACGAATAGTCAACAAAATGCGATTTTACCCACTGCAGCGTACATCGGAGGATCTGTCACTTAAGTCGTTTTGAGTCTTTCCAGTTAGAGACCATCAAACCATATGTGCTATTAAGCCATTTTTAACAAAATACTGCGAGTAACAAAGTCAAAGGCAGCTAACAAGTCTAACACTATAAGGAGGGAGAGGATACCATCATCGGCTGCATTAAGAAATACTGAATACACTTTTGTGACAGCCGTTTCAGTGGAATGATGAAGACGGTAAGCTGATTGGTGGGTGGAAGAAGGTTTGAAATATTTAAATAGCTCATGACTCTGTAAAGAACAGGCCTTCCTGAGAGCTTGGACAAAACAGGCAGATAAGAGATGGGTCTGTAGGATGAAGTAAAGTTGTGGTCAAGACTAGGCTTTTTCAACATTGGTGTAATCTGAGCTGAGTTCCAGAACTTTTAGACGAGTCTTTCAAAAATGGCCTAATGACCATCTTTTTACAAAAGGTAAAATCCTTTCGGAATTTTTTTTCAAATGCCAAGTAGGTATTGGATCAGACGCAGACTGTTTGTTGGGAATCTTCTTCATAGCCTTGAATAGCTCATCCTAATCCACTTCCTGGAGCTTACCGAGAACACCATATTGTGCATGAGCTAGATAAATGAGTTTTTTTCTGGCTCTGATTGAGTTCATCGCTGACTCAACTTTCTTCAACAGAAAAGACTGGAAATTGACAGGCTGACTTCCGTCAAAAAAAGATCTCTTTCTTCGACCAGAGACACTATTAATGTGGCTCCGAATGTTAGCCATTTTGATTTTCGGATCACTGAGTTTATTATTTCAGAAATCTCTACGCTTGTGTCAACACAGTCTATTGTAGAGTTTCTTCTGATCCAGCCATGCAGCAAAATCATTCTCACTATTGGTCCTCATGTGGAACTTTTCTAGACTTTTATTCAGACATTTTGAAATTGACGTTCTCCATCAAACCATCTTTCAGAAGGTCTTTCGTGTAGGTTAAAGGTCTTGAAGGAAATCATATTGTCAAAGATCCCTGACAGAGAGGAATTATAAAGGTCAGAAACTGAATTCAAATCGAGACTTGTGGCATCTGAAAGCGGAAAAGCTTTACTTTTGAAATAAACTTTTCATTCTTCAAAAATTCCAAAGTCTAATTTGGAGCTGTCGATAGATAGGAGGTGGTTTGAGCATTTCACAACTGCACAAAAGCAGCTTGTGATCAGAAATGCCACTATCAATATAGTTGATGTTGACACTCTTTCTGGATGCTATCACATCAGGCCATTTTTCTTGGTTCTGGGTAGATTGGTTTGTGGACGAATCAAAACCATGGAACCTTGAAATGTTTAAAAATGATTGTGCATCCGTGTTATTGGACTGCTCCAAGTGAAAATTGAAATCATCCATAATCAAATTCTTTTCATTGTATGTAGCCAGAATACCCAAGGTGTTTTTAAAGTCCTTGTAAAACAATGAAGAAGCAGCACCTTTGCGATAAACAACGAATCCGCTGACTGACATGGAGCTTGAGCTTAATCTCACACACAGATTTTCAAAACTGGCAGTTGAGATTAACTTCAACAGCATTTCCCGGAACATTGAGTTGAAAGCCACTGCCACTCCTCCATATTTGATGAATGGGTAAAAATAGGGATGAATGGGTAGAAGGTTGATTAGATTGAAGTTAAATATTTGGCTTGAAGCAAAGTATCCTTTAACATTTCTCTTCTCAACTTTAAAAACATCTGCTGAATTGATCGCAGCCGACTAATTTATTCGAGTGAATGGGCGATCGATTGTAGCTGAGTGAGGTTTCATGCTGGTGGCTGTGGTCAATGTTGCAAGTGAGCATTGGAAACTACTTGCGAAAGTGGTGGAAGGATAAGATTCATGCGTGATAGTTGAAAAGAGAAATTCGCTGTAATTAATAAAATTACTATAAATCAATAAAATAATTAATATAAAAATCGAGCGCTTCACTCATTCAAAAATCTTTCGGGCTATTCGAATAAAAAGATTTGGTAAAAAAAAAAACTAACTACGTATCAAGTCAACGTGAATTTATGACTCACTTTGAAATGTTTTTGTATTTCAGAAGTTAGAAGTTTCATATGAATTGAGTGAGTTTCGTTCATTAATGTATTCAGTTTGAGGCCTTGTTGAAAATATTATTATGGATTTTGGAATCAATGAACAAGTTAATATACATTGTTAATATAAGGCATAAAGGCGATAAGCAAATAGTATAGAATGAAGCAACTTTTGCTACGAAATATCTTGAAAACTATTCAAAAATAATTATTATTTAAATTTTTCGTAAGTACTGAATGAATAATTTAGTGGAAAAATTGATAAAAACTTAATTATTATCTAAATTAATTCAGATACGATGAGATGAGTAGTGCATAAAAGTGCTTTTGTACATGAACACTTAAGCTTTTCGGAAGCCATAGTTGAAGCTTGAAAGCTATTTTCCCACGAATGATCATTTTTCATGAGTTTTGATGATTGTCTTATTAATGTTTTCAAAACACCAACAGACATCCACTGAAAACATGAGCGCACTGCTGAAGGTTGCCTTCTTCTTCGCCTTACAGGCCCCAGAGAGTAATTCACTATTTTTGTGCTTAATACAATTTTTCAATAGCTTCCCAACGACATGTTTTCAGTATTTCAAAGGTTCGTTGACTTGAAATAATAAAGTTGATAAATGTTTGCAGCTGTGAGAGGCATGTATTTCAGAAAGAAAGGTTTTGAGTTAGTAAGAACAACTTTTCCAGAAGTTGTCGGCATGGTAATTTTGTCGATTTGAAGTTTAATTCATAAGAATTCGAAACACTTCCAACTAACAATGCGAATCACCCCAGCCTGTTGAGAAAGCTATAAAGGTCATAAGAGAAAAGATTCCTTATGCTCGTGTGAGTAACATTGCAAATGTTTGGAAATCCTTTCATACAGTGTGGAGGTTACCAAACAAGACTTGAAAAGTTAAATGAATGATAATTAAACTTACAGCCTTTGATGAAAAGTGAAATAATTAAACTTGATCAAATGGTCACGTCATCGTGCTACAACTCCAAGTTACAGATCACACAAGGAAAAATTATGTTTTCTAATCTTGATTCTGTGCACTTAGGGAATGAAGAAAAAGTTGAAGATATATGGTATAAAACGGTTTGTAATTTATTATTAACTCTAAAATCTATTTTTAACTTTAAAAACTATCCTTTTAAAAGTCGCGTATTTTGTCCGAGTTATATTTTTTAAATAAAATTAAGTGGATTTCTGTGAACTTTGTCTGTAAGCAAACATGTCGAATCCTGATGTTTTAATCTTTTCATGTCCGCTCATGTTTCTCTTTCCTGTAGTTCCCATGATGACTTTGGTGGAAGCTAACGTTGGAAAGGTGAGATTTGTCTACTGTAAAATCTTTTACTGACGTTTTGCAGGATTTTTATGAAAATAATTATCACATTGTGAATTATTCAAAATAGTGAACAGGTCTGATTTTTCATTCAAAATTATATATATAGATATAAAGATATATATTTATATAAAGACGACTGTGCGTTGACTGCTACAAACTTATATAATCTTATTTATATGTAATTTATATATTTTTTCCAGTCATTAGCCGTTTACCTGAAAGCCCTTCTACAAAATATTCCTTCGATCAAGGTAGTGGATTTGTTCTGGGTGATGATTTGATGATGTGCCAATAAATATCGAAAGTAGGTCAATGGCATAAACGTACTATTATGAGATAATCAAGTGAATGATATTATGCTTGGTTAATTGACACATAAAAATTTGCTACCCTGATAATGAGATTAATTACCTGACAACAAATTGATCGCAGCTGAAAACTTGTTCAGTATGGGTTTTTAATTACTTTTGTTGATTAATTATGTTTCAATACTTCGCAAATCAACAACCTACAGTTCATCGTTGTAAGCCACAAGGGTGAAGTCATACGGAGAAATATTCCGGTTTTTGTAAATAATCCGATAGTTGAGTTCCTGGTGATTTATGTCGACCACAATGGAACTGTATGTTCAACTCATAAAACCTTGCAGTCATTTGAAGTTTAAATCATTTATATATTTGAACTTCTTATTTATGTCACTAATTATATTTAATTAATTGGCAATCAAATTATATTCGAGACTAAGAACAAATGAGGAAGATGAGAACATTTCCTAATTCTCATTCCGCACAATTGAACATCATATACTTTTTGTCTTTGTCTCAGTCTTTATAATTTACTTTTCAATTCAGGTCAAGCATGTTCCAAAATATGTAAAAAGAATCGGGATGCTGGGGCTAAAAGGAGGAACATTATTGCTTAAGTCTATGAAATATTTATGAAACTCTTTTTGAGGGTTCCACAAATAAAGTCATCTAAAACAAAGTACCGACTTTCAGTCGATCGCCGTTGTACAAATCAAATGACTGCAAAGGACCCTGGTTTCTGCAGCCTTATTTGAAGTTTTATTGCACTTTTTTGCTTCCAACCTTGACAATTGGTCAATTCATATCCTGTGGACGGATGAGAGAAGTTGTTGCATGAGGTTGTAGAATAGAAGGAGTTATGGGATCTGCTTGGCAGAAAGCGAGTTTTCCAAGTCAAACATGAAATATTTGAATCATGCGTTATGTTTTTTTCTTTATTTAATTTAGGAAGAAATTTTTGAACAGTTGTAATCAGCGCTATATGAGTGAATTTGGTTAGATATGATAGATAGTATTTCTACTGATCGGCTTAACGAATGAATTTTAACCAACTTTATTTTTTGGAATCGGCCTCGAATGATCCGGATTTTAGATATTTATTCTAATAAATGTTTTTCTTGTATCGTCTTATCCTACCTCTGAACTGAAATTTTTTGAGATCATCAAGAGAATATTTTATCATAATGATTTGAATTTAATAAATTTAAGAAGAAAATTTCTAATGTTCTTGAAAGAATTTAATTCAGAGTTATATAAAGTCGGGAGACTAAAAATTATTATTCAAGAATAATATCAAGAATCCGGATCATCCGAGGCAGATTCTACCAATTATTCGTAGTCAAAATTCATTTGTCTAGCCAAACAATAGAAATACTAAAGATTGTCTGAATACACTTTTGTGACAGTTCTTTCAGTGGATTGATGACGACGGTAAGCTGATTGGTGGGTGGGGAGAAGGTTTGAATTATTTAAATAGTTCATGACTCTGTTGAGAACAGGCCTCCCTGAGAGCTTGGACAGAACAGGCAGATTAGAGATGGTTCTGTAGGATGAAGCAACGTTGTGATCAAGACTAGGTTTATCCAACAATGGTGTAATCTGAGCTGAGTTCCAAGACTTTGGGACAATTCCCAGAGAAAAATATTCAATGAAAATACTTTTTACAAAAGGTAAAATCTTTTCTGAGGTTTTTTCTCAAAAACCAAGTGGGTATTGAATCAGACGCACACTGTTTGTTGGGGAGCCTCTGCATAGCCTTGAGTAGCTCATCCTCAAACACATCCTATAGCATACTGAGACAACCTCCATGTACATGAGCTAGATAAATGGGGTTTTCTGGCTTGGATCGAGGTCCTCGCTGACTCAAATTTCTACAACAGAAAAAACTGGAATTCAACAGGGTGAATTTCTTCAACAGAAGATCTCTTTCTCTGACCAGAGACACTATTAATGTGGATCCAAAGGTCAGCAGTTTTGTTTTTAGAGAACTGAGTTAGTTATTACAGTTATTTCTATTCTTGTGTCTAACCAGTCTTCTGTAGAGTTTATTTTTACCCTGTTAAACATGTCGAATCTTGAAGTTTTAATCTTTTCATGTCCGCTCATATCTTTCTTTCCTGTAGTTCCCAAGAAGAGTTTGGTGGAAGCTAATGTTGGAGAAGTGAGATTTGTCTACTGTAAAATCTTTTACTGACTTTTTTTACAACCCAAATAGTTTGATATTCTCGTTATGCAGGACATTTATGAAAAGAATTATCACATTGTTAATCTGAATTACTCAAAACAATAAATAGCTCTGATTTTTAAAACAAAATGTTCATAAAGAGATATACATATATATATATATATATATATATATATGCATAAAGAAAAAGACGAATGGATGTATGTTGACTGCTACAAAGTTATATATTATTTTCCAGTCAATACACATTTACATGGAAACGCTTCTACGAAATATTCCTTCGAGCAAGGTAGTGGATTTGTTCAGTTTGACAAAGTGATGATGTTCTAATAAATATCAAAAGTAGGTCAATGACATAAAAGTACTATAATAAGATAATAAAGTGAGTGATATTGTGGTTGGTTAATTGACACATAAAAAAGATGCTTTCCTGATAATGAGATTAATTACCTGATAACAAGTTGATCGTAGCTGAGAGTTTATTCTGTCTGGGTTTTTAATTATTTTTGTTGATTAATTATGTGTCAATACTTTGCAATTCAACAACCTACAGTACATCATTATGGGCCCGACGGGTAAACCTATTTGGTCAAATAAGCCGATAAATGAATATCTGCTGATTCATGTCGACTCCTATGGAATTGTATGTTCAAATCATGAAACCTTGCAGTCATTTGAAATTTAATTTTTTCAAAAAGTCTGAAGTTTTTCATTTATGTCATTAATTATAATTAAGTAATTGTCAATCAAATTATATTCGAGACTCAAAACAAATGAGGAAGATGACAACATTTCTTAATCCTCTTCCACATTTGAACATCATATACTTTTTGTCCTTGTCTCAATATTCATTTTTACCTTCCAATTCAGGTCAAGGAGCTTCCATTGTATTCAAAAGGAAAATGGTTTATACGTTGGGACAAAAAGAGGAACATTGTTGCTTAACTCTATGAAATGTTTACGAAATTTTTATTGAGGTTTCCACAAATAAATTCATCAAAAACAAAGTACCGATTTTCAGTCGATCGTCGTTGCACAAATCAAATGACTGCAAAGGACCCTGCTTTCTGCAGCTTTGTTTGAAGTTCTATTGCATTCTTTTGCTAATAACCTTGACATTGGTCTATTCACACCTTGTGGACGGATGGGAGAAGTTGTTGCATGAGGTTGTGGAAGAGAAGAGGATGAAATACTTGAATCATGCGTTATGTTTTTTTCTTTATTTAATTTAAGAAGAAATTTTTTGACAGTTGCAATCAGCGCTATATGAGTGATTTGGTTAGATATGATAGATAGTATTTCTACTGATTGGCTTAACGAATGAATTTTAACCAACTTTATTTTTTGGAAACGGCCTCGAAGGATCCGGATTTTAGATATTATTTCTAATAAATGTTTTTCTTGTATCGTCTTATCCTACCTCTGAAATGAAATTATTTGAGATCATCAAGAGAATGTTTTATCATAATGATGTGAATATAATGAATTTAAAAAGAAAATTTCTAATGTTCTTGAAAGAATTTAATTCAGAGTTATAATAATTCGGTAGACTAAAAATTATTATTCAAGAATAATATCGGGAATCCGGATCATCCGAGGCAGATTCTAACAATTATTCGTAGTCAAAATTCATTTGTCTAGCCAAACAATAGGAATACTAAAGATTGTCTGAATACACTTTTGTGACAGTTCTTTCAGTGGATTGATGACGACGGTAAGCTGATTGGTGGGTGGGGAGAAGGTTTGAATTATTTAAATAGTTCATGACTCTGTTGAGAACAGGCCTCCCTGAGAGCTTGGACAGAACAGGCAGATTAGAAATGGTTCTGTAAGATGAAGCAACGTTGTGATCAAGACTAGGTTTTTCCAACATTGGTGTAAACTGAGCTGAGTTCCAAGACTTTGGGACAATTCCCAGAGAAAAAGATCAATGAAAATACTTTTTACAAAAGGTAAAATCTTTTCTGAGGTTTTTTCTCAAAAACCAAGTGGGTATTGAATCAGACGCACACTGTTTGTTGGGGAGCCTCTGCATAGCCTTGAGTAGCTCATCCTCAAACACATCCTATAGCATACTGAGACCACCTCCATGTACATGAGCTAGCTAAATGGGGTTTTCTGGCTTGGATCGAGGTCCTCGCTGACTCAAATTCCTACAACAAAAAAAACTGGAATTCAACAGGGTGAATTTCGTCAACAGAAGATCTCTTTCTCCGACCAGAGACACTATTAATGTGGATCCAAATGTCAGCAGTTTTGTTTTTAGAGAACTGAGTTAGTTATTACAGTTAATTCTATGCTTGTGTCTAACCAGTCTTTTGTAGAGTTTATTTTTACCCAGCCATGCAGAAAATTCATTCTCACTGTTGGTCCTCTTGTAAATCCTTTCTAGACTTCTTTTCAGACATTTTGAAGTACGACACTCACCTTCAAACCATTGATCAAAAGTCTTTCATGTAGTCTAACGGTCTTAAAAAAAAGCATCTTGTCAAAAGTTTTTGATAGAGTGGAATTATAAAGGTCAGAAACTGAATTCAAATCAAGACTTGTGGAGGCTGAAAGCGGAGACAGCTTTAGTTCTGAAATATACTTTTCAGTGTCCAAAAAATTCCAACGTCTAATTCGATGCTTTAGATCGATAGCAGGTGGTTTGAGCATTTAACAACTGCACAAAAGCAGCTTATGATCAGAAATGCCACAATCAATATAGTTGATGTTGACACTCTTTCTGGATGCTATCACATCAAACCATTCTCCTTGGTTATGGGTGGCTTGGTTTGTGGACGAATCAAAACCATGGGACCTTGGAATGTTTAAAAATGTTTGTGCATCTGTGATGTCGGACTGCTGTAAGTGAAAAATGAAATCACCCATAATCCAAATCTCTTCATTGTATGTGGCCGGAATACCCAAGGTGCTTTTGAATTCCTTGTAAAACAATGAAGAAGCAGATTCTTTGCGATAAACAACGAATCCGATGACTTACATGGAGCTTGAGCTTAAACTCAAACACAGATTTTCAAAACCGGCAGTTGAAATTAACTTTGACAGCATTTTCCGGAACATTGAATTGAAAGCCACTGCCACTCTTTCATGGTTGATCAATGGGTGGAAAGATAGATGAATGGGTGGAAAGATGGATGAATGGGTGGAAAAATAATGAAATTGATATAAAATAATTGGCATAAAGCAAAATATACAATAAACCTTTCTCTTCTCCTATATGAAAACATCTGCTGAATTGATCGCAGCAAACTAATTTATTCGAGTGTATGTGCAATCGATTGAGGTTTCATGCTGGTGGCCGGGGTGGTTGTTGCACGTGAGAATCGCAAACAAAATGTGGGCATTAGAAACTAATTGCGAAAGTGCTTGAAGGATGGTGTTCACAGGTGATAGTTGAAGAGAAGACTTTGTTGTAACTGAGAAAAGGTTTTGTTGTTTAATCAACAAAATATTTATTTTAAAAAACGAAAGCTTCATTCATTCAAAAATCTTTTTTATGTCTTCGAAATAGAAGATTTGGTAAAAAAAAGAACTAACTACGAATCAAGTGAGCCTGAAATCATGACTCACTTTGAAAGGTTTTTGTATTTCAGAAGTTAGAAATTTCATATGTAATGAGTGAGTTTCGTTTATTAATGTATTCAGTTTAAGGCGTCGTTGATAACATTATTATGGATTTTGGAATTAATGAACAAGTTAATATACATCGTTAATATAAGGCATAAGGGCGATAAGCAAATAGTATAGAATGAAGCAACTTTTGCTACGAAATATCCTGAAAATTATTCAAAAAAAAATTTTATTCAAATTTTTCGTAAAGACTGAACGAATAATTTAGTGGAAAAATTGATAAAAACTGAAAAATTATCTAAATTAATTCAGAAACGACGAGATGAGGAGTGCATAAAAGGGCTTTTGTACATGAACAGTTGAGAGTTTCAGAAGCCACAGTAGAAGCTTGAAAGGTATTTTACCACGAATGATCATGTATCATGAGTCTTGATGATTGTCTCATCAATATTTTTAAAACACTAACAGACGTCCACTGAAAACATGAACGAACTGCTGAAGGTTGCCTTCTTCTTCGCCTTACTGGCCCCACAGAGTAATTCACTATTTTTGTGTTTAATAAAATTTTTTAATGGAATTTTAACGACATGTTTTCAGTATTTCAAAGGTTCGTTGACCTGAAATAATAAAGTTGATAAATGTTTGCAGCTGTGAGAGGCATGTTTTTCAGAAAGAAAGGTTTTGAGTTAGTAAGAACAACTTTTCCAGAAGTTGTCGGCATGGTAATTTTATCAAATTGAAGTTTAATTCAAATGAATTTGAAACATGACCAAGCATTGCTAACGTTGCGCATCACCCCAGCCTGTTGAAGAAGCTATAAAGATCATAGAAGCAAAAGTTCCATATGCTCATGTGAGTAACATTGAAAATGTTCGGAAATCCTTCCATACAATGTTAAGGTTAAAAATCAAGACTTGGAAAGTTAAATGAATGATAATTGTAAAGCTCTAGAATCACAGTTTTCAAAGAAAAGTGAAATAATTAAACTTGATCAACTGATCGTGAAAATCTCCAATTTGAAGGTCGAACGAGGACCAATGGTGGCTGATGTTCTAGATACTGTGCGAGTAGGGGTTGGAAAAAAAGTTATGCGTCTGCCGTTTATGGAAGAAATCAGTTTGTACTTCATTATTAACTTTAAAAACTATCCTTTTAAAAGTCACGTATTTTGTCCGAGTCATAATTTTTAAATAAAATTAAATGGATTTCTGTGAACTTTGTCTGTAAGCAAACATGTCGAATCTTGAAGTTTTAATCTTTTCATGTCCGCTCGTATCTTTCTTTCCTGTAGTTCCCAAGAAAAGTTTGGTGGAAGCTAAAGTTGGAGAGGTGAGATTTGTCTACTGTAAAATCTTTTACTGACTTTGTTTACAACCCAAATAGTTTGATATTCTCGTTATGCAGGACATTTATGAAAAGAATTATCACATTGTTAATCTGAATTACTCAAAATAATAAATAGCTCTGCTTTTTAAAACAAAATGTTCATAAAGAGATATACATATATATATATATATATTTATATATATATATATATATATATATATATATATATATGCATAAAGAAAAAGACGAATGGATGTATGTTGACTGCTACAAAGTTATATATCATTTGCCAGTCAATACACATTTACATGGAAACGCTTCTACGAAATATTCCTTCGATCAAGGTAGTGGATTTGTTCAGTTTGACAAAGTGATGATGTTCTAATAAATATCAAAAGTAGGTCAATGACATAAAAGTACTATAATAAGATAATAAAGTGAGTGATATCATGCTTGGTTAATTGACACAGAACAAAATTAGCTTTTCTGATAATGAGATTAATTACCTGATAACAAGTTGATCGTAGCTGAGAGTTTATTCTGTCTGGGTTTTTAATTATTTTTGTTGATTAATTTTGTGTCAATAATTTGCAATTCAACAACCTACAGTACATCATTATGGGCCCGGAAATGGAACTGGTTTGGACAAATGATCCAGAAAATGACTTTCTGCTGATTCCTGTCGACCACAATGAAATTGTATGTTCAACTCATAAAACCTTGCAGTCATTTGAAATTTAATTTTTTCAATAAGTCTGAAGTTTTTCATTTATGTCATTAATTTTAATTAAGTAATTGTCAATCAAATTATATTCGAGACTCAAAACAAATGAGGAAGATGACAACATTTCTTAATCCTCTTCCACATTTGAACATCATATACTTTTTGTCCTTGTCTCAATCTTCAATTTTACCTTCCAACTCAGGTCAGTGAGCTTCCAGAGTATACAACAAAAGAATGGTATGTACGTAGGTACAAAAAGAGAAACATTGTTGCTTAACTCTATGAAATGTTTACGAAACTTTTTTTGAGGTTTCCACAAATAAATTCATCAAAAACAAAATACCGATTTTCAGTCGATCGTCGTTGCACAAATCAAATGACTGCAAAGGACCTTGCTTTCTGCAGCTTTATTTGAATTTCTTTTGCACTTTTTTGATTTTAACCTTGACATTCGTCCATTCACACCTTGTGGACGGATGGGAGAAGTTGTTGCATGAGGTTGTGGAAGAGAAGGGGAGATGGGAAATGCATGACAGACAGCGAGTTTTCCAAGTCAAATATGAAATACTTGAATCATGCGTTATGCTTTTTTTATTCAATTCAGCAGTGCACTTTTGAACAGTGTGGAATCAGCGCTATATAAATGATTTGGTAACATAAGATAGATAGTGTTTTTACTAATGGGCTTAACAAATGAATTTTGAGTAAGGTTTATTTCGGAATCTGCCTCGAAATATCCGGATTCCAGTTATTATTTTTACATAACATTGCATAAGGTTTCATCAGACCTCCCTAGTCGACCTACACTAGCATCTTTGTTCGAAAGCATCCATGCACGAGAAAAAGATGGATGGATGGAAGGTTTGATGGATAGATGGAAAAAGAAATGGATGGATGGAAAAATGGATTTATGGATGAAAAGATGGATGGATGAAAAGAAGGATGGATGGAAAAATGGACAGATAAAAAGATGGATGGATGGATGGAAAAATGGAGAGGTAAAAAGATCGATGGATTTATAAAAAGATGGATGGATGAGTGGAAAGATGGATAGATACAATACAATGAAATACAAACACGAATATTATTATAGTGGCATTAACCACGTAGAGCATCGAGGCCACTCAAAACGTCTCATTATTAAAACTATTATGAAACATTTCAAAGTGAATTAAATAAGTAAATGAAAAAAAAAAGAATTATTTCTACAAAAAAAGTATTATTATTACTCTGATGCAAGGAATGATTCATTGAATCAGTAAGCATTTAGAGATTGACAAAATGATTTTGTTGAATTGAAGATTTAAGCTATTAGGCAGGTTGTTATACAACTTGAATCCGCTAACGCTGAACCTTTTCAATCTTAAAGATTTACAGATGTGCTTGTTGGGAACAACATATTTCGACTAAGCCGATCTCAATATTTGTTTTTTCGGCAGACTAGCAACTGGAACCTTGCTTACGTGTCAGATATGCAGGACCTTCGTTGTACAAACACATATACATCTGCAGAACAATTTCATACTTAAATCTTCGATCAATTTTCAGTCAGTAAAGCTTATTGAGTACAGGGGTAATGTGATCATATTTTCTCACTCTTGTAATGAGCCTGGCTGTCGTATTGAGTATGGATTGAATACTCTGCGTTGCTACCTCAGGTAAGCTGACTAAAGCCATGTTGCCATGGTCAATACGATTTAAAACTAAGGCCGATGCAAGTCTTTCAGTGGAGTCCATTGTCAAACATCCCTTGATGGATTTTATTTGACGCAGAGAGGTAAGACACATCTGTATTGTTTTGATACCTGCGTTGACACCGTGAGGTCTCTATCCATAGATATTCCCAAGTTTCTTACAGATTTTGATGGGAAGATGTTGCTTTCTAATTCACGGACAGGAAAGTTTGGAATATTTTTTCAGATTCCGACGAGAAGAGAACCAGATCAACTCAGTCTTCTCACTGTTGAACTTGAGGCAATTGGCTTACATCCAAGATGCGATTTCATCTACACACTAAGACACTCTCATCTGCAACTCTTCTGTGCCTTCATTATTGCATTGGCCATAAGTTTGAGTGTCGTCAGCATATTGATGAAATCCCAGCTTGTATTTCACAACTATTCTTTCAAGGTTTTAAGTGTATCGAGAAAACAAAAGTGGTCCTAGAACAGATCCTTGTGTGACACCCACGAATAGTCAACAAAATGCGATTTTACCCACTGCAGCGTACATCAGAGGATCTGTCACTCAAGTCGTTTTGAGTCTTTCCAGTTAGAGACCATCAAACCATATGTGCTATTAAGCCATTTTTAACAAAATACTGCGAGTAACAAAGTCAAAGGCAGCTAACAGGTCTATCACTATAAGAGGGGAGAACATACCATCATCGGCTGCATTAAGAAATACTGAATACAGTTTTGTGACAGCCGTTTCAGTGGAATGATGACGACGGTGAGCTGATTGGTGGGTGGAAGAAGGTTTGAAATATATAAATAGCTCATGACTGTGAGGAACAGGCCTTCCTGAGAGCTTGGGCAAAACAGGCAGATAAGAGATGGGTCTGTAGGGTGAAGTAAAGTTGTGGTCAAAACTAGATTTTTCAACATTGGTGTAATCTGAGCTGAGTTCCAGAACTTTTAGACGAGTCTTTCAAAAATGGCCTAATGACCATCTTTTTACAAAAGGTAAAATCCATTCGGAATTTTTTTTCAAATGCCAAGTAGGTATTGGATCAGGCGCACACTGTTTGTTGGGAAGCCTCTACATAGCTTTGAGTAGCTCATCCTAATCCACTTCTTGGAGCTTACCGAGACCACCATATTGTGCGTGAGCTAGATAAATGAGTTTTTCTCTGGCTTTGATTGAGTTCCTCGCTCACTCAACTTTCTTCAACAGAAAAGACTGGAAATTGACAGGCTGATTTCCGTCAAAAATGATCTCTTATTTCGACCAGAGACACTATTAATGTGGCTCCAAATGTTAGTCGTTTTGTTTTTTGGATCACTGAGTTTATTATTCCAGTAATCTCTACGCTTGTGTCTACACAGTCTTTTGTAGTGATTCTTCTGATCCAGCCTTGCAGCAAAATCATTCTCTCTATTGGTCCTCATGTGGAACTTTTCTAGACTTTTATTCAGACATTTTGAAATCGACGTTCTCCATCGAACCATGTATCAGAAGGTCTTTCGTGTAGGTTAACGGTCTTAAAGGAAATCATATTGTCAAAGATCCCTGAGAGAGAAGAATTATAAAAGTCAAAAACTGAATTCACATTGAGACTTGTGGCATCTGAAAGCGGAAAAGCTTCAGTTTTGAAATAAACTTTTCATTGTTCAAAAATTCCAACGTCTAATTTGGAGCTGTCGATAGCTAGGAGGTGGTTTGAGCATTTCACAACTGCACAAAAGCAGCTTGTGATCAGAAATGCCATTATCAATATAGTTGATGTTGAAACTCTTTCTGGATGCTATCACATCAAGCCATTTTCCTTGGTTCTGAGTAGATTTGTTTGTGGACGAATCAAAACCATGGAACCTTGCAATGTTTAAAAATGATTGTGCATCTGTGTTATCGGACTGCCCCAAGTGAAAATTGAAATCATCCATAATCAAATTTTTTTCATTGTATGTAGCCAGAATACCCAAGGTGTTTTTAAAGTCCTTGTAAAACAATGAAGAAGCAGCACCTTTGCGATAAACAACGAATCCGATGACTGACATGGAGCTTGAGCTTAATCTCACACATAGATGTTCAAAACCGGCAGTTGAGATTAACTTTAACAGCATTTCCCGGAACATTGAGTTGAAAGCCACTGCCACTCCTCCATATTTGATGAATGGGTAAAAAAAGGGATGAATGGGTAGAAGGTTGATTAGATTGAAGTTAAATATTTGGCTTGAAGCAAAGTATCCTTTAACATTTCTCTTTTCAACTTTAAAAACATCTGCTGAATTGATCGCAGCTGACTAATTTATTCGAGTGCATGTACAATCGATTGTAGCTGAGTGAGGTTTCATGCTGGTGGCTGGAATGGATGTTGCAAGTGAGCATTGGAAACAACTTCCGAAAGTGCTGGAAGGATGGTCTTCACATGTGATAGTTGAAGGGAACAAATTGTTGAAACGATGAGATGAGTAGTGCATAAAAGGGCTTTTGTACATAAACAGTTGAGCTTTTCAGAAGCCACAGTAGAAGCTTGAAAGGTATTTTGCCACGAATGATCATGTATCATGAATCTTGATGATTGTCTCATCAATATTTTCAAAACACCAACAGACGTTCACTGAAAACATGAACGAACTGCTGAAGGTTGCCTTCTTCTTCGCCTTACTGGCCCCAGAGAGTAATTCACTATTTTTGTGCTTAATACAAATTTTTAATGGATTTCCAACGACATATTCTCAGTATTTCGAACGTTCGTTGACTTGATGACGACGGTAAGCTGATTGGTGGGTGGGGAGAAGGTTTGAATTATTTAAATAGTTCATGACTCTGTTGAGAACAAGCCTCCCTGAGAGCTTGGACAGAACAGGCAGATTAGAAATGGTTCTGTAGGATGAAGCAACGTTGTGATCAAGACTAGGTTTTTCCAACATTGGTGTAAACTGAGCTGAGTTCCAAGACTTTGGGACAATTCCCAGAGAAAAAGATTCAATGAAAATACTTTTTACAAAAGGTAAAATCTTTTCCGAGGTTTTTTCTCAAAAACCAAGTGGGTATTGAATCAAACGCACACTGTTTGTTGGGGAGCCTCTGCATAGCCTTGAGTAGCTCATCCTCAAACACATCCTATAGCATACTGAGACCACCTCCATGTACATGAGCTAGCTAAATGGGGTTTTCTGGCTTGGATCGAGGTCCGCGCTGACTCAAATTCCTACAACAAAAAAAACTGGAATTCAACAGGGTGAATTTCGTCAACAGAAGATCTCTTTCTCCGACCAGAGACACTATTAATGTGGATCCAAATGTCAGCAGTTTTGTTTTTAGAGAACTGAGTTAGTTATTACAGTTAATTCTATGCTTGTGTCTAACCAGTCTTTTGTAGAGTTTATTTTTACCCAGCCATGCAGAAAATTCATTCTCACTGTTGGTTCTCTTGTAAATCCTTTCTAGACTTCTTTTCAGACATTTTGAAGTACGACACTCACCTTCAAACCATGGATCAAAAATCTTTCATGTAGTCTAACGGTCTTTAAAAAAAGCATCGTGTCAAAAATTTTTGATAGAGTGGAATTATAAAGGTCAGAAACTGAATTCAAATCAAGACTTGTGGAGGCTGAAAGCGGAGACAGCTTTAGTTCTGAAATATACTTTTCAGTGTCTAAAAAATTCCAACGTCTAATTCGATGCCGTAGATCGATAGCAGGTGGTTTGAGCATTTAACAACTGCACAAACGCAGCTTATGATCAGAAATGCCACAATCAATATAGTTGATGTTGAAACTCTTTCTGGATGCTATCACATCAAACCATTCTCCTTGGTTATGGGTGGCTTGCTTTGTGGACGAATCAAAACCATGGGACCTTGGAATGTTTAAAAATGTTTGTGCATCTGTGATGTCGGACTGCTGTAAGTGAAAAATGAAATCACCCATAATCCAAATCTTTTCATTGTATGTGGCCGGAATACCCAAGGTGCTTTTGAATTCCTTGTAAAACAATGAAGAAGCAGATTCTTTGCGATAAACAACGAATCCGATGACTTACATGGAGCTTGAGCTTAATCTCAAACACAGATTTTCAAAACCGGCAGTTGAAATTAACTTTAACAGCATTTCCCGGAACATTGAATTGAAAGCCACTGCCACTCCTTCATGGTTGATCAATGGGTGGAAAGGTAGATGAATGGGTGGAAAGATGGATGAATGGGTGGAAAAATAATGAAATTGATATAAAATAATTGGCATAAAGCAAAATATACAATAAACCTTTCTCTTCTCCAATATGAAAACATCTGCTGAATTGATCGCAGCAAACTAATTTATTCGAGTGTATGTGCAATCGATTGAGGTTTCATGCTGGTGGCCGGGGTGGTTGTTGCACGTGAGAATCGCAAACAAAATGTGGGCATTGGAAACTAATTGAGAAAGTGCTTGAAGGATGGTGTTCACGGGTAATAGTTGAAGGGAACAATTTGTTGTAACTGAGAAAAGGTTTTGTTGTTTAATCAACAAAAAATTTATTTTAAAAAACGAAAGCTTCATTCATTCAAAAATCTTTTTTATGTCTTCGAAATAGAAGATTTGGTAAAAAAAGAACTAACTACGAATCAAGTGAGCCTGAAATCATGAGTCACTTTGAAAGGTTTTTGTATTTCAGAAGTTAGAAGTTTCATATGTAATGAGTGAGTTTCGTTTATTAATGTATTCAGTTTAAGGCGTCGTTGATAACATTATTATGGATTTTGGAATTAATGAACAAGTTAATATACATTGTTAATATAAGGCATAAGGACGATAAGCAAATAGTATAGAATGAAGCAACTTTTGCTACGAAATCTTCTGAAATATATTCAAAAAAAAATTTTATTCAAATTTTTCGTAAATACTGAATGAATAATTTAGTGGAAAAATTGATAAAAACTGAAAAATTATCTAAATTAATTCAGAAATGACGAGATGAGGAGTGCATAAAAGGGCTTTTGTACATGAACAGTTGAGAGTTTCAGAAGCCACAGTAGAAGCTTGAAAGGTATTTTACCACGAATGATCATGTATCATGAGTCTTGATGATTGTCTCATCAATTTTTTTAAAACACTAACAGACGTCCACTGAAAACATGAGCGTACTGCTGAAGGTTGCCTTCTTCTTCGCCTTACTGGCCCCACAGAGTAATTCACTATTTTTGTGCTTAATACAATTTTTCAATAGCTTCCCAACGACATGTTTTCAGTATTTCAAACGTTCGTTGACTTGAACTTATAAAGTTGTTAAATGTTTGCAGCTGTGAGAAGCATGTATTCCAGAGTGAAAGGTTTTGAGTTGAAGAGAACAAATTTTCCAGAAGTTATCGGCATGGTAATTTTATCAAATTGAAGTTTAATTCAAATGAATTTAAAACATTACCAAGCATTGCTAACGTTGCGCATCACCCCAGCCTGTTGAGGAAGCTATAAAGATCATAAAAGCAAAGGTTCCTTATGCTAGTGTGAGTAACATTGAAAATGTTCGGAAATCCTTCCATACAATGTGAAGGTTACAAATCAAGACTTGGAAAGTTAAATGAATAATAATTGTAAAGCTCTAGAATCACAGTTTTCAAAGAAAAGTGAAATAATTAAACTTGATCAACTGATCGTGAAAATCTCCAATTTGAAGGTCGAACGAGGACCAATGGTGGCTGATGTTCTAGATACTGTGCGAGTAGGGGTTGGAAAAAAAGTTAAGCGTCTGCCGTTTATGGAAGAACTCAGTTTGTACTTCATTATTAACTTTAAAAACTATCTTTTTAAAAGTCACGTATTTTGTCCGAGTCATAATTTTTAAATAAAATTAAGTGGATTTCTGTGAACTTTGTCTGTAAGCAAACATGTCGAATCTTGAAGTTTTAATCTTTTCATGTCCGCTCGTATCTTTCTTTCCTGTAGTTCCCAAGAAGAGTTTGGTGGAAGCTAAAGTTGGAGAGGTGAGATTTGTCTACTGTAAAATCTTTTACTGACTTTTTTTACAACCCAAATAGTTTGATATTCTCGTTATGCAGGACATTTATGAAAAGAATTATCACATTGTTAATCTGAATTACTCAAAATAATAAATAGCTCTGATTTTTAAAACAAAATGTTCATAAAGAGATATACATATATATATATATATATATGTGCATAAAGAAAAAGACGAATGGATGTATGTTGACAGCTACAAATTTATATATCATTTTCCAGTCAATACACATTTACATGGAAACGCTTCTACGAAATATTCCTTCAATCAAGGTAGTGGATTTGTTCAGTTTGACAAAGTGATGATGTTCTAATAAATATCAAAAGTAGGTCAATGACATAAAAGTACTATAATAAGATAATAAAGTGAGTGATATCATGCTTGGTTAATTGACACAGAACAAAATTTGCTTTTCTGATAATGAGATTAATTACCTGATAACAAGTTGATCGTAGCTGAGAGTTTATTCTGTCTGGGTTTTTAATTATTTTTGTTGATTAATTTTGTGTCAATAATTTGCAATTCAACAACCTACAGTACATCATTATGGGCCCGGAAATGGAACTGGTTTGGACAAATGATCCAAAAAATGACTTTCTGCTGATTCCTGTCAACTACGATGAAATTGTATGTTCAACTCATAAAACCTTGCAGTCATTTGAAATTTAATTTTTTCAATAAGTCTGAAGTTTTTCATTTATGTCATTAATTTTAATTAAGTAATTGTCAATCAAATTATATTCGAGACTCAAAACAAATGAGGAAGATGACAACATTTCTTAATTCTCTTCCACATTTGAACATCATATACTTTTTGTCCTTGTCTCAATCTTCAATTTTACCTTCCAACTCAGGTCAGTGAGCTTCCAGAGTATATAAGAAAATGATGGTATGTACCTAGGTACAAAAAGAGGAACATTGTTGCTTAACTCTATGAAATGTTTACGAAACTTTTTTTGAGGTTTCCACAAATAAATTCATCAAAAACAAAATACCGATTTTCAGTCGATCGTCGTTGCACAAATCAAATGACTGCAAAGGACCTTGCTTTCTGCAGCTTTATTTGAATTTCTATTGCACTTTTTTGATTTTAACCTTGACATTCGTCCATTCACACCTTGTGGACGGATGGGAGAAGTTGTTGCATGAGGTTGTGGAAGAGAAGGGGAGATGGGAAATGCATGACAGACAGCGAGTTTTCCAAGTCAAATATGAAATACTTGAATCATGCGTTATGCTTTTTTTATTCAATTCAGCAGTGCACTTTTGAACAGTGTGGAATCAGCGCTATATAAATAATTTGGTTACATAAGATAGATAGTATTTTTACTAATGGGCTTACCAAATGAATTTTGAGTAAGGTTTATTTCGGAATCTGCCTCGGAATATCCGGATTCCAGTTATTATTTTTACATAACATTGCATAAGGTTTCATCAGACCTCCCTAGTCGACCTACACTAGCATCTTTGTTCGAAAGCATCCATGCACGAAAAAAAGATGGATGGATGGATAAAAAAGTGGATGGATGGATGGAAGGTTTGATGGATAGATGGAAAAAGAAATGGATGGATGGAAAAAGAAATGGATGGATGGAAAAAGAAATGGATGGATGGAAAAAGAAATGGATGGATGGAAAAATGGATTTATGGATGAAAAGAGGGATGGATGAAAAGAGGGATGAATGGAAAAATGGACAGATAAAAAGATGGATGGATGAAAAGGTGGATGAATGGATGAAAAAATGGAAAAGTAAAAAGATGGATGGATGGATGAAAAAATGGAGAGGTAAAAAGATCGATGGATGGATAAAAAGATGGATGAATGAGTGGAAAGATGGATAGATACAATAAAATGAAACACAAACACGAATATTATTTTAGTCGCATTAACCACGTAGAGCATCGAGGCCACTCAATACGTCTCATTATTAAAACTATTGTGGAAAATTTCAAAGTGAATTAAACAAGTAAATGAAAAAAAAAAGAATTATTTCTACAAAAAAAATAGTATTATTAATGAGATGCAAGGAATGATTCATTGAATCAGTAAGCATTCAGAGATCGACAAAATGATTTTATTGAATTGAAGATTTTAAGCTATTAGGCAGGTTGTTATACAACTTGAATCCGCTAACGCTGAACCTTTTCAATCTTGAAGATTTACAGATGTGCTTGTTGGGAACAACATATTTTGCCTAAGCCGATCTCAATCTTTGTTTTTTCGGCAGACTAGCAACTGGAACCTTGCTTAAGTGTCAGATATGCGGGACCTTGGTTGTACAAACACATATACATCTGCAGAGCAATTTTATACTCAAATCTTCGATCAATTTTCAGTCAGTAAATTTTTATTGAGTACAGGGGTAATGTGATCACATTTTCTCACTCCTGTGATGAACCTTGCTACTGTATTGATTATGGATTGAATACTCTGCGTTGCTACCTCAGATAAGATGGAAACTGAGGCCGATGCAAGTCTTTCCGTGGAGTCCATTGTCAAACATCCCTTGATGGATCTCATTTAACGCAGAGAGGTAAGAAACATCTGTATTGTTTTGATACCTGCGTTGACACCGTGAGGTCTCTATCCATAGATATTCCCAAGTTCTTTACAGATTTTGATGGGAAGATGTTGCTTTCTAATACACGGACAGGAAATTTGGAATATTTTTGCAGATTCCGACGAGAAGAGGGCCAGATCACCTCATTCTTCTCACTGTTGAACTTGAGGCAATTGGCTTACATCCAAGATGCGATTTCATCTACACACTAAGACACTCTCATCTGCAACTCTTCTGTGCCTTCATTATTGCATTGGCCATATGTTTGAGTTTCTTCAGCTTATTGATGAAATCCCAACTTGTATTTCACAACTATTTTTTCAAGGTCTTCAGTGTATCGAGAAAACAACAATGGTCCTAGAACAGATCCTTGTGTGACACCCACGAATAGTCAACAAAATGCGATTTTACCCACTGCAGCGTACAACGGAGGATCTGTTACTCAAGTAGTTTTGAGTCTTTCCAGTTAGAGACCATCAAAACTATATGTGCTATTAAGCCAGTTTTAACAAAATACTGTGAGTAACTAAGTCAAAGGCTGCTAACAGGTCTAACACTATAAGAGGGGAGAGCATACCATCATCGGCTGCATTAAGAAATACTGAATACACTTTTGTGACAGCCATTTCAGTGGAATGATGACGACGGTAAACTGATTGGTGGTTGGAAGAAGGTTTGAAATATTTAAATAGCTCATGACTCTGTTGAGAACAGGCCTTCCTGAGAGCTTGGACAAAACAGGCAGATAAGAGATGGGTCTGTAGGATGAAGTAAAGTTGTGGTCAAAACTAGGTTTTTCAACATTGGTGTAATCTGAGCTGAGTTCCAGAACTTTTAGACGAGTCTTTCAAAAATGGCCTAATGACCATCTTTTTACAAAAGGTAAAATCCTTTCGGAATTTTTTTTCAAATGCCAAGTAGGTATTGGATCAGACGCACACTGTTTGTTGGGAAGCCTCTACATAGCTTTGAGTAGCTCATCCTAATCCACTTCTTGGAGCTTACCGAGACCACCATATTGTGCGTGAGCTAGATAAATGAGTTTTTCTCTGGCTCTGATTGAGTTCCTCGCTGACTCAACTTTCTTCAACAGAAAAGACTGGAAATTGACAGGCTGATTTCCGTCAAAAATGATCTCTTTTTTTGACCAGAGACACTATTAATGTGGCTCCAAATGTTAGTCGTTTTGTTTTTTGGATTACTGAGTTTATTAATCCAGTAATCTCCACGCTTGTGTCTACACAGTCTTTTGTAGAGATTCTTCTGATCCAGCCACGCAGCAAAATCATTCTCTCTATTGGTCCTCATGTGGAACTTTTCTAGACTTTTATTCAGACATTTTGAAATCGACGTTCTCCATCAAACCATGTATCAGAAGGTCTTTCGTGTAGGTTAACGGTTTTAAAGGTAATCATATTGTCAAAGATCCCTGAGAGAGAAGAATTATAAAGGTCAGAAACTGAATTCACATTGAGACTTGTGGCATCTGAAAGCGGAAAAGCTTTAGTTTTGAAATAAACTTTTCATTGTTCAAAAATTCCAACGTCTAATTTGGAGCTGTCGATAGCTAGGAGGTGGTTTGAGCATTTCACAACTGCACAAAAGCAGCTTGTGATCAGAAATGCCATTATCAATATAGTTGATGTTGAAACTCTTTCTGGATGCTATCACATCAAGCCATTTTCCTTGGTTCTGAGTAGATTTGTTTGTGGACGAATCAAAACCATGGAACCTTGAAATGTTTAAAAATGATTGTGCATCTGTGTTATCGGACTGCTCCAAGTGAAAATTGAAATCATCCATAATCAAATTCTTTTCATTGTATGTAGCCAGAATACCCAAGGTGTTTTTAAAGTCCTTATAAAACAATGAAGAAGCAGCACCTTTGCGATAAACAACGAATCCGATGACTGACATGGAGCTTGAGCTTAATCTCACACATAGATGTTCAAAACCGGCAGTTGAGATAAACTTTAACAGCATTTCCCGGAACATTGTGTTGAAAGCCACTGCCACTCCTCCAGGATGATGAATGGGTGAAAAAAAGGATGAATGGGTAGAAGGTTGATTAGATTGAAGTTAAATATTTGGCTTGAAGCAAAGTATCCTTTAACATTTCTCTTTTCAACTTTAAAAACATCTGCTGAATTGATCGCAGCAGACTAATTTATTCGAGTGCATGTACAATCGATTGTAGCTGAGTGAGGTTTCATGCTGGTGGCTGGAATGGATGTTGCAAGTGAGCATTGGAAACAACTTCCGAAAGTGCTGGAAGGATGGTATTCACGGGTGATAGTTGAAGGGAACAAATTGTTGAAACGATGAGATGAGTAGTGCATAAAAGGGCTTTTGTACATAAACAGTTGAGCTTTTCAGAAGCCACAGTAGAAGTTTGAAAGGTATTTTGCCACGAATGATCATGTATCATGAATCTTGATGATTGTCTCATCAATATTTTCAAAACACCAACAGACGTTCACTGAAAACATGAACGAACTGCTGAAGGTTGCCTTCTTCTTCGCCTTACTGGCCCCAGAGAGTAATTCACTATTTTTGTGCTTAATACAATTTTTTAATGGATTTCCAACGACATATTCTCAGTATTTCGAACGTTCGTTGACTAGAACTTGAAAGGTTGATAAATGTTTGCAGCTGTGAGAGGCACATTTTCAAGAAAAAAAGGTTTTGATTTGATAAGAACAGGATTTCCAGAAGCTGTCGGCATGGTAATTTTATCAAATTGAAGTTTAATTCACAGAAATTCAAAACACTCCCAACCATTGTTAACAATACGCATCATCCCAGCCTGTTGAGGAAGCTATAGATGTCATAAAAAGAAAGATTCCCTATGCTCATGTGAGTAACATTGAAAATGTTTGGAAATCCTTTCATACAGTGTGAAAGTTACAAAACAAGACTTGGAAAGTTAAATGAATGATAAATGTAATGCTCTAAACTTACAGCCCTCGATGAGAAGTTGAATAAACTTGATCAAATGGTCACGTCATCGTGCTACAACTCCAATTTACAGATCACAAGAGGACCAAGGCTGTCTGATGTTCTTGATTCTGTGTTTTTAGGAACTGAAAAAAGAGTTAATTATGTGCCGTTTCTGCATGAATTCAGTTTGTAATTCATTATTAACTTTGAAAACTATCCTTTTAAAAGTCACGTATTTTGTCCGAGTTATAATTTTTAAATAAAGTTAAGTGGATTTCTGTGAACTTTGTCTGTAAGCAAACATGTCGAATTTTGAAGTTTTAATCTTTTCATGTCCGCTCATATCTTTCTTTCCTGTAGTTCCCAAGAAGAGTTTGGTGGAAGCTAACGTTGGAGAGGTGAGATTTGTCTACTGTAAAATCTTTTACTGACTTTGTTTACAACCCAAATAGTTTGATATTCTCGTTATGCAGGACATTTATGAAAAGAATGATCACATTGTTAATCTGAATTACTCAAAACAATAAATAGCTTTGATTTAAAAAAAAAAATGTTCATAAAGAGATATACATATGTATATAGATATATAAATATATATATATGTGCATAAAGAAAAAGACGAATGGATGTATGTTGACTGCTACAAAGTTATATATTATTTTCCAGTCAATAGACATTTACATGGAAACGCTTCTACGAAATATTCCTTCGATCAAGGTAGTGGATTTGTTCAGTTTGACGAAGTGATGATGTGCTAATAAATATCAAAAGTAGGTCAATGACATAAAAGTACTATAATAAGATAATAAAGTGAGTGATATTATGGTTGGTTAATTGACACATAAAAAAGATGCTTTCCTGATAATGAGATTAATTACCTGATAACAAGTTGATCGTAGCTGAGAGTTTATTCTGTCTGGGTTTTTAATTATTTTTGTTGATTAATTATGTGTCAATACTTTGCAATTCAACAACCTACAGTACATCATTATGGGCCCGACGGGTAAACCTATTTGGTCAAATAAGCCGATAAATGAATATCTGCTGATTCATGTCGACTCCGATGGAATTGTATGTTCAAATCATGAAACCTTGCAATCATTTGAATATTAATTTTTTCAAAAAGTCTGAAGTTTTTCATTTATGACATTAATTATAATTAAGTAATTGTCAATCAAATTATATTCGAGACTCAAAACAAATATGGAAGATGACAACATTTCTTAATCTTCTTCCACATTTGAACATCATATACTTTTTGTCCTTGTCTCAATCTTCAATTTTACCTTCCAATTCAGGTCAAGGAGCTTCCATTGTATTCAAAAGGAAAATGGTTTATACGTTGGGACAAAAAGAGGAACATTGTTGCTTAACTCTATGAAATGTTTACGAAACTTTTATTGAGGTTTCCACAAATAAATTCATCAAAAACAAAGTACCGAATTTCAGTCGATCGTCGTTGCACAAATCAAATGACTGCAAAGGACCCTGCTTTCTGCAGCTTTATTTGAAGTTCTATTGCATTCTTTTGCTAATAACCTTGACATTGGTCTATTCACACCTTGTGGACGGATGGGAGAAGTTGTTGCATGAGGTTGTGGAAGAGAAGAGGATGAAATACTTGAATCATGCGTTATGTTTTTTTCTTTATTTAATTTAAGAAGAAATTTTTGGACAGTTGCAATCAGCGCTATATGAGTGATTTGGTTAGATATGATAGATAGTATTTCTACTGATTGGCTTAACGAATGAATTTTAACCAACTTTATTTTTTGGAATCGGCCTCGAAGGATCCGGATTTTAGATATTATTTCTAATAAATGTTTTTCTTGTATCGTCTTATCCTACCTCTGAAATGAAATTTTTTGAAATCATCAAGAGAATGTTTCATCATAATGATGTGAATATAATGAATTTAAAAAGAAAATTTCTAATATTCTTGAAAGAATTTAATTCTGAGTTAAAATAATTCGGTAGACTAAAAATTATTATTCAAGAATAATATCGGGAATCCGGATCATCCGAGGCAGATTCTAACAATTATTCGTAGTCAAGATTCATTTGTCTAGCCAAACAATAGGAATACTAAAGATTGTCTGAATACATTTTTGTAACAGTTCTTTCAGTGGATTGATGACGACGGTAAGCTGATTGGTGGGTGGGGAGAAGGTTTGAATTAGTTAAATAGTTCATGACTCTGTTGAGAACAGGCCTCCCTGAGAGCTTGGACAGAACAGGCAGATTAGAAATGGTTCTGTAGGATGAAGCAACGTTGTGATCAAGACTAGGTTTTTCCAACATTGGTGTAAACTGAGCTGAGTTCCAAGACTTTGGGACAATTCCCAGAGAAAAAGATTCAATGAAAATACTTTTTACAAAAGGTAAAATCTTTTCTGAGGTTTTTTCTCAAAAACCAAGTGGGTATTGAATCAGACGCACACTGTTTGTTGGGGAGCCTCTGCATAGCCTTGAGTAGCTCATCCTCAAACACATCCTATAGCATACTGAGACCACCTCCATGTACATGAGCTAGCTAAATGGGGTTTTCTGGCTTGGATCGAGGTCCTCGCTGACTCAAATTCCTACAACGAAAAAAACTGGAATTCAACAGGGTGAATTTCGTCAACAGAAGATCTCTTTCTCCGACCAGAAACACTATTAATGTGGATCCAAATGTCAGCAGTTCTGTTTTTAGAGAACTGAGTTAGTTATTACAGTTAATTCTATGCATGTGTCTAACCAGTTTTTTGTGGACTTTATTTTCACCCAGCCATGCAGAAAATTCATTCTCACTGTTGGTCCTCTTGTAAATCCTTTCTAGACTTCTTTTCAGACATTTTGAAGTACGACACTCACCTTCAAACCATGGATCAAAAATCTTTCATGTAGTCTAACGGTCTTAAAAAAAAGCATCTTGTCAAAAATTTTTGATAGAGTGGAATTATAAAGGTCAGAAACTGAATTCAAATCAAGACTTGTGGAGGCTGAAAGCGGAAACAGCTTTAGTTCTGAAATATACTTTTCAGTGTCCAAAAAATTCCAACGTCTAATTCGATGCTGTAGATCGATAGCAGGTGGTTTGAGCATTTAACAACTGCACAAAAGCAGCTTATGATCAGAAATGCCACAATCAATATAGTTGATGTTGACACTCTTTCTGGATGCTATCACATCAAACCATTCTCCTTGGTTATGGGTGGCTTGGTTTGTGGACGAATCAAAACCATGGGACCTTGGAATGTTTAAAAATGTTTGTGCATCTGTGATGTCGGACTGCTGTAAGTGAAAAATGAAATCACCCATAATCCAAATCTCTTCATTGTATGTGGCCGGAATACCCAAGGTGCTTTTGAATTCCTTGTAAAACAATGAAGAAGCAGATTCTTTGCGATAAACAACGAATCCGATGACTTACATGGAGCTTGAGCTTAATCTCAAACACAGATTTTCAAAACCGGCAGTTGAAATGAACTTTAACAGCATTTCCCTGAACATTGAGTTGAAAGCCACTGCCACTCCTTCATGGTTGATCAATGGGTGGAAAGGTAGATGAATGGGTGGAAAGATGGATGAATGGGTGGAAAAATAATGAAATTGATATAAAATAATTGGCATAAAGCAAAATATACAATAAACCTTTCTCTTCTCCAATATGAAAACATCTGCTGAATTGATCGCAGCAAACTAATTTATTCGAGTGTATGTGCAATCGATTGAGGTTTCATGCTGGTGGCCGGGGTGGTTGTTGCACGTGAGAATCGCAAACAAAATGTGGGCATTGGAAACTAATTGCGAAAGTGCTGGAAGGATGGTGTTCACGGGTAATAGTTGAAGGGAACAATTTGTTGTAACTGAGAAAAGGTTTTTTTGTTTAATCAACAAAATATTTAATTTAAAAAACGAAAGCTTCATTCATTCAAAAATCTCTTTTATGTCTTCGAATTAGAAGATTTGGTAAAAAAAAGAGCTACCTACGAATCAAGTGAGCCTGAAATCATGACTCCCTTTGAAAGGTTTTGTATTTCAGAAGTTAGAAGTTTCATATGTAATGAGTGAGTTTCGTTTATTAATGTATTCAGTTTAAGGCGTCGTTGATAACATTATTATGTATTTTGGAATTAATGAACAAGTTAATATACATCGTTAATATAAGGCATAAGGGCGATAAGCAAATAGTATAGAATGAAGCAACTTTTGCTACGAAATCTTCTGAAATATATTCAAAAAAAAATTTTATTCAAATTTTTCGTAAATACTGAATGAATAATTTAGTGGAAAAATTGATAAAAACTGAAAAATTATCTAAATTAATTCAGAAATGACGAGATGAGGAGTGCATAAAAGGGCTTTTGTACATGAACAGTTGAGAGTTTCAGAAGCCACAGTAGAAGCTTGAAAGGTATTTTACCACGAATGATCATGTATCATGAGTCTTGATGATTGTCTCATCAATTTTTTTAAAACACCAACAGACGTCCACTGAAAACATGAGCGTACTGCTGAAGGTTGCCTTCTTCTTCGCCTTACTGGCCCCACAGAGTAATTCACTATTTTTGTGCTTAATACAATTTTTCAATAGCTTCCCAACGACATGTTTTCAGTATTTCAAACGTTCGTTGACTTGAACTTATAAAGTTGATAAATGTTTGCAGCTGTGAGAAGCATGTATTCCAGAGTGAAAGGTTTTGAGTTGAAGAGAACAAATTTTCCAGAAGTTATCGGCATGGTAATTTTATCAAATTGAAGTTTAATTCAAATGAATTTGAAACATTACCAAGCATTGCTAACGTTGCGCATCACCCCAGCCTGTTGAGGAAGCTATAAAGATCATAAAAGCAAAGGTTCCTTATGCTAGTGTGAGTAACATTGAAAATGTTCGGAAATCCTTCCATACAATGTGAAGGTTACAAATCAAGATTTGGGAAGTTAAATGAATGATAATTGTAAAGCTCTAGAATCACAGTTTTCAAAGAAAAGTGAAATAATTAAACTTGATCAACTGATCGTGAAAATCTCCAATTTGAAGGTCGAACGAGGACCAATGGTGTTTGATGTTCTTGATTCTGTGCGAGTAGGGGTTGGAAAAAAAGTTATGCGTCTGCCGTTTATGGAAGAATTCGGTTTGTACTTCATTATTAACTTTAAAAACTATCCTTTTAAAAGTCACGTCTTTTGTCCGAGTCATAATTTTTAAATAAAATTAAGTGGATTTCTGTGAACTTTGTCTGTAAGCAAACATGTCGAATCTTGAAGTTTTAATCTTTTCATGTCCGCTCATATCTTTCTTTCCTGTAGTTCCCAAGAAGAGTTTGGTGGAAGCTAAAGTTGGAGAGGTGAGATTGGTCTACTGTTAAATCTTTTACTGACTTTTTTTACAACCCAAATAGTTTGATATTCTCGTTATGCAGGACATTTGTGAAAAGAATGATCACATTGTTAATCTGAATTACTCAAAATAATAAATAGCTCTGATTTTTAAAACAAAATGTTCATAAAGAGATATACATATATATATATATTTATATTTATATATGTGCATAAAGAAAAAGACGAATGGATGTATGTTGACTGCTACAAAGTTATATATCATTTTCCAGTCAATAGACATTTACATGGAAACGCTTCTACGAAATATTCCTTCGATCAAGGTAGTGGACTTGTTCAGTTTGACAAAGTGATGATGTTCTAATAAATATCAAAAGTAGGTCAATGACATAAAAGTAATATAATAAGATAATAAAGTGAGTGATATTATGCTTGGTTAATTGACACAGAAAAAAATTTGCTTTTCTGATAATGAGATTAATTACCTGATAACAAGTTGATCGTAGCTGAGAGTTTATTCTGTCTGGGTTTTTAATTATTTTTGTTGATTAATTTTGTGTCAATAATTTGCAATTCAACAACCTACAGTACATGATTATGGGCCCGAAAAGTGAACTGATTTTGACAAATGATCCAAAAAATGACTTTCTGCTGATTCTTGTCGATTCCGATGATATTGTATGTTCTACTCATAAAACCTTGCAGTCATTTGAAATTTAATTTTTTTAATAAGTCTGATGTTTTTCATTTATGTCATTAATTATAATTAAGTAATTGTCAAT
Organism: Branchellion lobata; assembly: GCA_947562095.1. NCBI lineage: Eukaryota > Metazoa > Annelida > Clitellata > Hirudinida > Piscicolidae > Branchellion > Branchellion lobata. The sequence continues at coordinate 4,140,120 of OX387253.1, forward strand.
CAAATTATATCCGAGACTCAAAACAAATGAGGAAGATGACAACATTTCTTAATCCTCTTTCACATTTGAACATCATATACTTTTTGTCCTTGTCTCAATCTTCAATTTTACCTTCCAAATCAGGTCAGTGAGCTTCCAGAGTATATAAAAAGAGAATGGTATATACGTGGGTACAAAAAAAGGAACATTTTTGCTTAACTCTATGAAATGTTTACGAAACATTTTTTGAGGTTTCCACAAATAAATTCATCAAAAACAAAATACCGATTTTCAGTCGATCGTCGTTGCACAAATCAAATGACTGCAAAGGACCTTGCTTTCGGCAGCTTTATTTGAATTTCTATTGCACTTTTTTGATTTTAACCTTGACATTCGTCCATTCACACCTTGTGGACGGATGGGAGAAGTTGTTGCATGAGGTTGTGGAAGAGAAGGGGAGATGGTAAATGCATGACAGACAGCGAGTTTTCCAAGTCAAATATGAAATACTTGAATCATGCGTTATGTTTTCTTCTTTATTCAATTCAGCAGTGCACTTTTGAACGATGTGGAATCAGCGCTATATAAATGATTTGGTTACATAAGATAGATAGTATTTTTACAAATGGGCTTAACAAATGAATTTTGAGTAAGGTTTATTTTGGAATCTGCCTCGGAATATCCGGATTCCAGTTATTATTTTTACATAACATTGCATAAGGTTTCATCAGACCTCCCTAGTCGACCTACACTAGCATCTTTGTTCGAAAGCATTCATGCACGAAGAAAAGATGGATGGATGGATAAAAAAGTGGATGGATGGATGGAAGGTTTGACGGATAGATGGAAAAAGAAATGGATGGATTGAAAAAGAAATGGATGGATGGAAAAATGGATTTATGGATGAAAAGATGGATGGATGAAAAGAGGGATGGATGGAAAAATGGACAGATAAAAAGATGGATGGATGAAAAGGTGGATGAATAGATGAAAAAATGGAAAAGTAAAAAGATGGATGGATGGATGAAAAAATGGAGAGGTAAAAAGATCGATGGATTTATAAAAAGATGGATGGATGGATGAAAAGATGGATGAATGAGTGGAAAGATGGATAGATACAATAAAATGAAACACAAACACGAATATTATTATAGTGGCATTAACCACGTAGAGGATCGACGCCACTCAAAACGTCTCATTATTAAAATGATTGTGAAAAATTTCAAAGTGAATTAAACAAGTAAATGAAAAAAAAAGAATTATTTCTACAAAAAAAATAGTATTATTAATATGATGCAAGGAATGATTCATTGAATCAGTAAGCATTAAGAGATCGACAAAATGATTTTGTTGAAATGATTTTAAGCTATTAGGCAGGTTGTTATACAACTTGAATTCGCTAACGCTGAACCTTTTCAATCTTAAGGATTCACAGATGTGCTTGTTGGGAACAACATATTTTGACTAAGCCGATCTCAATCTTTGTTTTTTCGGCAGACTAGCAACTGGAACCTTGCTTACGTGTCAGATATACAGGACCTTCGTTGTACAAACACATATACAACTGCAGAGCAATTTTATACTCAAATCCTCGATCAATTTTCAGTCAGTAAAGCTTATTGAGTAAAGGGGTAATGTGATCATATTTTCCTACTCCTGTAATGAGCCTGGCTGTTGTATTGATTATGGATTGAATACTCTGCGTTGCTACCTCAGGTAAGCTGACTAAAGCCATGTTGCAATGGTCAATACGATTCAAAACTAAGGCCGATGCAAGTCTTTCCGTGGAGTCCATTATCAAACATCCCTTGATGGATCTTATTTGACGCAGAGAGGTAAGACACATCTGTATTGTTTTGATACCTGCGTTGACACCGTGAGGTCTCTATCCATAGATATTCCCAAGTTCTTTACAGATTTTGATGGGAAGATTTTGCTTTCTAATACACGGACAGGAAATTTGGAATATTTTTGCAGATTCCGACGAGAAGAGGGCCAGATCACCTCATTCTTCTCACTGTTGAAAATATCCTGAAAATTATTCAAAAAAAAATTTTATTCAATTTTTTCGTAAATACTGAATGAATAATTTAGTGGAAAAATTGATGAAAACTGAAAAATTATCTAAATTAATTCAGAAACGACGAGATGAAGAGAGCATAAAAGGGCTTTTGTACATGAACAGTTGAGAGTTTCAGAAGCCACAGTAGAAGCTTGAAAGGTATTTTGCCACGAATGATCATGTATCATGAGTCTTGATGATTGTCTCATCAATATTTTTAAAACACTAACAGACGTCCACTGAAAACATGAGCGCACTGCTGAAGGTTGCCTTCTTCTTCGCCTTACTGGCCCCAGAGAGTAATTCACTATTTTTGTGCTTAATACAATTTTTTAATGGATTTCCAACGACATATTTTCAGTATTTCGAACGTTCGTTGACTTGAACTTGAAAGGTTGATAAATGTTTGCAGCTGTGAGAGGCACATTTTCAAGAAAAAAAGGTTTTGATTTGATAAGAACAGGATTTCCAGAAGCTGTCGGCATGGTAATTTTATCAAATTGAAGTTCAATTCACAGAATTTATAAACACTCGCAACCATTGTTAACAATACGCATCATCCCAGCCTGTTGAGGAAGCTATAGATGTCATAAAAAGAAAGATTCCCTATGCTCATGTGAGTAACATTGAAAATGTTTGGAAATCCTTTCATACAGTGTGAAAGTTACAAAACAAGACTTGGAAAGTTAAATGAATGATAATTGTAATGCTCTAAACTTACAGCCCTCGATGAGAAGTTGAATAAACTTGATCAAATGGTCACGTCATCGTGCTACAACTCCAATTTACAGATCACAAGAGGACCAAGGCTGTCTGATGTTCTTGATTCTGTGTTTTTAGGAACTGAAAAAAGAGTTAATTATGTGCCGTTTCTGCATGAATTCAGTTTGTAATTCATTATTAACTTTGAAAACTATCCTTTTAAAAGTCACGTATTTTGTCCGAGTTATAATTTTTAAATAAAGTTAAGTGGATTTCTGTGAACTTTGTCTGTAAGCAAACATGTCGAATCTTGAAGTTTTAATCTTTTCATGTCCGCTCATATCTTTCTTTCCTGTAGTTCCCAAGAAGAGTTTGGTAGAAGCTAACGTTGGAGAGGTGAGATTTGTCTACTGTAAAATATTTTACTGACTTTGTTTACAACCCAAATAGTTTGATATTCTCGTTATGCAGGACATTTATGAAAAGAATGATCACATTGTTAATCTGAATTACTCAAAACAATAAATAGCTTTGATTTCCAAAATAAAATGTTCATAAAGAGATATACATATGTATATAGATATATATATATATATATGTGCATAAAGAAAAAGACGAATGGATGTATGTTGACTGTTACAAAGTTATATATTATTTTCCAGTCAATAGACATTTACATGGAAACGCTTCTACGAAATATTCCTTCGATCAAGGTAGTGGATTTGTTCAGTTTGACGAAGTGATGATGTGCTAATAAATATCAAAAGTAGGTCAATGACATAAAAGTACTATAATAAGATAATAAAGTGAGTGATATTATGGTTGGTTAATTGACACATAAAAAAGATGCTTTTCTGATAATGAGATTAATTACCTGATAACAAGTTGATCGTAGCTGAGAGTTTATTCTGTCTGGGTTTGTAATTATGTTTGTTGATTAATTATGTGAACTGAGTTAGTTATTACAGTTAATTCTATGCATGTGTCTAACCAGTTTTTTGTGGAGTTTATTTTTACCCAGCCATGCAGAAAATTCATTCTCACTGTTGGTCCTCCTGTAAATCCTTTCTAGACTTCTTTTCAGACATTTTGAAGTACGACACTCACCTTCAAACCATGGATCAAAAATCTTTCATGTAGTCTAACGGTCTTAAAAAAAAGCATCTTGTCAAAAATTTTTGATAGAGTGGAATTATAAAGGTCAGAAACTGAATTCAAATCAAGACTTGTGGAGGCTGAAAGCGGAAACAGCTTTAGTTCTGAAATATACTTTTCAGTGTCCAAAAAATTCCAACGTCTAATTCGATGCTGTAGATCGATAGCAGGTGGTTTGAGCATTTAACAACTGCACAAAAGCAGCTTATGATCAGAAATGCCACAATCAATATAGTTGATGTTGACACTCTTTCTGGATGCTATCACATTAAACCATTCTCCTTGGTTATGGGTGGCTTGGTTTGTGGACGAATCAAAACCATGGGACCTTGGAATGTTTAAAAATGTTTGTGCATCTGTGATGTCGGACTGCTGTAAGTGAAAAATGAAATCACCCATAATCCAAATCTCTTCATTGTATGTGGCCGGAATACCCAAGGTGCTTTTGAATTCCTTGTAAAACAATGAAGAAGCAGATTCTTTGCGATAAACAACGAATCCGATGACTTACATGGAGCTTGAGCTTAAACTCAAACACAGATTTTCAAAACCGGCAGTTGAAATTAACTTTGACAGCATTTTCCGGAACATTGAATTGAAAGCCACTGCCACTCTTTCATGGTTGATCAATGGGTGGAAAGATAGATGAATGGGTGGAAAGATGGATGAATGGGTGGAAAAATAATGAAATTGATATAAAATAATTGGCATAAAGCAAAATATACAATAAACCTTTCTCTTCTCCTATATGAAAACATCTGCTGAATTGATCGCAGCAAACTAATTTATTCGAGTGTATGTGCAATCGATTGAGGTTTCATGCTGGTGGCCGGGGTGGTTGTTGCACGTGAGAATCGCAAACAAAATGTGGGCATTAGAAACTAATTGCGAAAGTGCTTGAAGGATGGTGTTCACAGGTGATAGTTGAAGAGAAGAATTTGTTGTAACTGAGAAAAGGTTTTGTTGTTTAATCAACAAAATATTTATTTTAAAAAACGAAAGCTTCATTCATTCAAAAATCTTTTTTATGTCTTCGAAATAGAAGATTTGGTAAAAAAAAGAACTAACTACGAATCAAGTGAGCCTGAAATCATGACTCACTTTGAAAGGTTTTTGTATTTCAGAAGTTAGAAATTTCATATGTAATGAGTGAGTTTCGTTTATTAATGTATTCAGTTTAAGGCGTCGTTGATAACATTATTATGGATTTTGGAATTAATGAACAAGTTAATATACATCGTTAATATAAGGCATAAGGGCGATAAGCAAATAGTATAGAATGAAGCAACTTTTGCTACGAAATATCCTGAAAATTATTCAAAAAAAAATTTTATTCAAATTTTTCGTAAAGACTGAATGAATAATTTAGTGGAAAAATTGATAAAAACTGAAAAATTATCTAAATTAATTCAGAAACGACGAGATGAGGAGTGCATAAAAGGGCTTTTGTACATGAACAGTTGAGAGTTTCAGAAGCCACAGTAGAAGCTTGAAAGGTATTTTGCCACGAATGATCATGTATCATGAGTCTTGATGATTGTCTTATATTTTAAAAACACCAACAGACGTCCACTGAAAACATGAGCGCACTGCTGAAGGTTGCCTTCTTCTTCGCCTTACTGGCCCCACAGAGTAATTCACTATTTTTGTGTTTAATAAAATTTTTTAATGGAATTTTAACGACATGTTTTCAGTATTTCAAAGGTTCGTTGACTTGAAATAATAAAGTTGATAAATGTTTGCAGCTGTGAGAGGCATGTTTTTCAGAAAGAAAGGTTTTGAGTTAGTAAGAACAACTTTTCCAGAAGTTGTCGGCATGGTAATTTTATCAAATTGAAGTTTAATTCAAATGAATTTGAAACATTACCAAGCATTGCTAACGTTGCGCATCACCCCAGCCTGTTGAGGAAGCTATAAAGATCATAAAAGCAAAAGTTCCATATGCTCATGTGAGTAACATTGAAAATGTTCGGAAATCCTTCCATACAATGTGAAGGTTAAAAATCAAGACTTGGAAAGTTAAATGAATGATAATTGTAAAGCTCTAGAATCACAGTTTTCAAAGAAAAGTGAAATAATTAAACTTGATCAACTGATCGTGAAAATCTCCAATTTGAAGGTCGAACGAGGACCAATGGTGGCTGATGTTCTAGATACTGTGCGAGTAGGGGTTGGAAAAAAAGTTAAGCGTCTGCCGTTTATGGAAGAAATCAGTTTGTACTTCATTATTAACTTTAAAAACTATCCTTTTAAAAGTCACGTATTTTGTCCGAGTCATAATTTTTAAATAAAATTAAATGGATTTCTGTGAACTTTGTCTGGAAGCAAACATGTCGAATCTTGATGTTTTAATCTTTTCATGTCCGCTCGTATCTTTCTTTCCTGTAGTTCCCAAGAAGAGTTTGGTGGAAGCTAAAGTTGGAGAGGTGAGATTTGTCTACTGTAAAATCTTTTACTGACTTTTTTTACAACCCAAATAGTTTGATATTCTCGTTATGCAGGACATTTATGAAAAGAATTATCACATTGTTAATCTGAATTACTCAAAATAATAAATAGCTCTGATTTTTAAAACAAAATGTTCATAAAGAGATATACATATATATATATATATATATATATATATATATATATATATATATATATATATATATATATATATGTATATGCATAAAGAAAAAGACGAATGGATGTATGTTGACAGCTACAAATTTATATATCATTTGCCAGTCAATACACATCTACATGGAAACGCTTCTACGAAATATTCCTTCGATCAAGGTAGTGGATTTGTTCAGTTTGACAAAGTGATGATGTTCTAATAAATATCAAAAGTAGGTCAATGACATAAAAGTACTATAATAAGATAATAAAGTGAGTGATATCATGCTTGGTTAATTGACACAGAACAAAATTTGCTTTTCTGATAATGAGATAAATTATCTGATAACAAGTTGATCGTAGCTGAGAGTTTATTCTGTCTGGGTTTTTAATTATTTTTGTTGATTAATTTTGTGTCAATTATTTGCAATTCAACAACCTACAGTACATCATTATGGGCCCGGAAATGGAACTGGTTTGGACAAATGATCCAGAAAATGACTTTCTGCTGATTCTTGTCGACTCCGATGAAATTGTATGTTCAACTCATAAAACCTTGCAGTCATTTGAAATTTAATTTTTTCAATAAGTCTGAAGTTTTTAATTTATGTCATTAATTTTAATTAAGTAATTGTCAATCAAATTATATTCGAGACTCAAAACAAATGAGGAAGATGACAACATTTCTTAATCCTCTTCCACATTTGAACATCATATACTTTTTGTCCTTGTCTCAATCTTCAATTTTACCTTCCAACTCAGGTCAGTGAGCTTCCAGAGTATACAACAAAAGAATGGTATGTACGTAGGTACAAAAAGAGGAACATTGTTGCTTAACTCTATGAAATGTTTACGAAACTTTTTTTGAGGTTTCCACAAATAAATTCATCAAAAACAAAATACCGATTTTCAGTCGATCGTCGTTGCACAAATCAAATGACTGCAAAGGACCTTGCTTTCTGCAGCTTTATATGAATTTCTTTTGCACTTTTTTGATTTTAACCTTGACATTCGTCCATTCACACCTTGTGGACGGATGGGAGAAGTTGTTGCATGAGGTTGTGGAAGAGAAGGGGAGATGGGAAATGCATGACAGACAGCGAGTTTTCCAAGTCAAATATGAAATACTTGAATCATGCGTTATGCTTTTTTTATTCAATTCAGCAGTGCACTTTAGAACAGTGTGGAATCAGCGCTATATAAATGATTTGGTTACATAAGATAGATAGTGTTTTTACTAATGGGCTTAACAAATGAATTTTGAGTAAGGTTTATTTCGGAATCTGCCTCGGAATATCCGGATTCCAGTTATTATTTTTACATAACATTGCATAAGGTTTCATCAGACCTCCCTAGTCGACCTACACTAGCATCTTTGTTCGAAAGCATCCATGCACGAGAAAAAGCTGGATGGATGGAAGGTTTGATGGATAGATGGAAAAAGAAATGGATGGATGGAAAAATGGATTTATGGATGAAAAGATGGATGGATGAAAAGAGGGATGGATGGAAAAATGGACAGATAAAAAGATGGATGGATGGATGAAAAAATGGAGAGGTAAAAAGATCGATGGATTTATAAAAAGATGGATGGATGAGTGGAAAGATGGATAGATACAATACAATGAAATACAAACACGAATATTATTATAGTGGCATTAACCACGTAGAGCATCGAGGCCACTCAAAACGTCTCATTAAAACTTTTATGAAACATTTCAAAGTGAATTAAATAATTAAATGAAAAAAAAAAAGAATTATTTCTACAAAAAAAGTATTATTATTAATCTGATGCAAAGAATGATTCATTGAATCAGTAAGCATTTAGAGATCGACAAAATGATTTTGTTGAATTGAAGATTTAAGCTATTAGGCAGGTTGTTATACAACTTGAATCCGCTAACGCTGAACCTTTTCAATCTTAAAGATTTACAGATGTTCTTGTTGGGAACAACATATTTCGACTAAGCCGATCTCAATATTTGTTTTTTCGGCAGACTAGCAACTGGAACCTTGCTTACGTGTCAGATATGCAGGACCTTCGTTGTACAAACACATATACATCTGCAGAACAATTTCATACTTAAATCTTCGATCAATTTTCAGTCAGTAAAGCTTATTGAGTACAGGGGTAATGTGATCTTATTTTCTCACTCTTGTAATGAGCCTGGCTGTCGTATTGAGTATGGATTGAATACTCTGCGTTGCTACCTCAGGTAAGCTGACTAAAGCCATGTTGCCATGGTCAATACGATTTAAAACTAAGGCCGATGCAAGTCTTTCAGTGGAGTCCATTGTCAAACATCCCTTGATGGATCTTATTTGACGCAGAGAGGTAAGACACATCTGTATTGTTTTGATACCTGCGTTGACACCTTGAGGTCTCTATCCATAGATATTCCCAAGTTCTTTACAGATTTTGATGGGAAGATGTTGCTTTCTAATACACGGACAGGAAACTTGGAATATTTTTGCAGATTCCGACGAGAAGAAGGCCAGATCACCTCTTTCTTCTCACTGTTGAACTTGAGGCAATTGGCTTACATCCAAGATGCGATTTCATCTACACACTAAGACACTCTCATCTGCAACTCTTCTGTGCCTTCATTATTGCATTGGCCATATGTTTGAGTGTCTTCAGCATATTGATGAAATCCCAGCTTGTATTTCACAACTATTTTTTCGAGGTCTTCAGTGTATCGAGAAAACAACAATGGTCCTAGAACAGATCCTTGTGTGACACCCACGAATAGTCAACAAAATGCGATTTTACCCACTGCAGCGTACATCGGAGGATCTGTTACTCAAGTAGTTTTGAGTCTTTCCAGTTAGAGACCATCAAAACTATATGTGCTATTAAGCCAGTTTTAACAAAATACTGTGAGTAACTAAGTCAAAGGCTGCTAACAGGTCTAACACTATAAGAGGGGAGAGCATACCATCATCGGCTTCATTAAGAAATACTGAATACACTTTTGTGACAGCCGTTTCAGTGGAATGATGACGACAGTAAGCTGATTGGTGGGTGGAAGAAGGTTTGAAATATTTAAATAGCTCATGACTCTGTTGAAAACAGGCCTTCCTGAGAGCTTGGACAAAACAGGCAGATAAGAGATGGGTCTGTAGGATGAAGTAAAGTTGTGGTCAAAACTAGGTTTTTCAACATTGGTGTAATCTGAGCTGAGTTCCTGAACTTTTAGACGAGTCTTTCAAAAATGGCCTAATGACCATCTTTTTACAAAAGGTAAAATCCTTTCGGAATTTTTTTTCAAATGCCAAGTAGGTATTGGATCAGACGCACACTGTTTGTTGGGAAGCCTCTACATAGCTTTGAGTAGCTCATCCTAATCCACTTCTTGGAGCTTACCGAGACCACCATATTGTGCATGAGCTAGATAAATGAGTTTTTCTCGGGCTCTGATTGAGTTCCTCGCTGACTCAACTTTCTTCAGCAGAAAAGACTGGAAATTGACAGACTGATTTCCGTCAAAAATGATCTCTTTTTTCGACCAGAGACACTATTAATGTGGCTCCATATGTTAGTCGTTTTGTTTTTTGAATCACTGAGTTTATTATTCCAGTAATCTCTACGCTTGTGTCAACACAGTCTTTTGTAGAGATTCTTCTGATCCAGCCACGCAGCAAAATCATTCTCTCTATTGGTCTTCATGTGGAACTTTTCTAGACTTTTAACACTTCCAACTAACATTGCGCATCACCCCAGCCTGTTGAGGAAGCTATAAAGTTCATAAAAGCAAAGGTTCCATATGCTCATGTGAGTAACATTGAAAATGTTCGGAAATCCTTCCATACAATGTGAAGGTTACAAATCAAGACTTGGAAAGTTAAATGAATGATAATTGTAAAGCTCTAGAATCACAGTTTTCAAAGAAAAGTGAAATAATTAAACTTGATCAACTGATCGTGAAAATCTCTAATTTAAAGGTCAAACGAGGACCTATTTTGTTTGATGTTCTTGATTCTGTGCGAGTAGGGGTTGGAAAAAAAGTTAAGCGTCTGCCGTATATGGAAGAACTCAGTTTGTACTTCATTATTAACTTTAAAAACTATCCTTATAAAAGTCACGTATTTTGTCCGAGTCATAATTTTTAAATAAAATTAAGTGGATTTCTGTGAACTTTGTCTGTAAGCAAACATGTCGAATTTGAAGTTTTAATCTTTTTATGTCCGCTCATATCTTTCATTCCTGTAGTTCCCAAGAAGAGTTTGGTGGAAGCTAACGTTGGAGAGGTGAGATTTGTCTACTGTAAAATCTTTTACTGATTTTTTTTACAACCCAAATAGTTTGATATTCTCGTTATGCAGGACATTTATGAAAAGAATGATCACATTGTTAATCTGAATTACTCAAAATAATAAATAGCTCTGATTTTTAAAACAAAATGTTCATAAAGAGATATACATATATATATATATATACATATATGCATGAAGAAAAAGACGAATGGATGTATGTTGACAGCTACAAATTTATATATCATTTTCCAGTCAATAGACATTTACATGGAAACGCTTTTACAAAATATTCCTTCGATCAAGGTAGTGGATTTGTTCAGTTTGACAAAGTGATGATGTTCTAATAAATATCAAAAGTAGGTCAATGACATAAAAGTACTATAATAAGATAATAAAGTGAGTGATATCATGCTTGGTTAATTGACACAGAACAAAATTTGCTTTTCTGATAATGAGATTAATTACCTGATAACAAGTTGATCGTAGCTGAGAGTTTATTCTGTCTGGGTTTTTCAATTATTTTTGTTGATTAATTTTGTGTCAATAATTTGCAATTCAACAACCTACAGTACATCATTATGGGCCCGGAAATGGAACTGGTTTGGACAAATTATCCAAAAAATGACTTTCTGCTGATTCCTGTCAACTCCGATGGAATTGTATGTTCAACTCATAAAACCTTGCAGTCATTTGAAATTTAATTTTTTCAATAAGTCTGAAGTTTTTCATTTATGTCATTAATTTTAATTAAGTAATTGTCAATCAAATTATATTCGAGACTCAAAACAAATGAGGAAGATGACAACATTTCTTAATCCTCTTCCACATTTGAACATCATATACTTTTTGTCCTTGTCTCAATCTTCAATTTTACCTTCCAATTCAGGTCAGGGAGCTTTCATTTTATATGAAGGGGAAAATGGTCTATACGTGAGTACAAAAAGAGGAACATTGTTGCTTAACTCTATGAAATGATTACGAAACTTTTTTTGAGGTTTCCACAAATAAATTCATCAAAAACAAAGTACCGATTTTCAGTCGATCGTCGTTGCACAAATCAAATGACTTCAAAGGACCCTGCTTTCTGCAGCTTTATTTGAATTTCTATTGCACTTTTTTGATTTTAACCTTGACATTCGTCCTTTCACACCTTGTGGATGGTTTGGGAGGAAATTTTGCATGAGGTGGTGGAAGAGAAAGGGGGATGGGAAATGCATGACAGACAGCGAGTTTTCCAAGTCAAATATGAAATACTTGAATCATGCGTTATGTTTTCTTCTTTATTCAATTCAGCAGTGCACTTTTGAACAGTGTGGAATCAGCGCTATATAAATGATTTGGTTACATAAGATAGATAGTATTTTTACTAATGGGCTTAACAAATGAATTTTGAGTAAAGTTTATTTTGGAAGCTGCCTCGGAATATCCGGATTCCAGTTATTATTTTTACATAACATTGCATAAGGTTTCATCAGACCTCCCTAGTCGACCTACACTAGCATCTTTGTTCGAAAGCATCCATGCACGAGGAAAAGATGGATGGATGAATAAAAAAGTGGATGGATGGATGGAAGGTTTGATGGATGGATGGAAAAAGAAATGAATGGATGGAAAAATGGATTTATGGATGAAAAGATGGATGGATGAAAAGAGGGATGGATGGAAAAATGGACAGATAAAAAGATGGATGGATGAAAAGGTAGATGAATGGATGAAAAAATGGAGAAGTAAAAAGAGGGATGGATGGATGAAAAAATGGAAAGGTAAAAAGATAGATGGATGGATAAAAAGATGGATGAATGAGTGGAAAGATGGATAGATACAATAAAATGAAAGACAAACACGAGTATTATTATAGTGGCATTAACCACGTAGAGCATCGAGGCCACTCAAAACGTCTCATTATTAAAACTATTGTGAAAATTTTCAAAGTGAATTGAATAAGTAAATGAAAAAAAAAGAATTATTTCTACAAAAAAAATAGTATTATTAATATGATTCAAGGAATGATTCATTGAATCAGTAAGCAGTTAGAGATCGACAAAATGATTTTGTTGAATTGAAGATTTTAAGCTTTTAGGCAGGTTGTTATACAACTTGAATCCGCTAACGCTGAACCTTTTCAATCTTAAAGATTTACAGATGTGCTTGTTGGGAACAACATATTTTGCCTAAGCCGATCTCAATCTTTGTTTTTTCGGCAGACTAGCAACTGGAACCTTGCTTAAGTGTCAGATATGCAGGACCTTCGTTGTACAAACACATATACATCTGCAGAGCAATTTTATACTCAAATCTTCGATCAATTTTCAGTCAGTAAAGTTTATTGAGTACAGGGGTAATGTGATCACATTTTCTCACTTCTTTAATGAACCTTGCTGTTGTATTGATTATGGATTGAATACTCTGCGTTGCTACCTCAGATAAGATGGAAACTGAGGCCGATGCAAGTCTTTCCGTGGAGTCCATTGTCAAACATCCCTTGATGGATCTCATTTGACGCAGAGAGGTAAGTAACATCTGTATTGTTTTGATACCTGCGTTGACACCGTGAGGTCTCTATCCATAGATATTCCCAAGTTCTTTACAGATTTTGATGGGAAGATGTTGCTTTCTAAAACACGGAGAGGAAATTTGGAATATTTTTGCAGATTCCGACGAGAAGAGGGCCAGATCACCTCATTCTTCTCACTGTTGAACTTGAGGCAATTGGCTTTCATCCAAGATGCGATTTCATCTACACACTAAGACACTCTCATCTGCAACTCTTCTGTGCCTTCATTATTGCATTGGCCATATGTTTGAGTGTCTTCAGCATATTGATGAAATCCCAGCTTGTATTTCACAACTATTTTTTCAAGGTCTTCAGTGTATCGAGAAAACAACAATGGTCCTAGAACAGATCCTTGTGTGACACCCACGAATAGTCAACAAAATGCGATTTTACCCACTGCAGCGTACATCGGAGGATCTGTTACTCAAGTAGTTTTGAGTCTTTCCAGTTAGAGACCATCAAAAATCTATGTGCTATTAAACCAGTTTTAACAAAATACTGTGAGTAACTAAGTCAAAGGCAGCTAACAGGTCTAACACAATAAGAGGGGAGAGCATACCATCATCGGCTGCATTAAGAAATACTGAATACACTTTTGTGACAGCCGTTTCAGTGGAATGATGACGACGGTAAGCTGATTGGTGGGTGGAAGAAGGTTTGAAATATTTAAATAGCTCATGACCCTGTTGAGAACAGGCCTTCCTGAGAGCTTGGACAAAACAGGCAGATAAGAGATGGGTCTGTAGGATGAAGTAAAGTTGTGGTCAAAACTAGGTTTTTCAACATTGGTGTAATCTGAGCTGAGTTCCAGAACTTTTAGACGAGTCTTTCAAAAATGGCCTAATGACCATCTTTTTACAAAAGGTAAAATCCTTTCGGAATTTTTTTTCAAATGCCAAGTAGGTATTGGATCAGACGCACACTGTTTGTTAGGAAGCCTCTACATAGCTTTAAGTAGCTCATCCTAATCCACTTCTTGGAGCTTACCAAGACCACCATATTGTGCGTGAGCTAGATAAATGAGTTTTTCTCGGGCTCTGATTGAGTTCCTCGCTGACTCAACTTTCTTCAACAGAAAAGACTGGAAATTGACAGGCTGATTTCAGTCAATAATGATCTCTTTTTTCGACCAGAGACACTCTTAATGTGGCTCCAAATGTTAGTCGTTTTGTTTTTTGGATCACTGAGTTTATTATTCCAGTAATCTCTACGCTTGTGTCTACACAGTCTTTTGTAGAGATTTTTCTGATCCAGCCACGCAGCAAAATCATTCTCTCTATTGGTCCTCATGTGGAACCTTTCTAGAATTTTATTCAGACATTTTGAAATCGACGTTCTCCATCAAACCATGTATCAGAAGGTCATTCGTGTAGGTTAACGGTCTTAAAGGAAATCATATGAGTAGTGCATAAAAGGGCTTTTGTACATAAACAGTTGAGCTTTTCAGAAGCCACAGTAGAAGCTTGAAAGGTATTTTGCCACGAATGATCATGTATCATGAATCTTGATGATTGTCTCATCAATATTTTCAAAACACCAACAGACGTTCACTGAAAAATTGTACGAACTGCTGAAGGTTGCCTTCTTCTTCGCCTTACTGGCCCCAGAGAGTAATTCACTTTTTTTGTGCCTAATACAATTTTTTAATAGCTTCACAACGACATGTTTTCAGTATTTCAAACGTTCGTTGACTCGAACTTATGAGGTTGATAAATGTTTGCAGCTGTGAGAGGCACATTTTCAAGAAAAAAAGGTTTTGATTTGATAAGAACAGAATTTCCAGAAGCTGTCGGCATGGTGATTTTATCAAATTAAAGTTTAATTCACAAAAATTCAAAACACTCCCAACCATTGTTAACAATACGCATCATCCCAGCCTGTTTAGGAAGCTATAGATGTCATAAAAAGAAAGATTCCCTATGCTCATGTGAGTAACATTGAAAATGTTTGGAAATCCTTTCATACAGTGTGAAAGTTACAAAACAAGACTTGAAAAGTTAAATAAATGATAATTGTAATGCTCTAAACTTACAGCCCTCGATGAGAAGTTGAATAAACTTGATCAAATGGTCACGTCATCGTGCTACAACTCCAATTTACAGATCACAAGAGGACCAAGGCTGTCTGATGTTCTTGATTCTGTGTTTTTAGGAACTGAAAAAAGAGTTAATTATGTGCCGTTTCTGCATGAATTCAGTTTGTAATTCATTATTAACTTTGAAAACTATCCTTTTAAAAGTCACGTATTTTGTCCGAGTTATAATTTTTAAATAAAGTTAAGTGGATTTCTGTGAACTTTGTCTGTAAGCAAACATGTCGAATCTTGAAGTTTTAATCTTTTCATGTCCGCTCATATCTTTCTTTCCTGTAGTTCCCAAGAAGAGTTTGGTGGAAGCTAACGTTGGAGAGGTGAGATTTGTCTACTGTAAAATCTTTTACTGACTTTGTTTACAACCCAAATAGTTTGATATTCTCGTTATGCAGGACATTTATGAAAAGAATGATCACATTGTTAATCTGAATTACTCAAAACAATAAATAGCTTTGATTTCAAAAATAAAATGTTCATAAAGAGATATACATATGTATATAGATATATATATATATATATATATGTGCATAAAGAAAAAGACGAATGGATGTATGTTGACTGCTACAAAGTTATATATTATTTTCCAGTCAATAGACATTTACATGGAAACGCTTCTACGAAATATTCCTTCGATCAAGGTAGTGGATTTGTTCAGTTTGACGAAGTGATGATGTGCTAATAAATATCAAAAGTAGGTCAATGACATAAAAGTACTATAATAAGATAATAAAGTGAGTGATATTATGGTTGGTTAATTGACACATAAAAAAGATGCTTTTCTGATAATGAGATTAATTACCTGATAACAAGTTGATCGTAGCTTAGAGTTTATTCTGTCTGGGTTTGTAATTATTTTTGTTGATTAATTATGTGAACTGAGTTAGTTATTACAGTTAATTCTATGCATGTGTCTAACCAGTTTTTTGTGGAGTTTATTTTTACCCAGCCATGCAGAAAATTCATTCTCACTGTTGGTCCTCTTGTAAATCCTTTCTAGACTTCTTTTCAGACATTTTGAAGTACGACACTCACCTTCAAACCATGGATCAAAAATCTTTCATGTAGTCTAACGGTCTTAAAAAAAGCATCTTGTCAAAAATTTTTGATAGAGTGGAATTATAAAGGTCAGAAACTGAATTCAAATCAAGACTTGTGGAGGCTGAAAGCGGAAACAGCTTTAGTTCTGAAATATACTTTTCAGTGTCCAAAAAATTCCAACGTCTAATTCGATGCTGTAGATCGATAGCAGGTGGTTTGAGCATTTAACAACTGCACAAAAGCAGCTTATGATCAGAAATGCCACAATCAATATAGTTGATGTTGACACTCTTTCTGGATGCTATCACATCAAACCATTCTCCTTGGTTATGGATGGCTTGGTTTGTGGACGAATCAAAACCATGGGACCTTGGAATGTTTAAAAATGTTTGTGCATCTGTGATGTCGGACTGCTGTAAGTGAAAAATGAAATCACCCATAATCCAAATCTTTTCATTGTATGTGGCCGGAATACCCAAGGTGCTTTCGAATTCCTTGTAAAACAATGAAGAAGCAGATTCTTTGCGATAAACAACGAATCCGATGACTTACATGGAGCTTGAGCTTAAACTCAAACACAGATTTTCAAAACCGGCAGTTGAAATTAACTTTGACAGCATTTTCCGGAACATTGAATTGAAAGCCACTGCCACTCTTTCATGGTTGATCAATGGGTGGAAAGATAGATGAATGGGTGAAAAGATGGATGAATGGGTGGAAAAATAATGAAATTGATATAAAATAATTGGCATAAAGCAAAATATACAATAAACCTTTCTCTTCTCCAATATGAAAACATCTGCTGAATTGATCGCAGCAAACTAATTTATTCGAGTGTATGTGCAATCGATTGAGGTTTCATGCTGGTGGCCGGGGTGGTTGTTGCACGTGAGAATCGCAAACAAAATGTGGGCATTAGAAACTAATTGCGAAAGTGCTTGAAGGATGGTGTTCACGGGTGATAGTTGAAGAGAACAATTTTTTGTAACTGAGAAAAGGTTTTGTTGTTTAATCAACAAAATATTTATTTTAAAAAACGAAAGCTTCATTCATTCAAAAATCTTTTTTATGTCTTCGAAATAGAAGATTTGGTAGAAAAAAGAACTAACTACGAATCAAGTGAGCCTGAAATCATGACTCACTTTGAAAGGTTTTTGTATTTCAGAAGTTAGAAATTTCATATGTAATGAGTGAGTTTCGTTTATTAATGTATTCAGTTTAAGGCGTCGTTGATAACATTATTATGGATTTTGGAATTAATGAACAAGTTAATATACATCGTTAATATAAGGCATAAGGGCGATAAGCAAATAGTATAGAATGAAGCAACTTTTGCTACGAAATATCCTGAAAATTATTCAAAAAAAATTTTATTCAAATTTTTCGTAAATACTGAATGAATAATTTAGTGGAAAAATTGATAAAAACTGAAAAATTATCTAAATTAATTCAGAAACGACGAGATGAAAAGTGCATAAAAGGGCTTTTGTACATGAACAGTTGAGAGTTTCAGAAGCCACAGTAGAAGCTTGAAAGGTATTTTACCACGAATGATCATGTATCATGAGTCTTGATGATTGTCTCATCAATATTTTTAAAACACTAACAGACGTCCACTGAAAACATGAACGAACTGCTGAAGGTTGCCTTCTTCTTCGCCTTACTGGCCCCACAGAGTAATTCACTATTTTTGTGTTTAATAAAATTTTTTAATGGAATTTTAACGACATGTTTTCAGTATTTCAAAGGTTCGTTGACTTGAAATAATAAAGTTGATAAATGTTTGCAGCTGTGAGAGGCATGTTTTTCAGAAAGAAAGGTTTTGAGTTAGTAAGAACAACTTTTCCAGAAGTTGTCGGCATGGTAATTTTATCAAATTGAAGTTTAATTCAAATGAATTTGAAACATTACCAAGCATTGCTAACGTTGCGCATCACCCCAGCCTGTTGAGGAAGCTATAAAGATCATAAAAGCAAAAGTTCCATATGCTCATGTGAGTAACATTGAAAATGTTCGGAAATCCTTCCATACAATGTGAAGGTTAAAAATCAAGACTTGGAAAGTTAAATGAATGATAATTGTAAAGCTCTAGAATCACAGTTTTCAAAGAAAAGTGAAATAATTAAACTTGATCAACTGATCGTGAAAATCTCCAATTTGAAGGTCGAACGAGGACCAATGGTGGCTGATGTTCTAGATACTGTGCGAGTAGGGGTTGGAAAAAAAATTAAGCGTCTGCCGTTTATGGAAGAAATCAGTTTGTACTTCATTATTAACTTTAAAAACTATCCTTTTAAATGTCACGTATTTTGTCCGAGTCATAATTTTTAAATAAAATTAAATGGATTTCTGTGAACTTTGTCTGTAAGCAAACATGTCGAATCTTGAAGTTTTAATCTTTTCATGTCCGCTCATATCTTTCTTTCCTGTAGTTCCCAAGAAGAGTTTGGTGGAAGCTAAAGTTGGAGAGGTGAGATTTGTCTACTGTAAAATCTTTTACTGACTTTTTTTACAACCCAAATAGTTTGATATTCTCGTTATGCAGGACATTTATGAAAAGAATTATCACATTGTTAATCTGAATTACTCAAAATAATAAATAGCTCTGATTTTTAAAACAAAATGTTCATAAAGAGATATACATATATATATATATATATATATATATATATATATATATATATATATATATATATATGTATATGCATAAAGAAAAAGACGAATGGATGTATGTTGACAGCTACAAATTTATATATCATTTGCCAGTCAATACACATTTACATGGAAACGCTTCTACGAAATATTCCTTCGATCAAGGTAGTGGATTTGTTCAGTTTGACAAAGTGATGATGTTCTAATAAATATCAAAAGTAGGTCAATGACATAAAAGTACTATAATAAGATAATAAAGTGAGTGATATCATGCTTGGTTAATTGACACAGAACAAAATTTGCTTTTCTGATAATGAGATTAATTACCTGATAACAAGTTGATCGTAGCTGAGAGTTTATTCTGTCTGGGTTTTTAATTATTTTTGTTGATCAATTTTGTGTCAATAATTTGCAATTCAACAACCTACAGTACATCATTATGGGCCCGGAAATGGAACTGGTTTGGACAAATGATCCAGAAAATGACTTTCTGCTGATTCCTGTCGACCACAATGAAATTGTATGTTCAACTCATAAAACCTTGCAGTCATTTGAAATTTAATTTTTTCAATAAGTCTGAAGTTTTTCATTTATGTCATTAATTTTAATTAAGTAATTGTCAATCAAATTATATTCGAGACTCAAAACAAATGAGGAAGATGACAACATTTCTTAATCCTCTTCCACATTTGAACATCATATACTTTTTGTCCTTGTCTCAATCTTCAATTTTACCTTCCAACTCAGGTCAGTGAGCTTCCAGAGTATACAACAAAAGAATGGTATGTACGTAGGTACAAAAAGAGGAACATTGTTGCTTAACTCTATGAAATGTTTACGAAACTTTTTTTGAGGTTTCCACAAATAAATTCATCAAAAACAAAATACCGATTTTCAGTCGATCGTCGTTGCACAAATCAAATGACTGCAAAGGACCTTGCTTTCTGCAGCTTTATTTGAATTTCTTTTGCACTTTTTTGATTTTAACCTTGACATTCGTCCATTCACACCTTGTGGACGGATGGGAGAAGTTGTTGCATGAGGTTGTGGAAGAGAAGGGGAGATGGGAAATGCATGACAGACAGCGAGTTTTCCAAGTCAAATATGAAATACTTGAATCATGCGTTATGTTTTCTTCTTTATTCAATTCAGCAGTGCACTTTTGAACAGTGTGGAATCAGCGCTATATAAATGATTTGGTTACATAAGATAGATAGTGTTTTTACTAATGGGCTTAACAAATGAATTTTGAGTAAGGTTTATTTCGGAATCTGCCTCGGAATATCCGGATTCCAGTTATTATTTTTACATAACATTGCATAAGGTTTCATCAGACCTCCCTAGTCGACCTACACTAGCATCTTTGTTCGAAAGCATCAATGCACGAGAAAAAGATGGATGGATGGAAGGTTTGATGGATAGATGGAAAAAGAAATAGATGGATGGAAAAATGGATTTATGGATGAAAAGATGGATGGATGAAAAGAGGGATGGATGGAAAAATGGACAGATAAAAAGATGGATGGATGGATGAAAAAATGGAAAGGTAAAAAGATCGATGGATTTATAAAAAGATGGATGGATGAGTGGAAAGATGGATAGATACAATACAATGAAATACAAACACGAATATTATTATAGTGGCATTAACCACGTAGAGCATTGAGGCCACTCAAAACGTCTCATTAAAACTATTATGAAACATTTCAAAGGGAATTAAATAAGTAAATGAAAAAAAAAAGAATTAATTCTACAAAAAAAGTGTTATTATTAATCTGATGCAAGGAATGATTCATTGAATCAGTAAGCATTTAGAGATCGACAAAATGATTTTGTTGAATTGAAGATTTAAGCTATTAGGCAGGTTGTTATACAACTTGAATCCGCTAACGCTGAACCTTTTCAATCTTGAAGATTTACAGATGTGCTTGTTGGGAACAACATATTTCGACTAAGCCGATCTCAATATTTGTTTTTTCGGCAGACTAGCAACTGGAACCTTGCTTACGTGTCAGATATGCAGGACCTTCGTTGTACAAACACATATACATCTGCAGAACAATTTCATACTTAAATCTTCGATCAATTTTCAGTCAGTAAAGCTTATTGAGTACAGGGGTAATGTGATCATATTTTCTCACTCTTGTAATGAGCCTGGCTGTCGTATTGAGTATGGATTGAATACTCTGCGTTGCTACCTCAGGTAAGCTGACTAAAGCCATGTTGCCATGGTCAATACGATTTAAAACTAAGGCCGATGCAAGTCTTTCAGTGGAGTCCATTGTCAAACATCCCTTGATGGATCTCATTTGACGCAGAGAGGTAAGAAACATCTGTTTTGTTTTGATACCTGCGTTGACACCGTGAGGTCTCTATCCATAGATATTCCCAAGTTCTTTACAGATTTTGATGGGAAGATGTTGCTTTCTAATACACGGACAGGAAATTTGGAATATTTTTCCAGATTCCGACGAGAAGAGAACCAGATCAACTCAGTCTTCTCACTGTTGAACTTGAGGCAATTGGCTTACATCCAAGATGCGATTTCATCTACACACTAAGACACTCTCATCTGCAACTCTTCTGTGCCTTCATTATTGCATTGGCCATATGTTTGAGTGTCTTCAGCATATTGATGAAATCCCAGCTTGTATTTAACAACTATTTTTTCAAGGTCTTCAGTGTATCGAGAAAACAACAATGGTCCTAGAACAGATCCTTGTGTGACACCCACGAATAGTCAACAAAATGCGATTTTACCCACTGCAGCGTACATCAGAGGATCTGTCACTCAAGTCGTTTTGAGTCTTTCCAGTTAGAGACCATCAAACCATATGTGCTATTAAGCCATTTTTAACAAAATACTGCGAGTAACAAAGTCAAAGGCAGCTAACAGGTCTATCACTATAAGAGGGGAGAACATACCATCATCGGCTGCATTAAGAAATACTGAATACACTTTTGTGACAGCCGTTTCAGTGGAATGATGACGACGGTGAGCTGATTGGTGGGTGGAAGAAGGTTTGAAATATTTAAATAGCTCATGACTGTGAAGAACAGGCCTTCCTGAGAGCTTGGACAAAACAGGCAGATAAGAGATGGGTCTGTAGGATGAAGTAAAGTTGGGGTCAAGACTAGGCTTTTTCAACATTGGTGTAATCTGAGCTGAGTTCCAGAACTTTTAGACGAGTCTTTCAAAAATGGCCTAATGACCATCTTTTTACAAAAGGTAAAATCCTTTCGGAATTTTTTTTCAAATGCCAAGTAGGTATTGGATCAAAAGGCACACTGTTTGTTGGGAAGCCTCTTCATAGCCTTGAATAGCTCATCCTAATCCACTTCCTGGAGCTTACCGAGAACACCATATTGTGCATGAGCTAGATAAATGAGTTTATTTCTGGCTCTGATTGAGTTCCTCGCTGACTCAACTTTCTTCAACAGAAAAGACTGGAAATTGACAGGCTGATTTCCGTCAAAAGAAGATCTCTTTCTTCGACCAGAGACACTATTAATGTGGCTTCGGATGTTAGCCATTTTGATTTTCGGATCACTGAGTTTATTATTTCAGAAATCTCTACGCTTGTGTCAACACAATCTATTGTAGAGTTTTTTCTGATCCAGCCATGAAGCAAAATCATTCTCACTATTGGTCCTCATGTGGAACTATTCTAGACTTTTATTCAGACCTTTTGAAATCGACGTTCTCCATCAAACCATGTATCAGAAGGTCTTTCGTGTAGGTTAACGGTCTTGAAGGAAATCATCTTGTCAAAGATTCCTGACAGAGAAGAATTATAAAGGTCAGAAACTGAATTCACATTGAGACTTGTGGCATCTGAGAGTGGAAAAGCTTTAGTTATGAAATAAACTTTTCATTCTTCAAAAATTCCAACTTCTAATTTGGAGCTGTCGATAGATAGGAGGTGGTTTGAGCATTTCACAACGGCACAAAAGCAGCCTGTGATCAGAAATGCCACTATCAATATAGTTGATTTTGACACTCTTTCTGGATGCTATCACATCAAACCATTTTCCTTGGTTTTGGGTAGATTGGTTTGTGGACGAATCAAAACCATGGAACCTTGAAATGTTTAAAAATGATTGTGCATCTGTGTTATCGGACTGCTCCAAGTGAAACTTAGAATCATCCATAATCAAATTCTTTTCATTGTATGTAGCCAGAATACCCAAAGTGTTTTTAAAGTTTTTGTAAAACAATGAAGAAGCAGTACCTTTGCCATAAACAACGAATCCGATGACTGACATGGAGCTTGAGCTTAATCTCACACACAGATGTTCAAAACTGGCAGTTGAGATTAACTTTAACAGCATTTCCCGGAATATTGAGTTGAAAGCCACTGCCACTCCTCCATATTTGATGAATGGGTAAAAAAAAGTATGAAAGGGTAGAAGGTTGATTAGATTGAAGTTAAATATTTGGCTTGAAGCGAAGTATCCTTTAACATTTCTCTTCTCAACTTTAAAAACATCTGCTGAATTGATCGCAGCCGACTAATTTATTCGAGTGAATGTGCGATCGATTGTAGCTGAGTGAGGTTTCATGCTGGTGGCTGTGGTCAATGTTGCAAGTGAGCATTGGAAACTACCTGCGAAAATGCTGTAAGGATGGTGTTCACGGGTGATGGTTGAAGGGAACA
This sequence comes from Branchellion lobata, assembly GCA_947562095.1. Classification (NCBI taxonomy): domain Eukaryota; kingdom Metazoa; phylum Annelida; class Clitellata; order Hirudinida; family Piscicolidae; genus Branchellion; species Branchellion lobata. The sequence goes on from OX387253.1 coordinate 4,163,870, forward strand.
ATTTTCTGTAACTGAGAAAAGGTTTTGTTATTTAATCAATGAAATAAATGATTTAAAATTCAAAAGCTTAACTCATTCGAAAAAAAATTTTATGTATTCGAATTAGAAGATTTGGTAAAAAAAAAACTAACTACAAATCAAGTGAACGTGAATTTATGACTCACTTTGAAAGGTTTTTGTATTTCAGAAGTTAGAAGTTTCATATGAATTGAATGAGTTTCGTAATCAGTTTGAGGCTTCGTTGAAAATATTATTATGGTTTTTGGAATTAATGAACAAGTTAATATACATTGTTAATATAAGGCATAAGGGCGATAAGCAAATAGTATAGAATGAAGCAACTTTTGCTACGAAACATCCTGAAAATTATTCAAAATCATTCATTATTTAAATTTTTCGTAAGAACTGAATGAATAATCTAGTGGAAAAATTGATGAAAACTGAAAAATTATCCTAATTAATTCAGAAACGATGAGATGAGGAGTGCATAAAAGGGTTTTTACACATGAACAGTTGAGAGTTTCAGAAGCCATAGTTGAAGCTTGAAAGGTATTTTGCCACGAATGATCATGTATCATGAGTCTTGATGATTGTCTTATATTTTAAAAACACCAACAGACGTCCACTGAAAACATGAGCGCACTGCTGAAGGTTGCCTTCTTCTTCGCCTTACTGGCCCCAGAGAGTAATTCACTATTTTTGTGTTTAATAAAATTTTTTAATGGAATTTTAACGACATGTTTTCAGTATTTCAAAGGTTCGTTGACCTGAAATAATAAAGTTGATAAATTTTTGCAGCTGTGAGAGGCATGTATTTCAGAAAGAAAGGTTTTGAGTTAGTAAGAACAACTTTTCCAGAAGTTGTCGGCATGGTAATTTTGTCGATTTGAAGTTTAGTTCACAAGAATTCGAAACACTTCCAACTAACATTGCACATCACCCCAGCCTGTTGAGAAAGCTATAAAGGTCATAAGAGAAAGGGTGCCTTTTGCTAGAGTGAGTAAAAATAAAAATATTTGCAATTCTAACCACACAGTGTGAAGGTTACAAAACAAGACTTGAAAAGTTAACTGAATAATAGTTGTAATGCTCAAAAATTAAAGCCTTCGAAAAAATTGAAATAATTAAACTTGATCAAAAGATCACGTCATCGTGCTACAACTCCAATTTACAGATCACACAAGGAAAAATGATGTTTTTTGATCTTGATTCTGTGCACTTAGGGAATGAAAAAAAAGTTGAAGATGTGCCGTATATGATAGAAAACGGTTTGTAAGTTATTATTAACTTTAAAAACTATCCTTTTAAAAGTCACGTATTTTGTCCGAGTTATAATTTTAAAATAATTTTGAGTGGATTTCTGTGAACTTTGTCTGTAAGCAAACATGTCGAATCTTGAAGTTTTAATCTTTTCATGTACGCTCATGTCTTTCTTTCCTGTAGTTCCCATAATGAGTTTGGTGGAAGCTAATGTTGGAAAGGTGAGATTTGTCTACTGTAAAATCTTTTACTGACGTTTTGCAGGATTTTTATGAAAATAATTATCACATTGTGAATTATTCAAAATAGTGAACAGGTCTGATTTTTCATTCAAAATTATATATATAGATATAAAGATATTTATTTATATAAAGACTACTTTACGTTGACTGCTACAAACTTATATAATCTTATTTTTATGTTATTTATATATATTTTCAAGTCATTAGCCGTTTACCTGAAAGCCCTTCTACAAAATATTCCTTCGATCAAGGTAGTGGATTTTTTCTGGGTGATGATTTGATGAAATGCTAATAAATATCGAAAGTAGGTCAATGACATAAAAGTTTTATTATGAGATAATCAAGTGAATGATATCATGCTTGGTTAATTGACAAATAAAAAATTTGCTATCCTGATAATGAGATTAATTACCTGACAACAAATTGATCGCAGCTGAAAACTTGTTCTGTATGGGTTTTTGAATAATTTTGTTGATTAATTTTGTTTCAATACTTCGCAATTCAACAAACTACAGTTCATCGTTGTGAACAACAAGGGTGAAGTCATACGGAAAAATAATCCGGTTTTTATTAATAATCCGATAGTTGAGTTTCTGGTGATTTCTGTCGACCACAATAGAATTGTATGTTCAACTCATAAAACCTTGCAGTCATTTGAAGTTTAAATCATTTATATGTTTGAACTTCTTATTTATGTCACTAATTATATTTAATTAATTGGCAATCAAATTATATTCGAGACTCAAAACAAATGAGGAAGATGAAAAAATTTCTTAATCCTCTTCCACATTTGAACATCATATTCTTTTTGTCCTTGTCTCAGTCTTTATTTTTATCTTCCAATTCAGGTCAGGAAGGTTCCAAGCTATTCAAAAGGAAACTGGATGCTGCATTGGGGAATGAAGAGGAACATTATTGCTTAACACCATGAAATTTTCACGAAACTCTTTTTGAGGTTTCCACAAATAAATTCATCGAAATCAAAGTACCGATTTTCAGTCGATCGCCGTTCCACAAATCAAATGACTGCAAAGGACCTTGCTTTCTGCAGCGTTATTTGAATTTCTATTGCACTTTTTTGATTTTAACCTTGACATTCGTCCATTCACACCTTGTGGACGGATGGGAGAAGTTGTTGCATGAGGTTGTGGAAGAGAAGGGAAGATGGGAAATGCATGACAGACAGCGAGTTTTCCAAGCCAAATATGAAATACTTGAATCATGCGTTATGTTTTTTTCTTTATTCAATTCAGCAGTGCACTTTTGAACAGTGTGGAATCAGCGCTATATAAATGACTTGGTTACAAAAGATAGATAGTATTTTTACTAATGGGCTTAACAAATAAAGTTTGAGTAAGGTTTGTTTTGGAATCTGCTTCGGAATATCCGGATTCCAGTTATTATTTTTACATAACATTGCATAAGGTTTCATCAGACCTCCCTAGTCGACCTACACTAGCATCTTTGTTCGAAAGCATCCATGCACGAGGAAAAGATGGATGGATGGAAGGTTTGATGAATAGATGGAAAAAGAAATGGATGGATGGGAAAATGGATTTATGGATGAAAAGATGGATGGATGAAAAGAGGGATAGATGGAAAAATGGACAGATAAAAAGATGGATGGATGAAAAGGTGGATGATTGGATGAAAAAATGGAGAGGTAAAAAGATAGATGGATGGATAAAAAGATGGATGAATGAGTGGAAAGATGGATAGATACAATAAAATGAAATACAAACACGAGTATTATTATAGTGGCATTAACCACGTAGAGCATCGAGGCCACTCAAAACGTCTCATTATTAAAACTATTGTGAAAAATTTCAAAGTGAATTAAATAAGTAAATGAAAAAAAAAGAATTATTTCTAGAAAAAAATTAGTATTATTAATATGATTCAAGGAATGATTCATTGAATCAGTAAGCATTTAGAGATCGACAAAATGATTTTGTTGAATTGAAGATTTTAAGCTATTAGGCAGGTTGTTATACAACTTGAATCCGCTAACGCTGAACCTTTTCAATCTTAAAGATTTACAGATGTGCTTGTTGGGAACAACATATTTCGCCTAAGCCGATCTCAAACTTTGTTTTTTCGGCAGACTAGCAACCGGAACCTTGCTTACGTGTCAGATATGCAGGACCTTCGTTGTACAAACACATATACATCTGCAGGGCAATTTTATACTCAAATCCTCGATCAATTTTCAGTCAGTAAAGTTTAATGAGTACAGGGGTAATGTGATCCCATTTTCTCACTCCTGTAATGAACCTTGCTGTTGTATTGATTATGGATTGAATACTCTGCGTTGCTACCTCAGCTAAGATGGAAACTGAGGCCGATGCAAGCCTTTCCGTGGAGTCCATTGTCAAACATCCCTTGATGGATCTCATTTGACGCAGAGAGGTAAGAAACATCTGTATTGTTTTGATACCTGCGTTGACACCGTGAGGTCTCTATCCATAGTTATTCCCAAGTTCTTTACAGATTTTGATGGGAAGATGTTGCTTTCTAATACACGGACAGGAAATTTGGAATATTTTTTCAGATTCCGACGAGAAGAGAGCCAGATCACCTCAGTCTTCTCACTGTTGAACTTGAGGCAATTGGCTTACATCCAAGATGCGATTTCATCTACACACTAAGACACTCTCATCTGCAACTTTTCTTTGCCTTCATTATTGCATTGGCCATATGTTCGAGTGTCGTCAGCATATTGATGAAATCCCAGCTTGTATTTCACAACTATTCTTTCAAGGTCTTCAGTGTATCGAGAAAACAACAATGGTCCCAGAACAGATCCTTGTGTGACACCCACGAATAGTCAACAAAATGCTGATTTACCCACTGCAGCGTACATCGGAGGATCTGTTACTCAAGTAGTTTTGAGTCTTTCCAGATAGAGACCATCAAAACTACAAGTGCTATTAAGCCAGTTTTAACAAAATACTGCGAGTAACTAAGTCAAAGGCAGCTAACAGGTCTATCACTATAAGGGGGGAGAACATACCATCATCGGCTGCATTAAGAAATACTGAATACACTTTTGTGACAGCCGTTTCAGTGGAATGATGACGACGGTAAGCTGATTGGTGGGTGGAAGAAGGTTTGAAATATTTAAATAGCTCATGACTCTGTTGAGAACAGGCCTTCCTGAGAGCTTGGACAAAACAGGCAGATATAAGATGGGTCTGTAAGATGAAGCAAAGTAGTGGTCAAGACTAGGCTTTTTCAACATTGGTGTATTCTGAGCTGAGTTTCAAAACTTTCAGACGAATCCTTCAGGAAATGGCCTAATGACCATCTTTTTACAAAAGGTAAAATCCTTTCGGAATTTTTTTTCAAATGCCCAGTAGGTATTGGATCAGACGCACACTGTTTGTTGGGAAGCCTCTACATAGCTTTGAGTAGCTCATCCTAATCCACTTCTTGGAGCTTACCGAGACCACCATATTATGCGTGAGCTAGATAAATGAGTTTTTCTCTGGCTCTGATTGAGTTCCTCGCTGACTCAACTTTCTTCAACAGAAAAGACTGGAAATTGACAAGCTGATTTCCGTCAAAAGAAGATCTCTTTCTTCGACCAGAGACACTATTAATGTGGCTCCGAATGTTAGCCATTTTGATTTTCGGATCACTGAGTTTATTATTTCAATAATCTCTACGCTTGTGTCAACACAGTCTATTGTAGAGTTTCTTTTGATCCAGCCATGAAGCAAAATCATTCTCACTATTGGTCCTCATGTGGAACTTTTCTAGACTTTAAACACTTCCAACTAACATTGCGCATCACCCCAGCCTGTTGAGGAAGCTATAAAGTTCATAAAAGCAAAGGTTCCTTATGCTCATGTGAGTAACATTGAAAATGTTCGGAAATCCTTCCATACAATGTGAAGGTTAAAAAGCAAGTTTTGGAAAGTTAAATGAATGATAATTGTAAAGCTCTAGACTCACAGTTTTCAAAGAAAAGTGAAATAATTAAACTTGATCAACTGATCGTGAAAATCTCTAATTTGAAGGTCAAACGAGGACCAATTTTGTTTGATGTTCTTGATTCTGTGCGAGTAGGGGTTGGAAAAAAAGTTAAGCGTCTGCCGTTTATGGAAGATTTCAGTTTGTACTTCATTATTAACTTTAAAACCTATCCTTATAAAAGTCACGTATTTTGTCCGAGTCATAATTTTTAAATAAAATTGAGTGGATTTCTGTGAACTTTGTTTGTAAGCAAACATGTCGAATCTTGAAGTTTTAATCTTTTCATGTCCGCTCATATCTTTCTTTCCTGTAGTTCCCAGGGAGAGTTTGGTGGAAGCTAAAGTTGGAGAGGTGAGATTTTTCTACTGTAAAATCTTTTACTGACTTTTTTTAAAACCCAAATAGTTTGATATTCTCGTTATGCAGGACATTTATGAAAAGAATGTTCACATTGTTAATCTGAATTACTCAAAATAATAAATAGCTCTGACAGTCAATAGACATTTACTTGAAAACGCTTCTACGAAATTTTCCTTCGATCAAGCTAGTGGATTTGTTCAGTTTGACAAAGTGATGATGTTCTAATAAATATCAAAAGTAGGTCAATGACATAAAAGTACTATAATGAAATAATAAATTGAGTGATATTATGCTTGGTTAATTGACACAGAAAAAAATTTGCTTTTCTGATAATGAGATTAATTGCCTGATAACAAGTTGATCGTAGCTGAGAGTTTATTCTGTCTGGGTTTTTAATTGTTTTTGTTGATTAATTTTGTGTCAATACTTTGCAATTCAACAACCTACAGTACATCATTATGGGCCCGATAGGTGAACTGATTTGGTCAAATAATCCAATTAATGACTATCTGCTGATTTCTGTCGACCACAATGGAATTGTATGTTCAACTCATAAAACCTTGCAGTCATTTGAAATTTAATTTTTTCAATAAGTCTGAAGTTTTTCATTTATGTCATTAATTATAATTAAGTAATTGTCAATCAAATCATATTCGAGACTCAAAACAAATGAGGAAGATGACAACATTTCTTAATCCTCTTCCACATTTGAACATCATATACTTTTTGTCCTTGTCTCAATCTTCAATTTTACCTTCCAATTCAGGTCAGGGAGCTTTCATTTTATATGAAGGGGAAAATGGTCTATACGTGAGTACAAAAAGAGGAACATTGTTGCTTAACTCTATGAAATGATTACGAAACTTTTTTTGAGGTTTCCACAAATAAATTCATCAAAAACAAAGTACCGATTTTCAGTCGATCGTCGTTGCACAAATCAAATGAGTGCAAAGGACCCTGCTTTCTGCAGCTTTATTTGAATTTCTATTGCACCTTTTTGATTTTAACCTTGACATTCGTCCTTTCACACCTTGTGGATGGTTGGGAGGAAATGTTGCATGAGGTTGTGGAAGAGAAAGGGGGATGGGAAATGCATGACAGACAGCGAGTTTTCCAAGTCAAATATGAAATACTTGAATCATGCGTTATGTTTTCTTCTTTATTCAATTCAGCAGTGCACTTTTGAACAGTGTGGAATCAGCGCTATATAAATGATTTGGTTACATAAGATAGATAGTATTTTTACTAATGGGCTTAACAAATGAATTTTGAGTAAGGTTTATTTCGGAATCTGCCTCGGAATATCCGGATTCCAGTTATTATTTTTACATAACATTGCATAAGGTTTCATCAGACCTCCCTAGTCGACCTACACTAGCATCTTTGTTCGAAAGCATCCATGCACGAGGAAAAGATGGATGGATGAATAAAAAAGTGGATGGATGGATGGAAGGTTTGATGGATAGATGGAAAAAGAAATGGATGGATGGAAAAAGAAATGGATGGATGGAAAAAGAAATGGATGGATGGAAAAATGGATTTATGGATGAAAGGATGGATGGATGAAAAGAGGGATGGATGGAAAAAGGGACAAATAAAAAGATGGATGGATGAAAAGGTGGAAGAATGGATGAAAAAAAGGAAAAGTAAAAAGATGGATGGATGGATGAAAAAATGGAGAGGTAAAAAGATCGATGGATGAATAAAAAGATGGATGAATGAGTGGAAAGATGGATAGATACAATAAAATGAAACACAAACACGAATATTATTATAGTGGCATTAACCACGTAGAGCATCGAGGCCACTCAAAACGTCTCATTATTAAAACTATTATGAAACATTTCAAAGTGAATTAAATAAGTAAATGAAAAAAAAAAAGAATTATTTCTACAAAAAAAGTAGTATTATTAATATGATTCAAGGAATGATTCATTGAATCAGTAAGCATTTAGAGATCGACAAAATGATTTTGTTGAAATGAAGATTTTAAGCTATTAGGCAGGTTGTTATACAACTTGAATCCGCTAACGCTGAACATTTTCAATCTTAAAGATTTACAGATGTGCTTGTTGGGAACAACATATTTCGACTAAGCCGATCTCAATATTTGTTTTTTCGGCAGACTAGCAACTGGAACCTTGCTTACGTGTCAGATAGGCGGGACCTTGGTTGTACAAACACATATACATCTGCAGAACAATTTTATACTTAAATCTTCGATCAATTTTTAGTCAGTAAAGCTTATTGAGTACAGGGGTAATGTGATCATATTTTCTCACTCTTGTAATGAGCCTGGCTGTTGTATTGAGTATGGATTGAATACTCTGCGTTGCTACCTCAGGTAAGCTGACTAAAGCCATGTTGCCATGGTCAATACGATTTAAAACTAAGGCCGATGCAAGTCTTTCCGTGGAGTCCATTGTCAAACATCCTTTGATGGATCTTTTTTGACGCAGAGAGGTAAGACACATCTGTATTGTTTTGATACCTGCGTTGACACCGTGAGGTCTCTATCCATAGATATTCCCAAGTTTCTTACAGATTTTGATGGGAAGATGTTGCTTTCTAATACACGGACAGGAAAGTTTGGAATATTTTTCCAGATTCCGACGAGAAGAGAACCAGATCAACTCAGTCTTCTCACTGTTGAACTTGAGGCAATTGGCTTACATCCAAGATGCGATTTCATCTACACACTAAGGCACTCTCATCTGCAACTCTTCTGTGCCTTCATTATTGCATTGGCCATATGTTTGAGTGTCTTCAGCATATTGATGAAATCCCAGCTTGTATTTCACAACTATTTTTTCAAGGTCTTCAGTGTATCGAGAAAACAACAATGGTCCTAGAACAGATCCTTGTGTGACACCCACGAATAGTCAACAAAATGCGATTTTACCCACTGCAGCGTACATCGGAGGATCTGTCACTCAAGTCGTTTTGAGTCTTTCCAGTTAGAGACCATCAAATCCATATGTGCTATTAAGCCAGTTTTAACAAAATACTGTGAGTAACAAAGTCAAAGGCAGCTTACAGGTCTAACACTATAAGGAGGGAGAGGATACCATCATCGGCTGCATTAAGAAATACTGAATACACTTTTGTGACAGCCGTTTCAGTGGAATGATGACGACGGTAAGCTGATTGGTGGGTGGAAGAAGGTTTGAAATATTTAAATACCTCATGACTTTGTAAAGAACAGGCCTTCCTGAGAGCTTGGACAAAACAGGCAGATAAGAGATGGGTCTGTAGGATGAAGTAAAGTTGTGGTCAAGACTAGGCTTTTTCAACATTGGTGTAATCTGAGCTGAGTTCCAGAACTTTTAGACGAGTCTTTCAAAAATGGCCTAATGACCATCTTTTTACAAAAGGTAAAATCCTTTCGGAATTTTTTTTCAAATGCCAAGTAGGTATTGGATCAGACGCAGAATGTTTGTTGGGAAGCTTCTTCATAGCCTTGATTAGCTCATCCTAATCCACTTCCTGGAGCTTACCGAGAACACCATATTGTGCATGAGCTAGATAAATGAGTTTTTTTCTGGCTCTGATTGAGTTCCTCGCTGACTCAACTTTTTTCAACAGAAAAGACTGGAAATTGAAGGGCTGACTTCCTTCAAAAAAAGATCTCTTTCTTCGACCAGAGACACTATTAATGTGGCTCCGAATGTTAGCCATTTTGATTTTCGGATCACTGAGTTTATTATTTCAGTAATCTCTACGCTTGTGTCAACACACTCTATTGTAGAGTTTCTTCTGATCCAGCCATGCAGCAAAATCATTCTCACTATTGGTCCTCATGTGAAACTTTTCTAGACTTTTATTCAGACATTTTGAAATTGACGTTCTCCATCAAACCATCTTTCAGAAGGTCTTTCGTGTAGGTTAAAGTTCTTGAAAGAAATCATATTGTCAAAGATCCCTGACAGAGAGGAATTATAAAGGTCAGAAACTGAATTCAAATCGAGACTTGTGGCATCTGAAAGCGGAAAAGCTTTACTTTTGAAATAAACTTTTCATTCTTCAAAAATTCCAACGTCTAATTTGGAGCTGTCGATAGATAGGAGGTGGTTTGAGCATTTCACAACTGCACAAAAGCAGCTTGTGATCAGAAATGCCACTATCAATATAGTTGATGTTGACACTCTTTCTGGATGCTATCACATCAGGCCATTTTTCTTGGTTCTGGGTAGATTGGTTTGTGGACGAATCAAAACCATGGAACCTTGAAATGTTTAAAAATGATTGTGCATCTGTGTTATCGGACTGCTCCAAGTGAAAATTGAAATCATCCATAATCAAATTCTTTTCATTGTATGTAGCCAGAATACCCAAGGTGTTTTTAAAGTCCTTGTAAAACAATGAAGAAGCAGCACCTTTGCGATAAACAACGAATCCGCTGACTGACATGGAGCTTGAGCTTAATCTCACACACAGATTTTCAAAACTGGCAGTTGAGATTAACTTTAACAGCATTTCCCGGAACATTGAGTTGAAAGCCACTGCCACTCCTCCATATTTGATGAATGGGTAAAAATAGGGATGAATGGGTAGAAGGTTGATTAGATTGAAGTTAAATATTTGGCTTGAAGCAAAGTATCCTTTAACATTTCTCTTCTCAACTTTAAAAACATCTGCTGAATTGATCGCAGCCGACTAATTTATTCGAGTGAATGTGCTATCGATTGTAGCTGAGTGAGGTTTCATGCTGGTGGCTGTGGTCAATGTTGCAAGTGAGCATTGGAAACTACTTGCGAAAGTGGTGGAAGGATAAGATTCATGCGTGATAGTTGAAAAGAGAAATTCGCTGTAATTAATAAAATTACTATAAATCAATAAAATAATTAATATAAAAATCGAGCGCTTCACTCATTCAAAAATCTTTCGGGCTATTCGAATTAAAAGATTTGGTAAAAAAAAAAACTAACTACGAATCGAGTGAACGTGAATTTATGACTCGCTTTGAAATGTTTTTGTATTTCAGAAGTTAGAAGTTTCATATGAATTGAGTGAGTTTCGTTCATTAATGTATTCAGTTGAAAATATTATTATGGATTTTGGAATCAATGAACAAGTTAATATACATTGTTAATATAAGGCATAAAGGCGATAAGCAAATAGTATAGAATGAAGCAACTTTTGCTACGAACTATCTTTAAAACTATTCAAAAATAATTTTTATTTAAATTTTTCGTAAGTACTGAATGAATAATTTAGTGGAAAAATTGATAAAAACTTAATTATTATCTAAATTAATTCAGATACGATGAGATGAGTAGTGCATAAAAGTGCTTTTGTACATGAACACTTGAGCTTTTCGGAAGCCATAGTTGAAGCTTGAAAGGTATTTTCCCACGAATGATCATTTTTCATGAGTTTTGATGATTGTCTTATTAATATTTTAAAAACACCAACAGACATCCACTGAAAACATGAGCGCACTGCTGAAGGTTGCCTTCTTCTTCGCCTTACTGGCCCCAGAGAGTAATTCACTATTTTTGTGCTTAATACAATTTTTCAAAAGCTTCCCAACGACATGTTTTCAGTATTTCAAAGGTTCGTTGACTTGAAATAATAAAGTTGATAAATGTTTGCAGCTGTGAGAGGCATGAATTTCAGAAAGAAAGGTTTTGAGTTAGTAAGAACAACTTTTCCAGAAGTTGTCGGCATGGTAATTTTGTCGATTTGAAGTTTAATTCATAAGAATTCGAAACACTTCCAACTAACAATGCGCATCACCCCAGCCTGTTGAGAAAGCTATAAAGGTCATAAGAGAAAAGATTCCTTATGCTCGTGTGAGTAACATTGCAAATGTTTGGAAATCCTTTCATACAGTGTGGAGGTTACCAAACAAGACTTGAAAAGTTAAATGAATGATAATTAAACTTACAGCCTTTGATGAAAAGTGAAATAATTAAACTTGATCAAATGGTCACGTCATCGTGCTACAACTCCAATTTACAGATCACACAAGGAAAAACGATGTTTTCTAATCTTGATTCTGTGCACTTAGGGAATGAAGAAAAAGTTGAAGATGTGCCGTATATGGTAGAAAACGGTTTGTAATTTATTATTAACTCTAAAATCTATTTTTAACTTTAAAAACTATCCTTTTAAAAGTCGCGTATTTTGTCCGAGTTATATTTTTTAAATAAAATTAAGTGGATTTCTGTGAACTTTGTCTGTAAGCAAACATGTCGAATCCTGATGTTTTAATCTCTTCATGTCCGCTCATGTTTCTCTTTCCTGTAGTTCCCATGATGACTTTGGTGGAAGCTAACGTTGGAAAGGTGAGATTTGTCTACTGTAAAATCTTTTACTGACGTTTTGCAGGATTTTTATGAAAATAATTATCACATTGTGAATTATTCAAAATAGTGAACAGGTCTGATTTTTCATTCAAAATTATATATATAGATATAAAGATATATATTTATATAAAGACGACTGTGCGTTGACTGCTACAAACTTATATAATCTTATTTATATGTAATTTATATATTTTTTCCAGTCATTAGCCGTTTACCTGAAAGCCCTTCTACAAAATATTCCTTCGATCAAGGTAGTGGATTTGTTCTGGGTGATGATTTGATGATGTGCCAATAAATATCGAAAGTAGGTCAATGGCATAAACGTACTATTATGAGATAATCAAGTGAATGATATTATGCTTGGTTAATTGACACATAAAAAATTTGCTACCCTGATAATGAGATTAATTACCTGACAACAAATTGATCGCAGCTGAAAACTTGTTCTGTATGGGTTTTTAATTACTTTTGTTGATTAATTATGTTTCAATACTTCGCAAATCAACAACCTACAGTTCATCGTTGTAAGCCACAAGGGTGAAGTCATACGGAGAAATATTCCGGTTTTTGTAAATAATCCGATAGTTGAGTTCCTGGTGATTTATGTCGACCACAATAGAATTGTATGTTCAACTCATAAAACCTTGCAGTCATTTGAAGTTTAAATCATTTATATATTTGAACTTCTTATTTATGTCACTAATTATATTTAATTAATTGGCAATCAAATTATATTCGAGACTAAGAACAAATGAGGAAGATGAGAACATTTCCTAATTCTCATTCCGCACAATTGAACATCATATACTTTTTGTCTTTGTCTCAGTCTTTATAATTTACTTTTCAATTCAGGTCAAGCATGTTCCAAAATATGTAAAAAGAATCGGGATGCTGAGGGCCAAAAGAAGGAACATTATTGCTTAACTCCATGAAATATTTATGAAACTCTTTTTGAGGGTTCCACAAATAAAGTCATCAAAAACAAAGTACCGACTTTCAGTCTATCGCCGTTGTACAAATCAAATGACTGCAAGGGGCCCTGGTTTCTGCAGCTTTATTTGAAGTTCCATAGCACTATTTTGATTTTAACTTTGACAATGATCCATTCAAACCCTGTGGACGGATGTGAGAAGTTTTTGGATAAGGTTGTGGAAAAGAAGAGAAGGGGAGATGGGAAATGCATGGCAGACAGCGAGTTTTCCAAGTCAAATATGAAATACTTGAATCATGCGTTATGTTTTTTTTTTTCATTCATTTCAGCAGAGCACTTTAAACAGTGTAGAATCAGCGCTATATAAATGATTTGGTTAGATAAGATAGATAGTATTCTTACTGATGGGCTTAACAAATGAATTTTAAGTATGTTTTCTTTTTGGAATCAGCCTCGGAATATCCGGATTCCAGATATTATTTTTAGATAAAATTTTCCTCTTATCAAAACTTATCCTAACTCTGAATTCAAATTTTTTGAGATCATTCAAAGATTATTTTATCATCTTGATGTAAATATAATGAAGTTGAAAAGAAAATTTGATGAGAATACGAACGAAATCAACAAAAAGCGAGAAAATAGTTGAAAAAATAATAAACACAAAGAAAAATGATTTAAAACGAAAAATTGATTAAAGAATTGAAACAAAGTAATCAAAATAGGGAAGTTTGAGGAATGAAAACTCAGTGGCCATAACTGGCATCACGTTGGCAACGCATACCTAGGAAGTGTTTGATGGTTTTTCTAGTTCATTTCATTTGCCAAATTTTTTTTCGATTGTTACATGAATTTGACTTTTTACATTACTTTTTCAACGCTCTTCTTTCTTACTTTGAAATCTCACAACATTCAGTTCATGTTGATTGTTATTCTACTTTTTCGTTTCCAATTTAAAAATTCTATGTATCCGTTGCCAATGTTTTTTTATAATTTATTTTCATTGTCTTTATTAGATCAAGTCCAGACATACACTGGAAATGTTACAAAAACACGATGAAAAATCGAACTAAAGAAGAAAACATTAGAATATTCGAGAAAAGATTGTTTTCAGTCATAAAAGTCAACATTGAACTTACAACAAACGGCAAAAGAAAAAAAGAGGTTTAAATTAAAAATGATGAACAATGAGTATTATGAGCTTATTGAGTATTGAGGAAACGAGGAAGAAATGTTTTGTATTGGTCGGAGGAGTAAATTGTTTTGGTGCAATTGTGCGTTCGTCTTCGCATATCACGGGAAGTAGGCTTGACAGGTGGGAGGATCTGATAGAGTACAGGTTGCGGGTTATTGGTAAATTTTGAGAACAAGCGTTCATCAGAAGATGTAAATATTGTTTTTTAAGGATAATTGAGAGGAAGGTAGTTAAATCTCATAAGTTAATCAAGTAAAGATTGGAGCTGTTTTATATGTTCGCTATTGGAAAAGCCACACCACGTAGTTGCTGCATCTTTTATGCGAGATATATTTAGAGATTCTGTTATAATGTTATATCATTTTTTATAGAGTTTTCACAAAAACTTGTAATTTAATTTTATCGGAACATTCCATAACGCAGCCATCAGTGAGAGCATTTTTCTAGGTTCTCGTAATTTTGTTTTGAAAATTCAAAATGAAACAAATTAAAAACCTTCAAAAAATTAAAAAAATTAAATTTTCAAAGAGAATATAGCTTATATTTTTGTTTTTAAATTGATATCACAGCATTTCGTCTTTGAACAGATTCGTTAGTCACAACATATTCCAGAACGAACTCAAAAGCGCTCTTGTGCTTATCTTGTTTGAAATTTGCTCATTCTCCTAAATTTTTGTTGTATTATGACACAAGAGCCAGTGTCGAATATTTGAAGAGAAATTTTGCTTTTTGCCAACAAACATCTGCTGTACTAATTGTAGCATATTGAAAAAGGAAGCTGAAAAGCAAGGGTTTTATTGGATAAGATAGGTTAAGATTGGATAAAATTGGATGAGATTGGATAAGGTAGGATAAGATAGGATCAGAATTTTGAAATGAAAAAAGTGGTTGGAAAAAAAAACTAAGTATGAAGCAAGTGAAGCTGAAACCATGAAATGGGTAAGAAAGGTTTTTTGGATTCAAAGTGTGAATTATATTATGATCGATTACATTTCGTTCGATAATGTTATCAGTTTTTACTCTATGACATAAAAAAGCATATATGGATTTTGAATTAGAGAGCAAGTTTATACAATGTTAGTATAAGGCATAAGGGCAATAAACAAATAGTAAAGACTAAAGCTAATTTTGCTTTGAAATCTCTTCAAATTTATTTAATAATTTATTTATTGGAATTTTGCCCAAATACAAATGAACTTCATATGAAACGTTGGATTTCTCAAGCATCCAATCAATTTATAATCTCAATTTTATTTGTTACTCACATAAAAACTTTTCGAACGCTTTAAAAACAATCAATTGCATCAGGTCGGACCCAATTTTTTGTTTGATTAGTGCAACGGCGATGACTGAAAATCAGTACTTTGTTTTTGATGACTTTATTTGTGGAAACCTCAAAAAAAGTTTCATAAATATTTCATGGAGTTAAGCAACAATGTTATTTTTTTTCTATCGGTAAGAATTCGTATTTTTTAAATAACTTGGAACTTGTCTGACCTGAATAGGAAGGTAAATTGTAAAGACTGAGACGAGGACAAAAAGTATATGATGTTCAAATGTGGAAGAGGATTAAGAAATGTTGTCATCTTCCTCATTTGTTCTTAGTCTCGAATATAATTTGATTGCCAATAAATTAAATATAATTAGTGACATAAATAAGAAGTTCAAACATATATATGATTTAAACTTCAAATGACTGCAAGGTTTTATGAGTTGAACATACAATTCCATTGTTGTCGACAGAAATCAGCAGATATTCATTTATCGGATTATTTGACCAAATCAGTTCACCCATCGGGCCTCTGATGATGTACTGTAGGTTGTTGAATTGCAAAGTATTGACACAAAATTAATCAACAAAAATAATTAAAAACCCAGACAGAATAAACTCTCAGCTACGATCAACTTGTTATCAGGTAATTAATCTCATTATCAGGAAAGCAAATTTTTTATGTGTCAATTAACCAAGCACAATATCACTCATTTAATTATCTCATAATAGTACTTTTAGGTCATTGACCTACTTTCGATATTTATTAGCACATCATCACTTCGTCACCCAGAACGAATCCACTACCTTGATCGAAGGAATATTTCGTAGAAGCTCCTTGACGTATACGCTTACGAACTGTAAAGAAAAAATATTCATTGTTTGAAGCATTCAACATACATTCATATTGAATTAATTTTGAACATAAAATAAGATCAGAAGAATTTTTTATTAAATTCTATGTATGCCTTGCCAACGTGATGCCCGTTATTACCGCTGAGTTTTCATTCCTCAAATTTAACTATTTTAATCACTTTTTTTCAATTTTTTAAATTGATTTATTGTTTTAAAGTAATATTGCATTGTGTTTTATGTTTGTATAACTCTTTCTCTTGCGATTTGTTCATTTCGTAGGTTCAATGCCGACTTTGATGACTGATAACATTCTGTTCTCGTATATTTCAATATTTTCCTTTTTTAGTTCGACTATTCGCCGTGTTTTTTTGTAACGCTTCTAGCATATGTCTGGACTTGATCTAATAAGGACTTTAAATGAGATACAAATGTCTTATTTCAGTAGATATTATTTTGCAAAATAATAATAACGTATTGATTCGTTGTGGAGCAGAGAAGTTAATTAAGTTTTTCAATTTGAAGAAAATCAGTCAATCTTACCTCACCCACATTACTTTTCACCACATCATTCCTGGGAACTACAGAAAAGGAAGGTATCAGTTCAAAACAAAGATCAATACCGCGACAAAAAAGCAGGCGCTCAAAAACAAAATTAAAGAAACATTGAGTGTATCTTTGTTTGAAAATTTGAATTATC
Source organism: Branchellion lobata (assembly GCA_947562095.1). Taxonomy (NCBI): domain Eukaryota; kingdom Metazoa; phylum Annelida; class Clitellata; order Hirudinida; family Piscicolidae; genus Branchellion; species Branchellion lobata. The sequence continues at coordinate 4,180,966 of OX387253.1, forward strand.
AGTAGAATTAAAAAATTCGAAATGATGGTACTTAGAAGAAACAATAGAAAACAAACCAATTTCGTCCATCCATGGTGTTCTGATAACTATACCTCTCTTTGCTAAGACCATACTGTTGAGAGGATTCATCATCCGCTTCAACCAGCTATTTAGAAACTGCATGTTGAAGTCATAGCACGACGATATATTTTTTGATTTTGTTAAGTTCAATTTCAAATTTGTCACTCGTCTTCTATGGCTGTCACATTTTGGCATTTGAGTGTATTTTCAAATAACTTTCATATCTTGCACTGTGATATAACATACTGTGTGACTGGATTAGGTTTGAGTGATTTCTTCAGTGTTACTCACACGCGTTCGAGGTCTCTTTGCTTTTATAACTCTCATGGCGTCTCTAACTGGCTTGAAGAATGTACATTGTTAGCTATGACTGTTTTAATTTGTATTAATTTAAAATGAATTTCGAGTTTGAAAAAATTACCATGCCGACAACTTCTGGAAAGAATGTTCTAACCATATGGAAACCGTTTTTTATTTCAATGCTGGGACTTACAGCTGCATGAGGTGTTAGATTTTACTGATTCAAAATCAACCATCACTGGGAATACTGGAAAGATGTTGTGGCAAAATAAATTTGAGAAAACTGATATGTCACGAAAATTAAAAATATACTCTCTTGGGCCAGAAGGGCGAGAAGGAAGGTAGCCTTCAGCAGTGCGTTCATCTTTCCAATGGACATCTGTTGGTGTTATGAAAATATTAATAAGACAATCATCAAAAGTCATGATACATGATCATTCGTGGCCAAATACCTTTCAAGCTTCTACTGTGGCTTCTGAAACTCTCAACTGTTCATGTGTAAAAACCCTTTTATGCACTCCTCATCTCGTCGTTTTTGAATTAATTTAGATAATTTTTCATTTTTCATCAATTTTTCCACTTAATTATTCATTCAGTACCTACGAAAAATTTAAATAATAGATATTTTTGAATAATTTTCAGGATATTTCGTAACAAAAGTTCCTTCATTCTATACTATTTGCTTATCGCCCTTATGCCTTATATTAACAATGTATATTAACTTGTTCATTGATTCCAAAATCCATAATAATGTTTTCAACGACACCTTTAACTGAATACATTAATGAACGGAACTCACTAAATTCATATGAAACTTCTAACTTCTGAAATACAAAAACCTTTCAAAGTGATTCATAATTCCACGTTGACTTGATTCGTAGTTAGTTTTTTTTTTACCAAATCTTCTAATTCGAAAACATAAATTTTTTTTTTGAATGAATGAAGTTTTTGATTTACAAATCAATTATTTTATTGATTAAATAATAAAACCTTTTCTCAGTTACAGAGAATTGCTCCCTTCAACCATCACCCGTGAACACCATCCTTCCAGCACTTTCGGAACTTGTTTCCAATGCTCACTTGCAACACCCACCACAGCCACCAGCATGAAACCTCACTCAGCTACAATCGATCGCACATGCACTCGAATAAATAAGTTGGCTGCGATCAAATCAGCAGATGTTTTCCTATTTGCGAAAAATAAATGAGGCCAGCTCAAAAGGAAAAGAAAGAAAAAAGACGGGGAAAAAAAATTAGAATAAATTTAATGTAAGGTGCCAAGGCAAGCAACTGAGGCGCCCCAGTTAATGTATCAAAGTCTATGACCTAATTTTAATAAATGTGTTTTGAGTTTAGATTTATAATGAGAACTTGGACTGGAATTATAATCCTTGGTGTTAGGAAGTCCAGATTGTCAAAACATATTTAAAAGTTAACATGGCAATCTTGAAAGCTTATCTTGATTTTAATGCAAGCCAATGAACATGATCAAAGCAAATTTTTGAAAAGTCTACGAGGTAATGGTTTTTGATTGGCAGCGTGACATACGCCTGTCTTTGCTACGGACTCTTTTTAAACTTGCAATTTGAAAAAAAAACTGTATGTAACAATTTATTTGTATTTCATCATTTTCAGATTCGAATCCTGGTTTTGAAAGCGTATTTTTATTAAGGTTTTCAATAAATTACTCTCTCGACTTTCTTCGTAATCTTTTTTCTGTTTCCTTCCACCCACCTCGCCTTGTTAGACGTAGAGTTTTTTTATCTAAACTTATTAATTTTTGAACGTAGGTCCTGTTTTCTTCAAAACAATAATTCTAACAAAAAACCTAAAAATAAAATGACAAAACCGCCTTCTTACCAGACTCTTCCAAGTTCGAATAATGAAGTAAACTTTTCTTTTTTAAACACCAGGTCACTTGACATTGAATCTTTGCACGTTTAAAATTTTCTAACTTTATCTTTTATAGAATTTTTAGGTTCAACTGAGACATAAAGACGTGAAGTGGCATAAAGATGCCACTTCACTCTTTTTACTTTCCGCTTCCTCTTCATCTTACTTTTTTCTTCTTCTCACTCTTTCTATAAAGGCATTTCTTTGTTATATAAATCTACCTACTCCACTTCTGACATCTACTATCCTTCATACTCTACATTCAAATGTCTCGTTTCATCATTCAAATCGCCTCCTAATTTTACTTTTGTTATTGCACTAATTTATAGGCTTCCTATTTCCTCTCTCCCACTCTTCTTTGAAAATTTTTCAGGTTTTTTTTATAGTTTTTATTGAAGCAAATCAAGACAAAGGCTGAAAATGGCACAGAACATGGTGAACAATCAAAATCAACAATAACTGAATGTCATAAGAACTGTAAATTTTCTGTTGCAAGAAATCAAAAACTGACTATAGAAACACATTCATGAAACTCAAAATTTAGAATTGAATCATTTTATATTTTATATTTTTTACTAATCAAAAATGTTTCATCAAATTAACCAAAACTGGAAGGTTCTAAAAAATTCAAAAGCAGAATTGTTTATTAAATCGAGTCATTGAGTCCTAAAACTTGAGAATTGAACCATATCTCAAAACCATATAACATAACTATTGGAGAGTTATTTCAAGTTATTTCTTCTTTTCTTCTATTTTCCTCCACACCCATTTTTTATACTCACAGGGAAGTTTGTTCGGATACGCCATGCTTTCAACACTCACTCACTTTTTTTTAAGTTGCCAAACGATATTTTTGTAGCTGATTGGTTGACGTTTTACGGCGATGTCTTTTTCTTCTTCCGGCATTTCTCAAATTCACGGGTAAGTCCGTCTGGATACCACAAATTTTTGCAATGCTTTTTAACACTTGTTCACTTTCTTGTTGAGTAATTTGGCAAACGGTATTTATGTAGGCATTGGTTGGCGATATAACTGCAATGTCTGTATTTCAAACGAGAAAATGGCGGATTCCGTAATCTCATAAAAAAATGTCAAAATCTTTGCAATTAGCAAAAATAATAATTATTAAATAAATTAATTTGTTTATAATTAATAATAATAATTAATATTTGAAACTTTATATTTCAAATAGGTAATAAAAATAGTTTAAATAAAGTAAACTAAAGTAACGGCTATACACGCTCTCGTGGAACCAGAAGTTTTAACTGAAACTCTTTATATGCCTTTTTCCCTTTTTTTTTATTTTGAGAGATTTTAATCTTCTTCTTAATAATGAATTGCATCTCTATTTTTCAAACTAGATAATATTTTCGATTTTTTTAATCTTACACAACATGCTTATTTTCCAACACACACTGCCGGTAACACTGGATTATATAATCTCTTCTTTTTTTCACTAAACCTAGGGCGTTTTGTTGATTTTGATAAAGAAAAAGCAAATGTCGATGTTTGAAATACTAGACAGTCTCTTGAGTTGTTGTGAAGCACCAAATTCGATAATTCAGTCTTGGAGGTGTTTAGTTGTGGTTTATTTTGTATAAGCCATCTTTCGACTATTTTGATGCAGTCAGTGGCTGTAGTATTAAAAAGGTTGTAAAAACAAAGTAACAAAGAATTTCAACCCTAACCATAAAGCCCAAGTCCTGACCTCCAAACAAAGTGTATACTTGAAATTTCAGGACTGATTTTTGAACCAGAAACTCTCAACCCTAACCAGAAAATTTCAGCTTTAACTTCAAAACAAACTGTACTCTTGAAAGTCCGGTTAAAGGTATAAAAAACTGAAAAAAAGGGAAAAACGGAAGTTACCCGTGACTGTAATTCGAAAATGATTTTTAAATCAAAAAATCTCAACCCTAACCATAAACCCTGAGCGTTGATTTTGTCTTAAGAATTTTCTTCTCAATAAATTGATAAATAACAAAAAACCTTTGATTCTTACTGGTAAGATGTATGGAGCCTGGTAGTAGAAGTCGTGTTGCTTTGGGTAGTCATAGTGGTTGTGGTGACTGGGTGGTTGATGGCCAGTTCTCACTGTCATAAAACCAAAAATACTTTGAACGAAAAAAATCAACAACATACATAAATACACACAAAACAAAACAAAAAACAAAATAACACATACAACAACACATAACAACGCATACAACAACACATACAACAACACATAACAACGCATACAACAATTAATACAACAACACAGACAACAATACATGCAACAAAAAAGACAAAAACACATACAACAGCACATACAACAACATATACAATAACACATACAATAACACATAAAACAACACATACAACAATACAAACACAAAAAGTACATAAAAAACAACATTGCATACTTCCATCTTTGCAATTTTTAAAAATTCTATTCAATACAAAACATGCATTTTTTTTGAATTTTTGAACAAAAAAGGTAAATTATGGTTTGGTTTCATAAAAGAAAATCAAAGTATAAATTGCATTTTGTTTTAGAACTTTAAACTTTATCTAAAAGCATTCTTGAAACCTGGCGAATGACAACAACCTTATCAAAGTTTTTATGTTATCTTTAACGAGCTGTCTAGATGCGAGGTCTTTTGTTTATTTTGGCGTGAAAAAAACATTAAAATAACTTAAAAAAACGAAAATTACATGAAATTCAATGGAAAAATTCAAAATCTCAGATCTCCAAATGGATAACAAAATCAATTCAGTTTGCAATTCTTTAGCAGTTAAAAACGTTTTCCAAATAGTTTCAACTAATACCGTTACTTAAAAGTGAATTCAAGCTTCGGTTCATGGCGGTATGAATGTAAAATTGCTTATGGAGCCTAAGATAGTTTAATAACTTTGTTATCTCAGAGGTTTTACTTACCTATCTAGCAACACCTGGTGTTTTCTTAGTTATTTTTACGGAACATGTAATTTGAGATGATTTCAATCCTAGGCTTAAATATTTTTTAAAACTATTAAAAACCCACTTTTATCAAGACCTTTTTCTAACTGAGTTTTTGATTGCTCTTAAGCCGCTCTGGGACAATCGTGTGCGAACTGTGCGCTAAAGCAATTTGTACGTTCATTTAATCATTCATAAATTTATTAGGATGGTTCTATAACAATTGGTGTTCTTTCGGATGAAGTGAAGTTCTAACTAGCAGTTTCAAAACTTCGTGAGATCCTTCGGAGGATAGAAGCAGAAAGTTGTAAAAGAACGAGAAGTAAATAACTGGCTGTTAAAACAACTGAAAAAACTGAAAAACGGTGAAATTGATTTTGAAAAAAAGTAAAACTTCTAAACATAATAATCGTTGCAATTGGACAACAATGAAGTGAATTTTAAAGGCAATTGGTTCTCTGGTAGGAAACCTTTTTAATAATATTTATTTAAAAAACAAATTCGGTCAGCCGCTTAAAACGTTACAGAAAAAGGCTGAAAATCGAAATGAAAGAAGAGAAAATTGAAACTAGAATGAACGAAAACTGAATGTAAAAAAATAAAATTATAAAGAGATTGTTGAAAAAATATTAAACAACAATAGTTAAAGAATGAATGCTTGATGACAAAAACCTGCATCACATCTGAAATTCAACCAAAGATCAAATCATAAGGATCATGTAGATGGATTGGAAGAAATGAATGGCTGGGAAAATAAGGGAGGTTAAATTGAATTAAAATAGATTTTTGGTTCAGGAGGTGTAGTAATAATATAAATCAGTGCTTTGAACAGTGATAATTAGAGCTTTAAAAATGCTTTGATTAGATCAGAAATGTATGAAAGTTATCAAATGTATAGATGAAGTGGTATCAGAGTGAGGTTGCTATGGTGAAACAATCAATTATGAATTTATAAAAATACGAAAAAAAAATTAAAAAGAGTTAAAAAAGAACAGACAAAAGGAGAGGTGTCTAGCCGAAGAAGCAAAAATATCTCATCAAATAAGCAATCTTGTAAACACAAAAAAAAACTCACAAAAAAAAGCATACAACTCGATGAAGTTTGAAAAAAAAAAGAAATGGCCACACAATAAACTTTAATGCAAAGTACTGTGAATATAATGGACCACAAAAGAGTTCAGAATAAATAAAAAAAATTGTAAATATAAAAAAAAAGTCAAAATAATACAAAAGAATTTGAAACATTAAAAAAGAATTAAAATAAAGACAAAAGAATCGAAATTATTACAAAAAAATCAAAATAAATACAATGATACCAAAATTAATACAATACAAGTTGCTTGTAACGAAATACGGTACAAAGCATCAGAGTTCGTTGCGCTTAGGCCCAATACAAAACAGTTCAAAACAAGATGATAGGCTAAGCGAGGTGTGATGTCATGAATCTCAAACATCACTGCAATCTTGCATTCATTGGCTGCGCACAATGTCCTCTTGCTTTATGGCTTACCCTTGAGGTGCGAAGCACAGCGGTGAAATGGCTGTGCACCAACAAAACACCCTTAATACTCATTAGGAAGTGAAAAAAATTATTTCCCGAAGGAAAAAGCTCGTTAAGTTCGATTACTGGTCTGATTATTCTTGCCTTCCAATAAGGCAGGCTGATTGTGTGGCAGATGAAGAAAGATTGATTGTGCTGTGTGGTTCCCGAATGTTGTTTTTGGAAGTGGTTCCTAAGTTTGGTTTTGTTAGGTGGTTTTCAATTGTGGTTTCAAAATGTAGTTCTGCAGCGTAGTCTCAAACTGTGGTTGTGTAGCGTGGTCTCAAACTGTGGTTGTGTAGCGTGGTCTCAAAGTGTGGTTGTTTAGCGTAGTCTCAAAGTGTTGTTGTGTAGCGTGGTCTCAAAGCGTGGTTCTGTGTTGTAATTTTTCTATGTAATTATTTTAAAATAATTTTTTTATTCTTTGTATTTCATTTTCTTTCTACTTTTCTTTTTTGAATATTTTCTTTTGTTTTTTACTTCATAGTTTTTTTACAGGTATTTCATAGGTTCACTTTCAGAAACATTTTTCTATTCATAGTCTTTTTTTTGTTTTTTTATTTCAAATATTTATTTTTTTTTTTTTATTTAAAAAAACATTCTTTTTTGTTTTCATACTTTTAAGTCTTTGTGTTTTGTTTATTTTTAGTTTTTTGGCTTGATGAAGGTTTATTGAATACTTTTTTTTCTATTTTCTTTTTCAATTCACACTCAGGTAAATAACCTAAAAATAATTCTATTGGGTAGTGATTAATTTCCATTTTGGACAAGAATTCTGCTAACTCATTTTTTATGAAAAGCAACCACAATATACCGAGAAGTATTTCGGGCCATCATCTGAAACAATGGACAAAGTACCCATGAAGAAGAGAAGAAAAAATTGAAAAAATGAAATGAAAAATTATAAATAATTAATGAAATAAAAGGAACGTAAAATATGGAAAATGCTATTGAATAATATGAGAAGCGATACTTAAAAGTGGAATAAAATTCTATGTAGAACGATGCAATAAAGGGTTGGATGCGTATATCAAAGAAGAGAACGTGAAACAATAAAATAACAAACAAAGCTCTTTGATGCAATAAATAGTGCTAAGCAGACTATGAAATATTGAAAAAACACTACTTGGAAGTACAATAAAGAAACACAACGGTGAAATACTGCACGGAACAATAGGACGAGATAAACTAAAGAACGTACTAACAATAGCATGAAACAAAGAGACAAAAAACATCTTTGTTGTAGTGGCGCAAGGGCGAAACCCGAAGAGGTTTCTCAAGTATCCTGGTGAAGCATATAGTGGTCGGTACGTTGCATTATTAAGGGCCGTTGTTGCGATGGTGGTGGTGCAGTTGAGTCCAGAACACACGTTGTAGAAAACGGATGATGACGACGACGAGAATGAGTATGGAAAAAATGTACAGGTTGCAGTTTGGAAACTCGCTTGAAGAGCGTTTTGAAATGAGAAAAATTTTCAAAAGTTTCGGAATTAAAATCTTTTGCAGTGAGTAAATGGTAATATAGTATGCTTTAATGGAATTTAATGGTTAATATGTTGATGAAAAATTCATAAGCAGAAGAGCTCAAGTCTATACGAACATCTAAAATATATAAAAATCAATTAGGAAAAGCTTCGAAAAGAAGCCAAAACCTTTAAAAGGTACCACTTCAAAGGTACTCACTGATCGGTATTTTGATGTTATTTAAGCGTACAAAAAGCTTATTTCAACGTTATTTAGGCGTCATTAATACATATTTTTAAGTTAAGTTTTGAAAGACTAGAATTTTGAGAAAAAAGTGACTAAAAATATTTAAAAAGTTACAAAATATTTTTTGTGATTGCATAAGCGGATCCAGCAAAAGTTGCGTGCATTTGTTTGCTTCGACGAGGGTTTGTGGGGGAGATACTTGCAAAAATGATGAGGTTATGATTGAAGATGGGGTTAAAAAGACGGGTGGATATTTGAATATGTGAATTGATGAATGAATAAATAAATGAATATGTGAATTGATGAATGAATAAATAAATGAATATGTGAATTGATGAATAAATAAATAAATGAATATGTGAATTGATGAATGAATAAATAAATGAATATGTGAATTGATGAATGAATAAATAAATGAATATGTGAATTGATGAATGAATAAATAAATGAATATGTGAATTGATGAATGAATAAATAAATGAATATGTGAATTGATGAATGAATAAATAAATGAATATGTGAATTGATGAATGAATAAATAAATGAATATGTGAATTGATGAATGAATAAATAAATGAATATGTGAATTGATGAATGAATAAATAAATGAATATGTGAAATAATGAATTAATAAACGAATGAAGATTTGAAGTAATGAATGAATAATCAAGAAACATGTGAATTGATGAATAAATGTATAAATAATACAATAAAGGATATTATTATCTTAACGAATATATGAATATATGTATGTCTAAAAAAATAAAATATAAATAAACTTTTAAAAAAGGGAAACATGAATAAATAAATAAATGAAAAAAAGAATGAATGAATGGATAAATAGATAACTGACTAAAGAAATGATGAAAAGAAATAAATGGAAGAATGAATGAACAGATGAATAAATGAACAAATAAATGAAGAAATAAATAAATAAATAGATAAATAAATAAATAGATAAATAAATAAATAGATAAATAAATAAATAGATAAATAAATAAATAGATAAATAAATAAATAGATAAATAAATAAATAGATAAATAAATAAATAGATAAATAAATAAATAGATAAATAAATAAATAGATAAATAAATAAATAGATAAATAAATAAATAGATAAATAAAGAAAGGAATGAATAAGTAAATTAAAAAAATGATTGAACATATGAATAAATGAATGGATGAATGAGTGGTTGAATTAATTCAAAGCTATAGAATGAGGTGTAAAAAAGAGGCGTGTAAATAATTTGAAATATGTGCGAATGGAATAGTGCTTATAAAATAACGGGAAAATAAATTTTGAACGTTTTAAAGCACTTCAAAACTGGAAAACTACTTTTTTGGTTTGAAATATAATAAAATAAAACTTAAAATAAACTCTGTAAACTTCGTTTTTTATAAAATTCGAAACGAAAAAATTTTTTCGATGGAATTTTTGTTGTTGCAAAACTCAAAAAGGTATGTAGTGGTTGATACATGAATGTATATGGCCTGCAAAACAATTACAGGTCCTAAAACCTCATTAGTTGATTACTTTGCCTTTTTTTTATTTTTCAAAAGCCTGTTTTTCATTTTATTTAAAAGTCAGCAATTAGACAGAGTTTATCAAAAGGTTTGTTTTTTCAATATTTTTTTTCGAAATCATTTTTCTCGTACCTCTCGAAGATTTGAATTTGTTCACACTCGAATGACTATCTCGAATTTTCTCAAAAGAAGCTTTTATTTTGGTTTTTGTTTGCTTTAAAACTCAAACGACACAAAATTGTTTTTTTTCTTCTAAAGTTTTTTTACATTTCCTACCAACGCTAGATTAAAAAAAACATTTTAAAGCGGATTTAACTGCACAAATTAAATTTTTTTCTAAAAAAAAATAACTCTAATTGAAGTCTACCTTAAGAAGTTTTACTTCCGAGAAAAACTTTCATATAAGTAATGCTGATATACAAATCTAAGCAGACTATATAATTAATCATTTTGTTATTTCTCTCTCGAAGCGCTTCTTCAAGAAAAATATATCTTTTTTTTCCGAATATTTTTTTATAATTAACCTAAAATGCTTTCCAAGAGTGGGGGTAAATAAAGTTGAAACCGCTTTGAATAATTTATATTTCATATGATATTGATGGTCTTTTTGTTTATAACAGGTCATAATGATGATGTGTCGTTTAGGCTGCAGTGCATTATACCGACCTCCATCATTTGAAAGGCATATTAATGTCGAGCGAAGATCTAGTGTATGAAGAAAAATAAACTATAACAAACATGCACGCACGCACACATGAACACACACACACACACACACACACACACACACACACACACACACACACACACACACACACACACACACACACACACACACACACACACACACACACACACACACACACACACACACACACACACACACACACACACACACACACACACACACACACACACACACACACACACAACACACACACACACACACACACACACACACACACAACACACACACACACAAAACACACACACACACACACAAACACACACACACACGAACACACACACGAACACACACAAAAACAAACCAAAAAGACACAATAAATCTCCGACTCCTGATAAAATCAAAGCAAATAGGGTGAGAGCCCAGAGAAAGCAGCTTTTCGTACTTCTTCGAAGGCTTTTCGGCATGTCTTTCGCTGGTAACTCAATGAAGACCTAAGTGACAAAATATGAATATGCATGGGTGAATTCAATCAGAATTGATCTCGTAAAAATAACTCCAGAAATCTTCACCGAATTTTTTTTCCTCTTTTCAAACCCAAATGAGAAAACCATAAAAGTGCCAGCCAAAAACTACGCAATGAGAAGTCTTTTAATTTTTTGTTCTACAAAAAGACTAAAAAGAAACCTGGCCACAAATTGATTTTCAATTTGAAATAATGTTATTAAGCTCCAATATATTCTTATCTTCGCTAAGGCCACAATAAATGACTCAAGGGGATGAGTAGGATGACAAATTACCATCCTCCAAGCCATTTTTCAAAGGCACAATATACCCTCACCCCACATCGTATACCCAATCATCTTTTTTTCAAATTAATAATTACTCTACTGGTAGTGATGGTTTTTTCACTAATGGTTTCTTCACTTGTGGTTTCTTCACTTGTGATTTCTTCACTTGTGGTTTCTTCGTTTGTGGTTTCTTCACTTGTGGTTTCTTCACTTGTGGTTTCTTCACTTGTGGTTTCTTCACTTGTGGTTTCTTCACTTGTGGTTTCTTCACTTGTGGTTTCTTCACTTGTGATTCTATAGTATTTTTATTCTTATTATTCCTAATATTATCTTTTATTTTTATTGTTTTATTAATTTCGAAATGCACTTTTAATGACTGAACGGTTCGTTTTGGTTCGCAAAAAAGTCGTCGCTTGAAATCATAAAAGGGTACTAAACCACCCCACTCCGGTTCACATCTCGAGAAGCGCGTGACGTCATCGTGCAAAAAGATTTATTTTCGGAAATTAATCACACGAATATTATTTTTCAGCAAAAAAGACAAAAAAAGAAATAAAAAAAGTATCAGTAGATGTGCTCGGCGTGAATGACGAGTGGTAATCGCTTCGAAGGAACAAGCAGGCCGCCGAAGAATCGCTTGGGAATTCATCAAACAAGAACAAAAAGTTGCAAAAGTCGTTGAAATTGAAGCGAGTCGGAGGAGTAATTGAAACGTTCAGCTCGTCTGCTTCTTGAGCCACTTCAATAAAAGGCCCATAAAGTCGAGATGACTTTCAATTGAATCAAGCGACTTCTCTCGAAGTCTACAAGGGTGGTGGTTGTAGTGGGAAGAATCGAATGGAGCCGATGGATTCAATTTATTTTTCTGTTATTTTTATTTAAAAAGGTTTCATAAATCATAATTGTGAGCAATAATGAAAAATAAAATACTTTAATCGTATGAAGTTTAGTTGAATCAATAATGATGAGTTTGAATTGATTCAATGAAAACAAGATTAAATAATTTGATAATAATATCTTCGACTTATTATAATAAATATGAAATATAATATATATATATAATATATACTAATATATATAAAATATAATAATATATTCTAATGGCTACTAAAAGTCAAGTTTGTGAAACCAACACCTTCCAAGCAAAGAAACTGCAGCGTGCTGTTACTTATACTGGTGACTGAAAAAACAACAAAAACAAAAACAACAATAACAACAACAAAAACATCATCATCATCAACAACAACAACAACAACAATAACAACAACAAAATCATCATCAACAACAAAAACAGCATCAACAACAACAACAACAACAATAATAACAATAGCAAAACGCTTTTGCAAAAAGGAGAAAGGCAATGAAAGAAGAATAATAGCCATAAAGGGGAATTATAAGAGATTGTTTTTGCTGCATCTTCACCTTAAACACAATACTCTGCAAGAAAACCATTATGTCTACAGATACTTGAGTAACTATCTAATAGTAACTACCACAAACACACCAGTACATTACCACAATCACACCAGTACATTACCACAACCACAGCAACAAATTACCACAATCACACCAGTATGTTACCACAAGCACTACCACCCTCACACCCTTATAACCACCATCATCACAAGCAACACACTACTACCACACCACTCTCAGTACTTCTACACCACCACAACCACGTCACCACTTCCATCAACATCACAAACATCTTTTCATCAAGCTAGAGAATTATTGAAAGCAACCACAATAGCAAAATTCACAAATTTGACACAACTAAAAAATTCTGGTTTTTTAAAACGTAATTGTGTGTAATACTCAAACTCGTGCGCCTACATAAACACACACACACACACACACACACACACACACACACACACACACACACACACACACACACACACACACACACACACACACACACACACACACACACACACACACACACACACACACACACACACACACACACACACACACACACACACACACACACACACACACACACACACACACACACACACACACACAAACACACACAAACACACACACACACACACACACACACACACACACACACACACACACACACACACACACACACACAAACACACACACACACCCACACACAAACACACACACACGCGCACACACACAAACGTACTTGATTTTAAATAAGGAAACTAATACATGAACAAAATTGTAGATGAAACAGACGCAAAAACAATTTTAAAATAAATACAATTCCGAAAACACGAATTAAAATAAAAAGATTTACAAAAAATCAAATTGAAACAATAAAAACTCACAAAGAAGCAGATACCCGAACAATAAAAAAAGACAAAAAACAACAATGGGCCGTCTGAAGATTCCTATTATATATCTTTTGTTCGCGTGCGGCTTTTGCGATCAATCCAGCAATGATAATAAAAAGATAAAAGACGTGAAGCGTGTCGTTGTGCTTGCTGAAAAAAAAACAACCATCTCCTCCGCCCCTACCAATCTTGCCTACATATTCAATACGGCCGAACCCGCGTCCCAAGGCGTTTTTAGCCAAAACTTCATGAAGACCTCTGAAAGAGATTTTTTACTGCATGGTGGTGCCCAAAACATTTTGTTCCATACGGAACCATACGCCCAAAAAGTGACGAAAACCAGGCTCTCTGAGGGAGTGTCTAAACAAGGCGGTGGAATGAAGCTAGGAGTCCGGAAGAGAATTGGTATGTTCAGATGCAAAAGAAACAAGTTACTCACTAGGAAAATGTTGTTTACTCAGACACGGCTTTTTGGTGGAAAAAAGTCATTGGTAGGACGACATAAAAACTGCACAAGGAACCCCGAAAACAACCACACAAACAACCACACAAATGAACACACGAACAACCTTACAAACAACCAAACAAACAAACACAAAAACAACCACAAAAACAACCACACAAACAACCACACAAACAACCACACAAACAACCACACAAACAACCACACAAACAACCACACAAACAACCACACAAACAACCACACAAATGACCACACAAACAACCAAACAAACAAACGCAAAAACAACCTTACAAACGGCCACACAAAGAACCACACAAAAAACCAAAGGAAAAACCACACAAACAACCTTACAAAATATTTTACAAACAACCACACAATCAAACTTACAGACAACTCCAAAAACAACCACACAAACAACCACACAAACAACCACACAAACAACCACACAAACAACCACACAAGCAACCACACAAACAACCACACAAACAACCACACAAACAACCACACAAACAACCACACAAACAACCACACAAACAACCACACAAACAACCACACAAACAACCACAAAAACAACCACACAAACAACCACACAAGCAACCACACAAACAACCACACAAACAACCACACAAACAACCACACAAACAACCACACAAACAACCACAAAAACAACCACACAAACAACCACACAAACAACCACACAAACAACCACACAAACAACCAAACAAACAAGGGGGGTTTGGAGACCCGTCTGCAAAGATTCAAACGAACGGAGAAAGAATTGTGGATGGAAAAAGAACAAACAAGGAATAATGGGACGAAAGGTTATGTTGATGGAAAGAAGGGAAGGAGTGATGAAGGAAAAGAAGGAGGAGGAAGAAAAAGAAGAGGAGGAGAAGAAGGAGAAAATGAAAAAAACGAAAGTAGTGAAAAAGATATAATTAGTGATGATAATGATGACGATGACGTTGACGATGACGTTGATGATGAATATGATAATGATGATGATGATGATAACGATGATGATGATGATAATGATGATGATGATGATGATGATGATGATGATAACGATGATGATGATGATGAGAATAATGATGGAAATGACAAAATAGAATTTTTGTTTTATCAATTAAATGAAGAAGTTGGAATGGGTTCATTTGTTGGAAACGTGTGTGGTGACGTTTTCAAACAAATTAATGCTGATGTGAACAAGATGGAAGAAAAAGGTAAGAAAAAACTTCTCGCTACCAAAATTAATGGAAAACTCGAGAAGTTTATTGGAAAAAATAAAAATCGAAATATAAAAAACAGAAGTGGAAGGAAGTTAAAAAATAGATTAGCTGAAAAAGGGGTTAAGAAGCTTAGTTCAAGAATGAGGGGAGGGGATGAGAGGCAAATAGATTCAAAGAAAGCGAAGAAAAATGAGAAAGGAGATAAGAGGAGAGGTGAAAGAAGGAACGAGAGGAAGGAAGGAAGGAGGGATGAGAGGAGGGATGAGGAGAGGGATGAGAAGAGGGATGAGAAGAGGGATGAGAGAAAGGATGGAAGAAAGGATAAGAGGAGGGATGAGAGACAGAATGATGAATGTGACGACGGGAGACGCAGGTTCAAGTTTTTGAGTCAGCTCAGCGACGCCTCGTTGCGTTCTTCCTCCGTTGATAATCAAACGCAACTTTTTTATCAACCATCTCAACATCAACAACAACAATATCAGCAAAAACAACAAGAACATCAACAAAACCAGCAACAACAACAAATAAAACATCAACAAAATCAACAACAACAACATTTTTCGATCGACGAGCACACAGGCATCATTACAACGTCAGCACGCATTGACAGAGAGGTTTTGTGTCCTAAGACCAGCGTTCCCCCATCCCACAACAACAACCACAACAACAACAACAACAAAAGCAACAACAACAGCAACAACAAAAACAACAATAACAACCCACAAGACGAAACCTACGAAAGTTCTTCAGACAATCCTCAAAGATCCAACGATGGTGGCTACCTCAAGGCTTCACATGAAGACGACGGAACAGACGGTGGCGGTGGTGGCAGTGTCTGCAAGCAGTGGCTGTATGTGGCGGTGCTTCCACTGAGTTCCTTCCGCCTCATTAAGGTGCTTGTGGCCATTGTGGACGTAAACGACAACTCGCCACAGTTCGACGCTGACTTTTTAAACCTCGAAATTCTCGAATCTACCTCTTTGGGTGCCTCCTTCAACCTCCCTTCTGCCCTCGATGCTGATGCTTCTGGCCTTGATGTCGTGGCGTACCGCCTTGTGAGCGTGGAAGTGAGTTTGAGTGTCTGTTTTTGTGGGTTTATGTGTGTGCTTGTGTGTGTGTTTGGATTTGTGTGTGTGTGTGTTTGAATTTGTGTGTGTGTGTGTGTGTGTGTGTGTCTGTGTGTGTGTGTGTGTGTCTGTGTGTGTGTGTGTGTGTGTGTGTGTGTGTGTGTGTGTGTGTGTGTGTGTGTGTGTGTGTGTGTGTGTGTGTGTGTGTGTGTGTGTGTGTGTGTGTGTGTGTGTGTGTGTGTGTGTGTGTGTGTGTGTGTGTGTGTGTGTGTGTGTGTGTGTGTGTGTGTGTGTGTGTGTGTGTGTGTGTGTGTGTGTGTGTGTGTGTGTGTGTGTGTGTGTGTGTGTGTGTGTGTGTGTGTGTGTGTGTGTGTGTATGTATGTGTTTACGCATATTTGTGTTTGTGTGCGTTTTGTTTTAATCTAATAAAGAAACTTTTCTGATGGCGGATTTAAAACCAGTGTTTGTGTTGTTTATTGGGGGGAAGAAGCAGCAGTAGTAGTGATAGAAAAAGTGTAAAAAAAATAGCAAAAAAGAAAAAAAACGACGAATAAAAACCAGAAATTTTTGGAATAATACTTGAAGACTAGTTTTAGTCTTCCAGTAACCTCAGCAGTTGTAGATTTCATAAATTAAGTTTCAGGGGACCAGTGTGAGCTTTTTTGAACGTGAAGGTGAGGTAGAGATTGAAAATGAAGTTAATAAGAAATGTAAGCGGTCGTTTGTGTGGTTTGGTTTAGATTTTTTGCGTTTGAAATGGCATGTTAAATGCAAGACTGAAAGAAAGAAAAGTTATAAGCTTTAAGAGGTGCCCTAACGACCGGGCGATTACGATGACGAGAAAGTCGAGTTATTCAAGTATAAAAGAAGTCATCTTAAATTGCGCTTTTAAGTCGGCTAGTGACCTTTCGTGAAGTTTCTTTTTCGAATTAAACGCCTTTTTTCTATCGAAATCAAAAGAAAAAAAATCTATTTAATGTTCATTTTGAGCCGACTTTTGTCCACTTTTCGTTCGAGTTTAGGGTAGCGAAGTTCGAAGACGGAAGAGGTAGAAGTTAAATGCAGACGTAGAATGAAAAATGTATGAACAGTAATTGTTTCGAATGGGCTTTTTAATTAAATTCGCTTGTTTTTATTTATTGAATTTGTTTTTAAAAATTGTTTAAATGTTGTTTATAATCCTAATTAATCTTTTTATTTTAAATAATAGAAAAACTTTATTGAAACAAATGTTAGGCTTAGAATGACGATGCTCAGAGCCAAATTGCGTTTTGAATCAATCATTTTGCAAAACTTAAACTTTGTTTTTAATAAAATATCTCCTGTTTTGATTTTTTTTTCACTCTCAAAGACGTATAGTATAATTACAAAAACATGTTTGTTCGTCTACAAACCACACCCCTTGCAATCGTTCTGAAATTAAGTGTCGAAAAAAAACGAAAAAATTATTAAAAAAACCCCATTTAAAGCAAAAATTGTTTAAAAAACTAATTTTTTTTTAGTTTTTTTTGTTGGAAAATTGACTTTTTTCCTCAGAGAATTTTTAATGTATGAACATATTGATGAGAAAATCAATCAATTTGAAATTCACACCTTAAATGCTCCACCCCCAATTACATAACAGCATTCATCACTTAGCTTCAACCATTGACCACAAGTTATGGTGATTCTTTGTTCTTTATTTCTTTGTTCTTTTTTTCTTTGTTCATTATTTTTTTGTTCATTATTTTTTTGTTCAGTATTTTTTTGTTCAGTATTTTTTTGTTCAGTATTTTTTTTTCAAATACTTTTTTTTTGTTTTTTGATTTTTTAAAATCGATAATTAAAAAAAAATCTATATCGGATTCAAAAGCAACTTCCTTGAAAAATAATTTTTTCTCCTCAACCTTTTTTTTTTATACATATATACACACATATTCGTTTATTTCGATATTCAATCCACTGCTTATTTCATTTCCATTTCATCCATCACTCCCTTGCTCCACTTATATTTTCAGTTCAGTTACGTTTTTTCCAGCCATTCAATACTCCATTCATCCATTCAGCCACTCGCTCATTCTTGCTTGATTCTTTACATAATAACTCGTCCATCCATCATCTTCCTCGCCGGGTGTCTCTCTTATTGCAACTAATTCTTTTTTCTAACACACCATCCTTCTTTGCACCACCATTAGAAGAAATAAAAAGCGCCTTTTCATATGACAAAGATATAGTTCACAGAGAATAACTTTCACCTTACAAACTACGTTCCAACGTACCTGACGTGAATTCCATGTCGTCTTTTCATTCTTTGAATGTGTAGCGAGGGGCACAACTCGCTATGTAATCATTTTTGTATGCAGTTCGTAGCAGAGCGCTCTTTTGAACAGCATATGATAATAACTTTTGACATTTTTTTTAGATTAAATGAGGTAATATACACACTTTTGACACTCTGGAAACTACGTGAAAGACTCACTTAAAAGAATACCAAGTCTACTTTTAGTGAGATTTTGAAGCGACACTTGAGCACAGCGAGGTTCAAAAACGTTTTTTCAATGATTAAGGACCACTTAAATCAACCCCGAACGCAATTTTTTAATTATTCAGGCGAATATGCATTTATTTTATGCCTCAAAAATAAAAATAAAAATAAATTTTAATCTTCTCAAGAGCGTTCTTAACAAAACATCCGGATAATGTAGGAAATACATTTTCCCTGCACAGAATGTAACTCCGAAATATTATAAATACTTTACAGGATTTATAGATAAGCCGAAGCTTTTACCAGTGTTTATGGCACCTAACAATTACGTCGGTGTTCTTGAAATATGCGCTTATTCAGCTCTTTACTGCCCAATGGTTACAAGGGTTCTTTGCTCGGCCACTCTCATGCTAAGCATTTTCCGCCGCCAGATCGCCACCTTTTCCCACTTGAAAAGCTCTAGTGTTAGTGATCTTGACTCGCCTCCCATATTCTTTCCTTCTTTCATTCCTTCCTTTTTTCATTCTTTTCTTTTTTTATTCCTTTCTTCTTTTATTCCTTCATTCTTTCATTACTTCTTTCTTTCATTCCTTCCCTCTTTCATTCCTTCCTTCTTTCATTTCTTCCTTCTTTCATTCCTTCCTCCTTTCAATTCTTCCCTCTTTCATTCCTTTCTTCTCTCCTTCTTTCTTCTTTCATTTCTTCTTTCTCTATTTCCTTCTTTCTTTCATTCATTCAATTTTTCATTCTTTCCTTATTTCACTCCTCCCTTCTATCCTTCCTTCTTTCTTTCATTCTTTCATTTTTCATCTTTCCGCTCCTAGGTCCTTTCATTAATTCTTTAATTTTCTCTTCATTTATCATCTCATTTCCGTCTCTCTTATTCTCCAAAATCTCAATTCCTCCAATTCTCCATCTTTCCACCCTTTCACTTTTCCATCTTTTCATCCTTCTAGCTCGGCTTCACCCTCCTTGCATGAACCTGAAAAGAAGCTCTAGAATGAGCTTGAACAGTTTGTGAACCTTTGCTTGTGCTTCTCCCATTCGTCTCAGCATTACCGTCTCTTTTGTGTCATGTTTCTTCTTCTAGCGCTTTATTTGTCGCTGCAGCGTTATGTAATTTTTTATTAGATATTTTTATTCTTTCACAATTCTTGAAAAGAAACATTTATACCGTCACATCTATCTTCTCTGCAAACCGCACAAAGCCATTTTTTATGGCTTCATTCACTATTACTATTTATTAACAAAATTTTGCAAACAAAATATTTCTACTGAAAAACACCACTGCATTAACAAACACTTTTCCAACGAACATTTTCAAAAATAAATGGTATCTCAATAAAAAAAACTATTATTGGAAAGCATTTTCACAGTAACAGAAATATTTTTTGAAAAAAAAAACATCATAAGCGACTATTTTTTGAGAATACAATTTCCAAGTCTCCAGTCTAGAATGCTTCTATGCACTACGCCACCGCAAGTTCTCTCGTGTACTTACGCTATGGATTTTTCAGACCTTTGAACCAAGCTGTCTTATGATACAGACCCTAGTTCCAGAAGGTCTTGGGAACCGTTTGGCCAAATAAACTTAGAGCGGGATCATTGAGTTGAACTCAATTCTTCGTCATTGTTGTCATCAGTGGAATTCTGATCGCTTTTGTCGTTGGTGTTTTTGTTTGTGTTTTTGTGTTGTTAGTGTTGTTGTTGATGATAATGACGTTTTTTGTGGTTGAAGCTGTTGATGTTGTTTGTGTTGTTGGTGTTTATGTTGTTGTTGGTATTGATGTTTTCGCTTTTGTGGATGTTTAAAAATGTTGTTTTGGATAAGTTTATTTTTCAATATTTTGTTTGTAAGATTTTGTTTATTGTTCGGAGGACTTTGTCGTTATCGATGTAACAACATAAATAACAATTTTTTTTCCATTTTATCTCTTTCTTCTATTTTGAAATATTTTTTCGGAAAAAATTCAAAGATTTTTCATTGTAAAAACAATAAAAAATGATAACAATATTTTGCAGAGTCAAGATGACAGGTCTTTCATTGATGGCAACTCCCGAATGGACCACTCCATTGTGAAGAATGAAGAGAAACCTTCAAAAAATAACTCTTCCACTGAAAACGTAGACCATAATAATGGTACTCACACAAGAACAAAAGACTTTCAAAGAGATGGATCTTTGTCGAGACTGAAGACACAAACAACAACAACAACACAGCTCATCAGCAAGCACTTTTACCTCAAGTCTTCGAGCCAAGTTGATGGTTCTGTGACTCTGAAGCTAGTGTTGGTAGCACCCTTAGACCGAGAAAAACAGTCCAAACACCTTTTGAGCTTGCAGGCGTTCGACGGTGGCTCTCCTCCTAGAAACGGTTCCCTCCTCATCAGGGTTTCTGTTCTCGACGTCAACGATAATGCTCCTGTCTTTTCCCAGGTCTCAGTGTTTTATAGACGCTGCAGCTCAACTCTTCCTTCCTTTGCAACCTTCCTAGCATAAAAATGCATGACGTCATTTTGTTTCAACTAACAATACTGTAACTTTTGTAACTTTTCAAAAAGAAGATAATGGTGAAATTGGAAAAACAAAAAAATTTTAACATCTGAACCATTTTAACTTGAAATGCAGTAAATAATTTTATTTCAAGCGATAAACTTAATAAAGTTATTTCGACTTTTTCGACCTTGTTTACACATCCACCAAACGACACCACAGACGCAGTACAAAGCACGCCTACACGAAAACAGTGCGCTACAAAGAAAGGTGCTCAGAGTGAGCGCTTATGACATTGACGAAGACAAAAATGCTCTGCTAATCTACTCACTCAGCCCGTCCACACAGCAGCTCTACGGAAAAACTTTCAGCATAGACAACAAAACAGGTTTGATTGATTGACCCTGACAAAGGCCCAGAGTAAAGGTCACGAATTTATGACTAAAAATAATATACAGGGCTGCAAAACTTTCTAATGTTTTATCGACATTATGATGAAAAAAACAAAACAAAATTAATGTCAAGTTATTTATAGTTGTAAAACCCAGCTTGCTAAACTAAATGACATTGATATGATGTCATTTGGATGTTGAAACTAGAGTGCCGACGTTGGTGTTATGAGTTTGTCGTGATGTCATTGCTGTTATGTCCTTGGCGTGACGTCATCGGTGTGATGTCAATGGTGTGGTGTCATCAGTGTTATGACATTGGTGTGGTGAAGTCGGTTATTACGACACCAGGAAACTAAGAGATTAGTGAGTTTAGGAGCACATAAAATAAGATCAAATTTCCAAACCACGATCGGGTGAATGGAAAAAGTCAAAAATGGCCGTATATTTGAGCTTATTTATTTAAGTAATCACATAAAAAGGGAAAAAGAAAGTACAGCAGACGTCATAAAACATCGAAAACACATGCTAACATAGCTCCTAAATCTGCACTCCGATGCAGTGGCATGCAAAGAACAGGTAAAGCGTGCTATGGAAAAATAACGAAAACTGACAAATTTCATCTTCTTGTATCCTGCAGTCGCAAGACTGCTCACACTCTCAACTCCGTCAAACATCTCACACGGCCGTAAGACAGCATTTGCGGGCCTTAAGACCTCCGAGGAAGCATTGGAGTTTTTGTAGCAACAACGTTGTAGTCGTTATTACCAACTCGGGTCTTTTAATTGCTGAGCCGGAATGTAAAACAAAATGAAAATGCCTCTTTTATTGAAATCTCGTGTCTCCTCCTCTCAGAGGCGTGCCGAAAGACCTAATGGCTCCTTAATCACCACGCCTTCATATGGCCTTACAGTGCTTATTGCCCTGCAGTCGTCGACTTAATCAAGCCTGATACTTTGATACATCGACGTTCGGATGACAGCTCTCGCACGCCGCCTTGCTGCCCTACCGTGTTCTCTTAGCGTGCGTTCGGCCTCTGCCTAGTACGCGTGCCTCCCAGTAACTTACACACAAAATTAAGCTTTGAATAGGTGACTTTTAAAGATATTTTTGTAACTTTTAAATATTTTTTTTGTGACCTTAAAGTAATTTTTTTTACTTTTAAGTATTAAAAAAATGTTCTTGTATCGTTTGGTTCAATTTTATATATTCTTGAAAATTATTTATTTCATTTTTTTATAATTTCGGACAAAAATATGAGTTTTTTTACAAAAAATTTAAAGTAATTTGTTTTGGAACCTTTAAACATTTTTTTTGAATAAATTTTTTAACTTAAATAAATTTTTTAACTTAAATAAATTTTTTAACTTAAATAAATTTTTTAACTTAAATAAATTTTTTAACTTAAATAAATTTTTTAACTTAAATAAATTTTTTAACTTAAATAAATTTTTTAACTTAAATAAATTTTTTAACTTAAATAAATTTTTTAACTTAAATTATTCTTTCAAACTTTAACTAAAATTTTATCTCAAAATAATTTTATAAATTTAATTTTCGGATTTTTTAATCATTTCTTTGTGAATATAAAATATTTTTGTGTAATTATTTAAGAATTGTGTCCATAAGTAGCAACCCTTGAACATAATCCTTCTAAATACTTCTCGTTAAATATTCATACATGAGACTTGATCTGGCTATTTCTAAATTCAAAATTTTTATTGAGTATCCACGTTGTTGCTGTTCTTCTGCCACTTGGTTATATGTAGTCGGTTTGCATACTAGTTTTTCAACTTAAAAAAATATCCTCCAATATGATTCAAAGTTTGAAAGCTTCGATAGTGATTCGAAGTCGCGTTTGAACAAACCAGCCCATAAAAAACCAAATATAAGCTTTATGAAATTTAAAAAATAATTTTCTTAGGAGCATTTATTTTTAGAAAACAAAAAATTAGACAGAAAAACTTCAATGGAAGCATTAAAATGATGTTATCACCACAAAAAGCCAAATAAATTTTAATAAAACAGCGCAGGATTTAATGGACTCTACCAATGCTTTTGAATTTTTTTCGAAAGAAAAAAGTTCGGTTGGGATTTTTTGAAAAGTGTGAAGATTTCTTTGGGGCAGAAAAAAGGAACAAAAAGGAACATTTGATAGGCTGTTATCTCGGCAAGGACTGATCGCTTATCGAAACAGTTACAAAAGAGGTCCACTTGAGTGTATGCATACAAATGCACACGAGCCTAACGTCTTTACCCATTGTCTCCGACATTACTCATACATTCATACACTCACTCATTCACCAACTTACATATTCACCCACTCATCCATTCACCCACCCATCCACCTACCCATTCATCCACCCCCCTATCTAACCACCCATCAATCTACTTGTCTATCTTTTTACTCATCTACCCACACATCTATCCACCCATCCACCAACTTTTTCACACATCTGTCTATTTTCAAATCCATCTATTTATCCATTCATCTATTCATACTCAAATCAACCCATCCATCCATCTCCCAATCCACCCATCCATCCACTCACGTCGCCTCTGGTGCATTCTATCGTTTCTCATATCACATACCTCGGTGGTTATTCGTCTTCAGAGCCGCCACGAGGAAACAATGCAGGCCACAACTTGTCGAATAACTTCGGTGGGATGCGAAACAACCAGAACCTTCGAAAGGAAAAAAATAATTTCACTTTTCTGTTCACAAAGAAACGTTATTGCTGAGCCATACACACTCTGATGTATTAAGAAGCACCATCCATCCCTCATGCATTCCATACTACACCACTGAGTGTCGTTTCACGTGGAAACCTATTCTCTCCAGACATTTCGTCTATTTTTATTTTTTATTTTTTGTCTCGTCCTTCTCGAAACTTGTAGAATGTCTGAAAAGTGTTTGCGTCTGAATATTTCGTTTCTAAAAGTTTTGTTTTGATGTTTAATTTTTTTAAGCCGAAAGTTATGTTCTGTTTTTTTCGAATTTTTTATCTTGTTTTGTTGTCTCTAATAAAATTGTTTATTTTAATGAGTTTTTCATTTTTAAACCTTTTTTTTTTGTTTTTTTTTTAGTTTTTCTTGTGTCAAATTTTGTTTTATTTTCAACGTTTTTTTTCGGGTTTTTCACTTTTTATGCTTCCAAAATTTTTTAAAGTTTTCAAAAAAAAATTTCCGTTCCAAAAACATTTTTTTTCAATGGGTTCACAGTAGGCGTTGTGGTGGTTTAACTTCAGTACTCAAGGCTACGCATATATTCCACCATTTAAATTATTGAAATGTAATTAGTCAAGCGCTTAATACCTTGAAAATCCTTCTTTAAACAGCTTTCTGAAACTTCAAAGTGGCCTTTTTCTATATTTTTTTGCCTTAAACTCTCTAAATAATTTCTTACTAATTACAAACTTCATCTGAATCGAATGCACAATTAGTTGTGTTATCTACAAAAAAACTGTTTCCAGTTTGTTTTTTCGAATATTCATCCATATCCACCTTCTTGGATAAATTGCATTTTTTCCGTTTCATTTTTCGTGGCCTTTTTCTCACAACAGTCTCACTAAATTTCATTTTGCTTTCACTTGCTCAGCCACTCTTTTCTTCTGTTTTTCCTCATTTCCTAAGTCTCTCATTACGTATTTTCTTTTGGTGTCTTTTTTTTCTTACCTGTTACAATGAAAACTTTGAAAAATTGTTTTTGTATAATATTTTTATTGTTTTTATTTTTATTTTTTTCAATGTCTTTTTGTATGCACATTAATATGTAGAAGATTATATACTTCCATTGCTTATAGTTATTCTTCAAACTTTTGTTTTGTTGGTCTGGTTGTTTGTTTTTTTGTTTTTTCACTTTTTTTATTATGATTTTTTTAATTCAACTATCTATTCAATTATATTTTTTTTGTTATCTCGTTCACATGTTCGTATGTTCAACCATTCTTCCATGGCTGGTTCGTTTGTTTTCCTTGATAACTTGTCTTCGGTAACTTGGTGATCGTCAATCACGACCACTCGTCCATGCCTGATCACAGGACTCCTCTACGTGACGGGGGTGGTAGACTTTGAAGCTCACGCTGTCTACAACCTCATGGTGACCGCATCGGATCACGGAGAACCACCCCTCTCCACTGACGCTCTAGTGGTCGTTGAGGTGGGTTGGGTGTTAAGTGGGGGGTTGAAGGGGGAGGTTAGAGGGGGAGGTTGGAGGGGGAAGTTAGAGGGGGAGGTTGGAGGAGGAGGTTGGAGAGGGAGGTTGGAGAGGGAGGTTGGAAGGGGAGGTTGGAGGGGGAGGTTGGAGGGGGAGGTTGGAGGAGGAGGTTGGAGGGGGAAGTTAGAAGGGGAGGTTGGAGGAGGAGGTTGGAGGGGGAGGTTGGAGGGGGGGGTTGGAGGGGGAAGTTAGAAGGGGAGGTTGGAGGGGGAGGTTGGAGGGGGAGGTTGGAGGGGGAGGTTAGAAGGGGAGGTTGGAGGAGGAGGTTGGAGGGGGAGGTTGGAGGGGGGGGTTGGAGGGGGAAGTTAGAAGGGGAGGTTGGAGGGGGAGGTTGGAGGGGGAGGTTGGAGGGGGAGGTTGGAGGGGGAGGTTAGAGGGGGAGGTTGGAGGGGGAGGTTGGAAGGGGAGGTTAAAAGGGGAGGTTGGAAGAGGAAGTTGGAAGGGGAGGTTAGAAGGGGAAGTTCGAGGGAAGTTGGAGGATGGATGGATTTTGGAAATGTAGTTTGGTGAGTAAGAATAGAATCATTTTTGAAAAAAATCTGAAAAATGTTGTAAGAACTGGAAGTGAAAAGAAAGAAAGGGTAGGAAAGAAGGCCGAAAAAAAAATTGTGAAGTTATG
>OX387253.1:4212663-4252663 GCA_947562095.1 Branchellion lobata
ATCAACTTTCGCCTCCTCATGACCTCCCCTGGAGACTTCAGACTTGTCACTACACACTCGAACTTCGACCGGGAAGATGTGTCCAGGTTAGTCCGTGTGGTGTTGTTGTTGTTGTTGTTGTTTATCTTAAGCGCCTGAGAATAGTCCTCAGATGCGCTAAAGCTGGTTGTGGAAGGCTCACAAGTTCATCATAGTGTTGTTGAATGTGTGATTATTATTATTATTATTTTTTTTATTTTTATTATTACTACTATTATTATTATTATTATTATTATTATTATTTTTATCATTTTTATTATTATTATTATTATTATTATTATTATTATTATTATTATTATTATTATTATTATTATTATTATTATTATTATTATTATTATTATTATTATTATTATTACCATTATTATTATTATAATAATAATAACAACAACAATTATTATTATTATTGTTATTATTATTATTATTATTATTATTATTATTATTATTATTATTATTATTATTATTATTATTATTATTATTATTATTATTATTATTATTATTGGTTGTGTGTTTGCCATTAGTGTTGTTGGAGGTTAAGATGTTATGGTTACAGACGTGGCAGCACCAATTTACGTGTGGTGCATAGCGGGAGACATTAGCACATTTCCTGTGGGAGATGCCACCGCAACTATGACACCTGATGGCAATGCTGTTTAGTCTCATTTTCGTATTGCAGACACAGCATTGTTTATTTGTTCCCATCGCCAGCGTGATTGTTGTGGTTGAAGTCGCGAGTCCAGCGCAGGGCCTGCAGATGAAGCCTTGAGTTCTCTTTTTGTTTCGAGTAAGGCCAGAGCAAGTCCTGTGGTATGG
The DNA here is from genome assembly GCA_947562095.1 of Branchellion lobata. Lineage (NCBI taxonomy): Eukaryota > Metazoa > Annelida > Clitellata > Hirudinida > Piscicolidae > Branchellion > Branchellion lobata. Next base: position 4,213,513 of record OX387253.1, read on the forward strand.
CTGGCTGCAGCTTGAACAGGTGATGGGGGTGATGTCACGTCTGATTGTCTTAGTGCATTCTCGGTACACTGGTCTGGAATTTACCTCGACGTCGCCCGCCCTCAAAAGGAGAGACCGGAGGTACAGGGCGGGATGTGCACCTTCGGCTATTGAAAAAGGGGAGGTGGGAATGAAGGGGGTTTGTAGTTTGCGCCTTCCACAGCACAGCTTGGTCGATGGGTTGGTTGGGTTCGAATGTCGCCACTTGGCGGCATCTCGTTGGACACCACGTGAAGGTCCCAACTCTTGTCCAACTGTGGTGTTGTCGTGTTGGTTGTTTGTTTATTGTGTAGCGTCTGTGTGCATGTTTTTGTGTGTGTGTGTGTGTGTGTGTGTGTGTGTGTGTGTGTGTGTGTGTGTGTGTGTGTGTGTGTGTGCATGTGTGTGTGTGTGTGTGTGTGTGTGCATGTGTGTCTTTGTTGTGTTTTTGTACATCTGGGTCTGTATCGTTGTGTTTTTGTATATACGTATTTTTATGTTTTTTGTTTGTTTCTGGAAAAAGGTGTTTTTGTGTTTCTGTTTTTGTGTTTTCTTTTTCTTTTTAGTTACATGTGTTTGTAAGCATGCTTTCAAGAAATTTTTTGCGCTTTTGAAAAAACTGTCAATGCGTTCAAGCATCGATAATTAGCGACGAATTAAATTTATGTAACAAAAAAAAGAAAAAAGAAATGATGAAAAGTTTTTTTTCATATAGGTTTTTTTTTTCTTTTTTTCCCTAAGACTAAACTCTCATTTTCTTTTTTACACGACCAATATTTTTTTCAATTTTTCATGTAGATAAAAAACAAGCACGCACACAGGCGTGAGGTAGATCAGAGGAGTGTTAAGTGGCTTGGAACCACGGAGTTCTGAAGGTGCCTGCAAGGGTTACTCTGTTGCCTATGGAATCGCTGTTTTAGTTTGTACTTCTAGTTTTGTCTGTGGTGGGGTTTCAGCCTCAGTTTTGTTCGTATTACAGTTATAGTTCAAGTTTTGTTTTGGTTTGTTTTGTTGGTGGTGTGGTTTTAGTTTTGTTGGTGGTGTGGTTTACTTTTGTTGATGGTGTGGTTTTAGTTTTGTTGGTGGTGGGGTTTTAGTTTTTGTATTGAAATGAGGTTTCAGTGTATTTTTTTCAGTTTTTATTTTTATTTTTATAGCATTTTCACTCAGAATTCTATTTTTTATGTTAGCTTTTCATTAATTTTTTGTTTAAAAACACCAGTAGCCCCACAAGGAACCTTTTCAAGAAGCAACTCTGTTTTCTGAAAGTTTTCGTTTTGTAGTGTATCTTCCAGCTGTTTTTTTTGTGGTGTATTTATAGGAACGTATGAAGTTATATTCATTTGTTATAGCACACAGTTCGCAAGCTGGGTTGCCTCAGAGGCGCTTAAAAGATCTATTTATGCCAAAAATAACTCAACTTGAATTAATGTAGTTTCAATAATTTTTTTATTATAGTTTGCAATCAAATTTTGATTTTTTTTTCATAACTTCTAACTTTCATTTTTGAATTGTTGTTGACGTTTGTATATTTTTCGTTTTATAAGTAGCTCGTTGAAACAGCACTAATTGAAAAAGTGTTTTTGGTGGCCAAAAAGAACTTCGCAAAAAAAACTTTTTCAGAATTTTGTTAGTTTTTTTTTAAATTTTATCTGCGATTTCTTCGAGTATAAGACAAAAAATAATTTAAAAAAATGTAATTTAATGATTCCCATAAATTTTTTTTCATTTTTAGAATAGCTTTTACTTCGTCACTTTTAATTTTTCATAATTTTCACGAATTTATTGTTAATTGCTTTCAAAATGCTTCAAAAATTGTGAAGTTTTTCTAAGAAAATGTATGGACCATCAAGAGGTTGAATTCTCTGACATCAATCATTTTTTTCTTTTTTTCTTCTATTTCCGCAAGTTTATTTTTATTTTTTCTCTCAATTTCCATTTCAATTTTTCCCGAATACATTCTCACAAGCAGAATGTTGAGAACACTCGTAATTTCCTTAAAATTGCACAAAATTGAATAAAAATGAACAAGTTTTACGAATTTCAGAGTAGCCAAAAAAACAGTTCTTTCAATTTTGAGAAAAATGACGCAGAATGAACATTAAAAATAATAAGAATCAGCATTATGAAACAAAAATTCAATTATCAAACAAATAAAAATGAAAATAATAATAATAATAAAGTTCTGATTATTATTACTAGTAATAATACCAATAACATTACTACTGTTATAAATAATGCCAACAAATACTACAACTAATAATATTGCTGAAAATACTACTATTAATAATACTAATGGAATAATACTGTTAATAATACTAATAAAAATATTAGTAAGAAAAATACTAATAAAAATAATACTACTAATATTACTAATAAAAGTACTACTAATAATAATACTAATGAAAATACTACTACTAATAACTGAGCGTTATTGAACAGTGTGGAATCAGCGCTATACAAATAACTTGATTAGACTAGATAAGATAATAATACTACTGAAAATACTACAAAAAACTCATAAAAATAACTTTAAAGTTTTAATGGATGTCCGAAGCTGCACGGTGGCGTCAATCTCTCGGTGCTGGAGTTAACGACTGCAAGGCATTTACAGACCTGTCCCTTAATGAGTGTCCTTGCGAAAAAAAAAATACGAACATAAAAATTAAAAATATGAAAATAAATTTTTTTTATTTTTTTTCTATCTTCCAAAAGTTACTAAAAATCGCTTTGTTACATGCTCGAGGTTGAGATTTTGAATTTGTTCAAAATTCTGATTTTATCTTTTTTTTGAATCTCATGAAAGCTTTTTCATCTTTGAAACATTCTCAAAATTCGAAGGAGAAAATTTTTTCAAAATTTTTTTTAATTTTTTCATTCTTAAATAACACTTCTTTCTGTATTTTTAATTCAAAAATGTCCAAATTCGAAATTAATCCATTCTAAAACGTGATTTCAAGATTTGCGACTTTTTTATTACCATCAACACTTTTTCACCGACAAAAATTTTAAAATTCCCGAAATTTTTTTCTCTGTTTGTACTCCGAAAAAGAAGTACTTGCTATACTGATCTAATCTAATCTAATTAAATCATTTATATAGCGCTGATTCCACAGTATTCAGAACTTTTGGTTCTATTATGATATTACCCGGAACTATTTATCATTACAACACACCAGCATCTATCTTCGCATCTCTCATCTGCCCTTATCACTTCCACACTTTATCTTGACGAAGCTTCCAACAACTTCGATTATTTTTGGCCGCTGTTTAAAAGGAGACACTGTATTAACCAACTTTTTAAACGGATACACCAAAGTGAATTCCTAAAAAGAATTTTTGTATAAAGTCTTTTTTGTGACTTTTTGATAGTCGTTTGAACTTCTCAAAATGCCTTCAGTGCAAGAAAAACAAGGTTTTGTTTCAAGAGTAAAGGTTTAAAATCTATTTTTTTACCGATTTTTGAAGTTATTTTGAAAATAAAACATTGATTTTTGTGTGAAAGTTAATTTTTCAAATGAAAAATTCAATTCTTCAAAGGAATAATTTGTTTTTGTGTAGAAAATTTATTTTTTTGTACAAAATCTTTTTTTTTTGAAAATTAATTTATTTTAGAAAATTAATTTTGTTTTAAAAAATTAATTTTTTTATGGAAAATTTATATTTTTAAGAAAAAAAAAAATTTTTCTGAGAAAAAAATTTATTTTTTGAGAATAATTTACGCATCTTAGCGACATCTTGCTTGCCGAGTAACAATAAAATTGGTCTTTGTGAAAGCGTGTAATAATCTTTAGTTACTTGGAACAATTCGTTTTAATCTGATAAGTCGCCGGGTATTTACATATTTGGCGGGAAATAATCAAATTTAGTGCCAAACCTCCAAATTATATTCATAAAAGTGTCTGAAAATTTGGCAAAAAAAAAATCGTCCATCACGGGAAACAGGCATTTTTATGTTGAAGTTTAAAGCTTCAAATGATGAATGGCACAAACGGTCATGTCAATTGAGCACTTTCAATAAAATATAATAATATCTTTCATAAATCACCCAGCCATCAGACTATTTCGACCAACTCCCATAGGGTCATCATGCCGTTTTTTAAATAATCCCAAAAAACAGCCGTGGACGCTTTTTAATTAAAAAAATATTTTCTATGGTCGTTTTTAATTTCATTTTTTTTTAAATTTTGTTGACATTTTTCACTTTTATCTAGAAAAAAAAAACAACTAGAGTTTTTCAAGTTTTTCTAAACTTATTTTTTCGACATATTAAATAAACTTTTAGGCGAATATTAAGCGCGATTGACGACGTACATGCGAAAAATGCAAATTTCAAGCCAGTCTGTAGCCACTGTCAGCACATCATTATTCATGCCAGCAATCACTTAGCTTGCCTATCTTATATATTTCGGACTCCTCTTTTCTTCGCCTCTATTCTCTTGAGAGTTCGTATGAAAATTGATAAAACGACTTGATTGTTATATGAGGAAGCAGAATAATCAATGAAGTGTTATCAATTTAAGGCTTAAACGCGTTTTTATTCACTTCTTGCAGTCACTATAGAGGCATTCGAGCACCGGCGTATAGCTACCTTGCTTATTTATGAAGCACATTTCTGTAATGGGATGTTGGCTGGTGGTTTGTGAAGAGGCATAAAGGACCAAATGGTGGTGTTTGTTTCACGATGTGCGCCTTATCACACCGTTCCAGCGACCACTCAAAAATATTCGAGCTAGCCAGTCCACCTCCATCATCATCATCATCATCATCATCATCAGCATCATCATCATCATCATCATCATCATCATCATCATCATCATCATCATCATCATCATCATCATCATCATCATCATCATCATCATCATCATCATCATCATCATCATCATCATCATCATCATCATCATCATCATCATCATCATCATCATCATCATCATCATCATCATCATCATCATCATCATCATCATCATCATCATCATCATCATCATCATCATCATCATCATCATCATCATCATCATCATCATCATCATCATCATCATCATCATCATCATCATCATCATCATCATCATCATCATCATCATCATCATCATCATCATCATCATCATCATCATCATCATCATCATCATCATCATCATCATCATCATCATCATCATCATCATCATCATCATCATCATCATCATCATCATCATCATCATCATCATCATCATCATCATCATCATCATCATCATCATCATCATCATCATCATCATCATCATCATCATCATCATCATCATCATCATCATCATCATCATCATCATCATCATCATCATCATCATCATCATCATCATCATCATCATCATCATCATCATCATCATCATCATCATCATCATCATCATCATCATCATCATCATCATCATCATCATCATCATCATCATCATCATCATCATCATCATCATCATTATCATCATCATCATCATCATTTTCTTCTTTTTCATCATTAACATAATCATCACTCGTGCATAAACATATCCACCACTACTACCACCACCACACCACCACCACCACCACACCACCACCACCACCACCACCACCACCACCACCACCACCACCACCACTCCTTCTTTGGTCACACTCCAGCAGTTCGTCGACAGGATGCTATCTTCAAATGTGTCCCACATCTTTTGGCTCTCTGGACACTGCAACCTTTGAAGCAATAAACCTCCAGCCGAAGAAGCCATGCGGGTTCTACATAAGCTACCCAGCTGCACGTTGCTTTAAACAGTCTCCATAATCTCTGTAACCTTTGAACATAATGCTAAGCTAATCTAAGCTAATCAAAACACTTGTAAAGCGCCCTTCAGCACTGTGTTCAAAGACACTTCAGATCACAGTACAATTTTTTTGATTAGCCTCTTGATTGGCAAGAGGTCGAATTAGTCGAACACCTCTGGCTTAAACTCCCAGCCTTTTCAGCTGCCCACCTTCCCATCAAGTTGACTTGCGCGCCCTCTACAGCCAGTTTTGGCACAGCTGAAAAGCACCTTCAGACGCCTGCAATAACACAAATCTCCAACCGAGTGCCGACAATCAATTTACTGATAAAATTGGAAGAAGGCAAAAATTGAGAGCTCAAGAGGGGATGGTCGTGGAGTGATATATTTCATACATGGCTACATTGAGTTGCAGTGTCACAAAAATCTTTCTATAATCTACAATCTCCTTCTACCCTCTCTAGATCTTTCATTTTTCTTTCAAACTTCTACTTTCCATGCTGTTTTCTTCGTCTTTTGTTCATTTTTTTTTCACAAAACTATAAATTGTACACCATATCTCGCAAAAGCTTCATAAACTACGCAACATCTATTGAACATTTTTCGCTGAAGTTTGAATTTTCAACTAAAGGCGACCAATCTATTACGAAAATGTCTTTCTTCTTTTTATTACTCTTTCTCCTTCTATTGCCTCCTCAAAACTCTTCCTCCAACCTATTATAATGGCGTCTGCTCATACACGTGCATTTTTATTTCCCTCAAAGGTTTCGGATTTACTTTTTAAAAAATTTATTTCGAATTTTTTTAAAATTGATAATTGCAACAGAATTCCCAACTATGTTATCTCTAGTGGACACCAAGGTGGTAAATATCTTTTCGTTCCCCTATTGGTACCAATTCAGAATTTTTCATTTAAAAAGTACAAAATATTGAGTAGAATAAACAAAAAAAACAGTCAATTCGTTCCATAAAAACTATTGAAACTTATAAAAAAACTTTATATGAAAAAAACAAAACGAAAGAGTAAGAAAAAAACAAAATGAAAACATGAGAAAAAAAAACAAAATAAAAACATGAGAAAAAAACAAATGAAAACTCTAAGAAAAATCCTAGCTTTGTTTCAAAGTCTTATTTCATACCCCGGCTGCTCTGACCCTGAACCCATGGCAAGCCTTTTTATGATTACCTCCGATTTTGTTAATCCCTCGAACCAGCCACATCCCTCATTCCTCCAACTACATTTTTCATTCTCCAAACCTCATTTTTCTTCCTTAAATCGCATTTCCTGTTTCCCACCAAACCTTTTATCTTTTCACCAACCTTTTGTGTATCCACCAACCACTCCACCTTACAACCAGCTCTAGTGTTTTTCCAACTATATCATCGTTGTTCTCTTCCCAGGTCACCGTATTCTTTATCACTAATCCACCATCATCCTTCTCCCACCATTCCACAACAGCCCTCTCCTACTCACCATCATCATCCATCCCACCCACCAATCAAACACTATCTCTCCACCATTCTCATTTTTTTGCTTATTAATCCATCTCTATCATTCCACTTATTAAGGTTCAACTCTTCAGTACCCATCCCTCTCACTACCCACCTTCTTCACCACCCACCATCCTCACTACCCACCACGACCAACCACCCACCATTCTCATCACCCACCACCACCCACCACCCTCACCACCCACCACCACCCACCATCCTTACCACCCACCACCACCCACCACCACCCACCACCCTCACCACCCACCACCACCCACCACCCTCACCACCCACCACCACCCACCACCCTCACCACCCACCACCACCCACCACCCTCACCACCCACCACCACCCACCACCCTCACCACCCACCACCACCAACCACCTTCACCCACCACCCACCAGCTCCATCACCCACCATCCCCCATCAACACAGTTACCAGTGTAGACTGGCGTGTCACGACAAGGGAACACCGCCTTTGAAATCTTTAGCCTCCCTCTTCATCATGGTTCAAGACATCAACGACAACCCGCCAGTCTTTTCACAAGACCTCTACAGCGTGTCGGTGGTTGAGAACAACCAGCCAGGCCTGGCTCTATTGAGACTGGATGCCTCCGATGCTGATGCTTCTTCCACCTTTCACTACTGGCTCAGCTGCCAAGAAAACTTCCACATTGATCGTATGGGTCTCATCAGTGTCACGTCATCACTCGATCGAGAGTCCGCAACCAACTACACCTTCACTGCGTTTGTCAGAGACGACGACACTACACCCTCATTCACCGCAACCACTCAAGTTCGAGTCTTGGTGGTGGACGAAAACGATGAAAAGCCGCTTTTTTCGTCTCCTGAATACGTGTTTTCTCTTCATGAAACATTCTCTTCTCCTTTTCACCCCGCTCAGCCATTTCTGCCACGTGTGGTGGGCAAGGTTGAGGTGACTGATAAGGATTTATATCCATTCAACCAGTCTTTCTTCGATATACTTCCCTACAACAACGATGATAACAACAACAACATTGATAACCACAACAATAACTACAACAAAAACATTGAAAACAACAACAATAATAACAACAATGATAAAGGAGACAGCAAGAAGAAAGACGGCACTCCTTTATCGATATCTAAACAAAAAAGCAACAAACAACAACAACAACAACAACAACAACAACAACAACAACAGTACTCGTTTCTGCCTTTCAGAATTAACCACACCACAGGCGTGATTGACAACACACATCCTCTAGACAGGGAAATCCAAGCCACACACCGCTTCAAGATTGTCGCTTCCGACTCGGTGGCATCAAAGACACTTTATTCCATCGCTGACGTCATAGTAAAAGTGTTGGACCTTAATGATGAAGCGCCTATTTTTTCAGAGCCTAAAAATCCTTTTCTTCTCGATGACGAAGGAAGGAATGAAATGAAATCCAAAAAAAGTGAGTTTAGTCACAAATGCACTAGTAGAAGAAACTCTTCGGGTGTTAAGCAACCCAACGCCACCAACCATCGAGGTACTATTCTCCCCATCCTTTCTACATTGAAGGCGGACAAGGATGGCAAAGGTTATACGTTGCAGAAAGACTCAACAATGGATCAAGTGAGGGGGCTTTCAGGAATTTATGTAGCTCGTAATTAGTTGTTTTTTTAATTTTTTAAAGTAATATTTCATATGGAAGGCCTCCACAACTCCCAAAGACGCGATCATCAGTCATTGGAGCACTCGTAAACAATTGCAAATGGGACCATAAATATAAAGAATTTATAAATAGAAATAACCACGTATGAGCGTCACTCTTTATATACACAAGGCTATAAATATGAATATGACTGTACGTATAAATCTATGAATGAACAAGAAGAATAATAATGAATATAAATTTACGTGTAAACAAGAAAACAAATATGCAACATAAATACAAATATAATAAATAAAGGTGCCCGCAGAGATATAAATAATCTAACCCTCACATCGTCCATCTTACCACGAGCGTTATCGCAACCACCATCCCCCATCCACACCACCCACACCATCTTCATCATCATCACCACCTTCCTCAACTTCAACCTCTTTTTCTTCCTACTCTGCTCTTTTTCTTCCTTCTCTTCTTCTTCCTCTTCTTTTTTTTCTCCTCTTCTGCCTCCCTTTCTTCTTCTACTTCCTCATCTTCAGCTTCTTTCTCCTGTTGCTTCTCTTCTTTTTTTTTTAATTTTTTCAGTATCTTTTTTATCTCCATTTTTTCTTCTTCCTCCTCCTCCTCCTCCTCCTCCTCCTCCTCCTCCTCCTCCTCCTCCTCCTCCTCCTCCTCCTCCTCCTCCTCCTCCTCCTCCTCCTCCTCCTCCTCCTCCTCCTCCTCCTCCTCCTCCTCCTCCTCCTCCTCCTCCTCCTCCTCCTCCTCCTCCTCCTCTTCCTTCTCCTCCTCCTCCTTTTTCTCCTTTTTCTCCTTCTTCTCTCTCTTCTCTTTTTCCACTTTCTTTTTTTTCTTCTTATCACCATCATCATCTTTTTCATCTTTTTCTTTTTTTGTTTTTTTTTCTTCTTATCACCATCATCATCTTTTTCATCTTTTTCTTTTTTTGTTTTTTTTTTCATCATAAAGCCTTCACATTTTTACGCTTTCTTTTCAATTTTTTTCAAATTTTCATCCAAGATTGAAATTACAATGGTTTTTCCATCCCTCTTTTTCAAAAAAAAACGACAAAATAGCTACCGCTACCACCACCACCACCAACTACCACCACCGCCACCACCACCATCACCATCACCACCAACCCCACCACCACCACCACCCTCACTTCCACCACCACCACCATCACCATCACCACCAACCCCACCACTACCACCACCATCCCCACCACCACCACCACCACCACCACCACCACCACCACCACCAACCCCACCACCACCACCACCATCACCATCACCACCAACCCCACCACCACCACCACCATCACCACCACCACCACCACCACCATCACCACCACCACCACCACCACCACCACCACCACCACCACCACCAACATCTTCACTTCAACCCCCACTACCATTTCAATCACCATCAGCACCACAACCTCAACCACCAACTTCCACTATCACCACAACAACCAACACAATTACCACCACAACCACCAGCCTCCACCACCACTACAACCACTACCACAATCTTCCACAACAGGCTTACAACAACCACCATTCCTGCTTCATCATTCCTGTTCCCAAAGACGCGTTGCCTGGTTACGAAATAGCCAGGCTGGTTGCTAGGGACTCTGACGCTATGGGAAGCAACTCAAACATCAGGTTTCAGTGTTGTCGTTAAAGGATGCTCAACTTTTATGCGCGAATAAAATTTATTATTCTGAGTTTTATAATTAGTTTAAAAGTGTGTGCGTGCATGTATTGAGTTGCGTGTGTGTTTGTTGTTTTTAGTTTGTTGTGTTGTTTTTTGTTTGTTGTGCTGTTTAGTGTTTGTGAGTGGGTTTGTGTGCGTGTGTTGTATATGTGTGTGCTTGCGTGTTTGTATAAATGTATGTGTAGAAGTATGTGATCGTGTGGTTTTGCATTTGGATGTGTGTGTTTGTGAACATATCAGCGTGACGGATAACAGCTGGTGTCTGAACTTTTGAACAAATATCTTGTGAGCCTCAAAACCTAACTCCTAAATGAAACTCCAGGTTTTCAATGGTAGGGAGCGAGAATGGAGGTAGGGTGGAGGTGTCAGAGAGGAAGGGGGCGGTTGTGATGGTGGGAAGTTTGAAGGAGGCTTCCAACCCCCTTGTGAGTGGCTTGTGCCTTCTGTATCTAGTTTTTATTCTATACACCTTTTTACCATTTTTTCTAGTTTTTTCGCTGTTTTTTTTTGCTGTTTTTCTAAATTTTGTTTTTTCTTAAAAGTTTTTTTTTTGTTTTCATTGTTTTATAATATTTTGTAATTTTTATCGATTTTTTTGTTTTCTTGTTTTGTGGTTTAGTTATGGTTGTTTTTGACATGTTTTTTTTTTGATTAATTTTATTTTATCTATCTTTTTTTGTTTTTTGTTGTTTGGAATCTATTATTTTTGTTTTTTTTTTTTATTAGTAACATGGCTCTGATCGTGTCGTTGTTAAACAAAAACATTATTTATTATTTGTTTTTTATTCGAATGTTGTTGTTGTTTATGAGTGCTGTTGTTGTCGTTGAGATTTTTTGTTGATGATTAGTGTTGTTGTTGTAGAAAAGGTTTTTGTTGTTGTTTTTGTTGTTGGTGGTGGTGGTAATGTTGTTGATGTTGTTGGTGGTGATTTTGTTGTTGTTGTTGTTGTTGTTGATGTTTGTGGGATATTGATTTTGTTGCGGCTAGAGGGAATACCCGTGTGTAATTACAGCTTTGTTGATATAAAAAAAGCATTTCGTTGTTGTTTTTATACTCGTCGTCAAAACCACTTTAAAAAAACTAACATTAGTACGAAAAATTTTTCAAAAAACATAAAAGAGCTGTGAAATAGTATGAAACTTCATACTTTACTGCTTTTTATTCCCCCGATGCTTTACGCCACCATCCGAGCATACATCCAAATTATAAATTTTCAATAGACTTTCGTAATTTTACATTAAAAAATATTTATATCAATTTTTAGACCCAAGTCAATCTCACTAAAGTTTTTTTCAAACATTTTAAAAGAAAAAAAATAGTTTTGCTTCAATTTTGCAAAAATAAATATCAAATTTTCTGTTTTTTTGGAAAAATCACGATTGAAGCTGAATAAATAGGCGAGAGATTTGTTAATTAGCAGAAGTAAAGTTATTTCAGACTACAAGCCGGGCAAATATATTAGGATGGAAGTAAAATCTACGTCCATTTGTTACGTTGCGAGGAGGTAGAGCAGGTGGTTTGGCGTGGTGGACATGTTTTACAGGCCCAGAAATTGGAATAGGCCACGATTTACGCTGATGTATGGTCTTCAATGTAACCAAATGAGCCACTCTCGCTCCGTGTAGTGCTTTATTGGTGGAATTGCCGTGTGAGGCTTCTTATCTTCCTCCATAAAAGCATCTACACTTCAAACGAACCACTCTGTGATCTTCCAATCACCATAATCACAAGCTATGAAGTCGAGAAAAAAAGGAGAAAACGACGAATAAAATGTTCTTTCCGAGATATTCAAGCCACATTCAAAATTCACATTTCAGTTGAATGTTTGTTCATGAAAGGTGTGCTTTATGGAAGTTTCCCAATCAAAAATTTGTTCTTCGAAAATATTCTTATAAAAGCTTGGTCAAAAATTTGCTTCCCAAAATGTTGAAAATGAAATTGTTGGGAGTCATCTTTTCTGAAGGTTGCTCTTTGAAAATGACCTTATCGAAAACTTGATTATCAAACTGCAGCACAGTGCCTTACAATATAAATTCGGCAATGACACGCCGATGAGGAAAACCACTCTTTCATGAGACTATGACATAATAATTATGAAGATGTGTGTGTTTCTTTGCTTGTTTGAATAAAAAGCACGACCATGCGTGGAGTGGCATCTATATGCATGCATACGTAACGAAGACAGCAAACAGAATTAAAAGTTCGTAAAGATGATCTAGGGTTCACTTGTAAGTTGTGAATTATGTGAAGGAGTGTTTTGCATAACATCATCCCAGACTTTACAAAAGATTCCGTTCTTTTATGGCGTCTGCAACTACCATTAGATCTACAATCTACAAACATTTTATCAAATCAAACACACGCACACAAACATACACACAAACATGCACACACACACACACCACACACACACACACACACACACACACACACACACACACACACACACACACACACACACACACACACACACACACACACACACACACACACACACACACACACACACAATTCCACAGAGCGTGTGGGTTACAGCCACGGACCAAGGCGATCCTTCGCAGAGATCCATGGCCAGATTACTCCTCATCCCTACTTCTTTCTCACCCTCTTTCTTTAACTCCTACAGCCTGGCTAAAGGTAGAAACTTCGACTTAGCCCCAATGGGCGAAGATGTGTTTGAACTAGAAAGATCTCTTCAGGTTTGGTCTAAAGGGACTACCGTCTTAGTTATCGTCTTGATTCTGTTGGGGTGTGTGCTGAAGGGAGCTGTACTGGTTGTTTGTTTGGTGGTGATGAGGAGGAGGAAGAAGAGGAGGAGACCTTGGCAAGGGGAAGTGGATCAGAGTGGAGTTGTGAGAAAAGAAGGAAGAGACGATTGTTTAGGTGGATGTTGTTGGGGTTGTCTCGAAACGATCAGCAACCGTCTTTGTTGTCCTTGCAGTCCCGACAAGAAAAACCACTTCTGTAATGTTCTTTGCTGCAAATCACCCAGGCATCGAAAGACCAAAAAACAAAACGGAAAAAAGAAAAAAGCCAAAGGTCGTGAAAGCAGCACTGCCAACAAACGCAACAGCCAACAAATTTCCAATATCAACATTTATTCAAAGACCTTATCACACGCTAGGAAAACCGACACACGATTCTGTGACTGCAATGGCTCTGTGGGGGTTTTCTCTCAACAGCACAGGTTGCGTGGAGGTGTGATTAACGTGCAAAACTTGAAACCACTTGAGGAGGAATATTTAGAAGGGTGTGATCTTTCCAGGTGTGAATATTCGAAAACTTTCGGTTTTGAAGAGTGCGCAAACTTTGGCTGTGAAGTTGTGGGTGGTGGAAAGGTTCAAGGGTGTGGTGAATGTACCACCTATTGCAACCACGCTGGAACTGTTATACCCGGACGCTTCTTCACACTGGCTAGCAATAGGCAACTGAACAGGATGAATGAAAAAGGAGGAGCAGGAGATAGAGAAGCAGGAACAGGACGAGAAGGAGGAAAAGGAGGAGGAACAAGAGGAAGAGAAGCAGGAGGAAGAGTAAGAAAAACGGATGAAAGAGCTGGAGGAGAAGCAGGAAGAAGTGGAGAAAAAGGAGGAGGGAATAGAAGAGGAAGAGGAAGACTTGGTAATCTAGATAAAATATTATTTGGTAAAATAGGAAAAGACAATGAAAAAGAACTTGAGAAAGAAATGAAAACAAGAAAAAAAGAAAAATTTGAAAAAAAAGAAATAAATAAAATAAACGAAAATGGAAAAAAAGAAAAAGAAGAAGGAGGAGAAAGAAAAAGAGAGGGAGGAAATGAGGAAAGAGGGAGAGAAAGAGGGGCAGAAGAGAGAAGAGGAGGAGGGAGAGAGGACACGAAAGGATTCTTTGAGTGTAAAGTCGACCACATAAAGCAATGCTGTATAGATAACAACTTCGTAATTGCTAATCAAAAATTTACAATGAAACCTACAATAAACCAAAATCACAGATTTATCATTGATGATCAAAAAGTGGATTGTGGTGGAAACACCATAACTACTATCACCGATAACAATAGTAGTTGTAGTAGTAGTAGTAGTAGTAATAATAATAATAATAATAATAATAATAAAAATAATAATAATAATAATAATAATAATAATAATAATAATAATAATAATAATAATAATAATAATAATAATAATAATAATAATAATAATAATAATAATAATAATAACAATAATATAAATAATAATAATAATAATAATAATAATAATAATAATAATAATAATAATAATAATAATAATAATAATAATAATAATAATAATAATAATAATAATAATAATAATAATAATAATAATAATAATAATAATAATAATAATAATAATAATAATAATAATAATAATAATAATAATAATAATAATAATAATAATAATAATAATAATAATGATAATGATTATAACAATAACGAAAATGATATTGCTAATAATCACGAAAAAAACAACAAAATAAATAGCAATTTTGATAAAAAAATAAATTCAATGAGTTGTTTCAATGAAAGTGATAACAATAATGACATAAACAACAACAACAATAAAAACAAAATCAGTAAATTTATCAAAAACAATAAGAATAATAATAAAATCGATAACGGTATTGACACTAACAATATCAAAAACAACAACGGCAACAACAGCAACAGCGATGACAATAAAAATAACAACAATATCATCAACAATAACAGCAACAACAATAACAGCAACAACAATAACAATAATAATAATAATATTAGTGCCGACAAAACGGATTCAGTATGTGTGGTACAAACAGTGAAAGTTGATTCTGGCTTGAAGAGGCAACAAAGTAAGGTTTTTTTTTTCATTAAAGATTCAAACTTTTTAAAAATAATATTTAATTTTATTTAATTTTTTGTTTTTATATAAGTTCTTTGTATTTGAAAATGTATTACGTTTTATTTTTTTTTAAATGGTGTTTTTTCTCATATGTAAATTAAAATTTTCTTTTTTGCATCGGTTTTAATACTTTATTGGAAAGTCGCCATGGATTGCGGATTTGTTTTAATTAGGTTTAAATACAATGTGTTTGTTTGTTTGTATGTGTGTGTGTTTGTTTGTTTGTTTGTGTGTGTGTGTGTTTGTTTGTTTGTTTGTGTGTGTGTTTTTTTGTGTGTGTGTGTTTTTTGTGTGTGTGTGTGTGTGTTTGTGTGTGTGTGTGTGTGTTTGAGTGTGTGTGTGTGTGTGTGTGTGTGTGTGTGTGTGTGTGTGTGTGTGTGTGTGTGTGTGTGTGTGTGTGTGTGTGTGTGTGTGTGTGTGTGTGTGTGTGTGTGTTTGTGTTTGTGTGTGTGTGTGTGTTTGTGTGTTTTTTTGTGTATGTGTGTGTGTTTTTGTGTATGTGTGTGTGTGTGTGTGTGTGTGTTTTTGTGTATGTGTGTGTGTGTGTGTGTGTGTGTGTGTGTGTGTGTGTGTGTGTGTGTGTGTGTGTGTGTGTGTGTGTGTGTGTGTGTGTGTGTGTGTGTGTGTGTGTGTGTGTGTGTGTGTGTGTGTGTGTGTGTGTGTGTGTGTGTGTGTGTGTGTGTGTGTGTGTGTGTGTGTGTGTGTGTGTGTGTGTGTGTGTGTGTGTGTGTGTGTGTGTGTGTGTGTGTGTGTGTGTGTGTGTGTGTGTGTGTGTGTGTGTGTGTGTGTGTGTGTGTGTGTGTGTGTGTGTGTGTGTGTGTGTGTGTGTGTGTGTGTGTGTGTGTGTGTGTGTGTGTGTGTGTGTGTGTGTGTGTGTGTGTGTGTGTGTGTGTGTGTGTGTGTGTGTGTGTGTGTGTGTGTGTGTGTGTGTTTTTTTTTTTTTTTTTTTTTTTTTGTATGTGTGTGTGTTTGTTTTCACATTAAGTTGCACCTTATTGAGAATTACTGAAAGCTTATTTGAGGACAGAATGAATGGGAGACCTCCTGTAGTGAAACTGCACGGAAACAATTTTGGAAACCCTTTCCTGTCCTGTAGCAACTCCACACGAAAACCGACACATTTATAAGCCATCCTTTCATGGTTCTTTCATCAAAAATCACCTTGCATAAAATCTCCATCATCATTATCACCTTGTATAAACTCTGCATTACCGTTATCACCTTGCGTACATTCGAATTTTTGAATTCAGACGCATCAGTCGATTTTTCAATTTTTTGCATGTCATGATGTATTTAGCGATTTTCAAGATTTTTAAATTAAATTTTAATTAATTGAATTTGATAAGGATCGTCATTTTGTGATAATAAATCATTGTTAATCATTGATAATAAATCATTGTTAGGCGCCATTTGCAAGGCGACCTTTTAAATCTAGCTTGTTAAATCAGTTGTTTTAACCTGAATAGCTTTAAAAATAAATGTTTTATTTTGTATTCAATTATTAGTTTCAACTTTATTCAAGTTTTTCCTATTTTTTTCCATCAAAAATGGTCGCTTTAGATCGTCTTTATTCGAGACGGTGTAAGCGTAAGTTTATTTTTAAAAATTTGTTTATCGGATAAATTTTTTGCTACACCAAGGTTAGTAGCATTTCTTTATTTACAGGTTTTTTAATTAATTGAATGGTAGATTTATTTTTTTACAATAATCCCAATGTGATCTTGCCTCTGGAAACCCGATTAGCGATAAATCGTCTTGGAATCGGCAGAAATCAGAAGAAGTGGCACTACCGAGGAAAAAGAGCAGGTAGGAAGGTCAAGGAAAGGTGCGCCAGACACAATAAAGACCACCATGAACTGATTCCACTTGTCTCAGGACGCCACCAGGCTCAGAAGACTGGATCTCCAGTTTTAATTGGGTTTCAGAACGTGAGATCACTGAATAATAAAGTGGAAGATGTGGTAGAATTAATTCAGGACTATAAAATGGATGTGATGTTTATGGCAGAAACATGGCATGATCCGGAGTCAATCAGCATAAGTAAGCTGCGGAGCCGGGGTCTTGTGGTCTTCGAGAAAGCAAGGCCAAGACTTCCCGAGTCAGTGAACACCCTGCTCACCAACCATGGAGGAGTGGCAGTGGCTTTCAACTCCATGTTCCGAGGAATGCTGTTAAAGTTAACTTCAACTGCCAGTTTTGAACATCTGTGTGTGAGAATAAGCTCAAGCTCCAAGTCAGTCATCGGATTGGTTGTTTATCGCACAGGTGCTGCTTCTTCATTGTTTTACAAGGAATTTGAAAACACCTTGGGTATTCTGGCCACATACAATGAAGAGGTTTTGATTTTGGGTGATTTCAATTTTCACTTGGAGCAGTCTGACAACACAGATGCACAAACATTTCTCAACATTTTAAGGTCCCATGGTTTTGATTCGTCCACAAACCAACCCACCCATAACCAAGGAGGATGGCTTGATGTGATAGCATCCAGAAAGAGTGTCAACATCAACTATATTGATAGTGGCATTTCTGATCACAAGCTGCTTTTGTGCAGTTGTGAGATGCTCAAACCACCTCCCATCTATCGACAGCTCCAAATTAGACGTTGGAAATTTTTGGACATTGAAAAGTTTATTTCAGAAATAAAGCTGTCTCCGCTTTCAGCTGCCACAAGTCTTGATGTGGACTCAGCTTCTGACCTTTATAATTCCATTCTGTCAGGGATCCTTGACAAGATGATTCCTTTTAAGACTGTAAGAATACATGAAAGACCTTCTGATCCATGGTTTGATCGGGAGTGTCGTACTTCGAAATGTCTGAAAAGGAGTTTAGAAAGGATCTACATGAGGACCAAGAGTGAGAATGATTTTGCTGCATGGCTGGGTCAGAAGAAACTCTACAAAAGACTGTGTAGACACAAGCGTAGAGATTACTGGAATAATAAACTCAGTGATCCAAAAAACAAAACGGCTAACATTTGGAGCCACATTAATAGTGTCTCTGGTCGAGGAAAGAGATCTTCTGTTGACGGAATTCAGCCTGTTGAATTCCAATCTTTTCTGTTGAAGAAAGTTGAGTCAGCGAGGAACTCAATCCAAGCCAGAGAAAACCCCATTTATTTAGCTTATGCACAAGAAGGCGGTCTCAGTAGGCTCCAGGATGTGGATGAGGATGAGCTTCTCAAGGCTATTCAGAGGCTTCCCAATAAACAGTGTGCGTCTGATCCAATACCCACTTGGCTTTTGAAAGAGATTTCAGGAATGATTTTACCTTTTGTAAAAAGTATGGTCAATCAGTCTTTTTCTGAGGGAATTGTCCCAAAGTCTTGGAAATCGGCTCAGGTTACACCACTGTTGAAAAAGCCTAGTCTTGATCACAACGTTGCTTCATCCTACAGACCCATCTCTAATCTGCCTGTTTTGTCCAAGCTTTCAGAAAGGCTTGTTCTCAGCAGAGTCATGAGCTATTTAAATAACTCAAATCTTCTCCCTACCCACCAATCAGCTTACCGTCGTCATCATTCCACTGAAACGGCTGTCACAAAAGTGTATTCAGACATTCTTGGTGCAGCCGATGATGGTAAGCTCTCCCTCCTTATACTGTTAGACTTGTCAGCTGCCTTTGACTTAGTTGATCACAGTATTTTGTTAAAACGGCTAGAAAGCACATATGGTTTTGATGGTCTCACACTGGAATGGTTCAAAAATTACTTGAGTGAAAGATCCTTCAATGTACGCTGCAGTGGGACAAAATCGGATTTTGTTGACTCTTCAGTGGGTGTCCCACAAGGATCTGTTCTTGGACCATTGTTGTTTTCTCTATACACTGGAGACCTTGAAAGAATAGTTTTGAAATACAAGCTGGGATTTCATCAATATGCCGATGACACTCAAATATATGGCCACTGCAATAATGAAGGCACAGAAGAGTTGCAGATAAGAGTGTCTGAGTGTGTGGATGAAATCGCATCTTGGATGGGAGCCAATTGTCTCAAGCTCAACAGTGAGAAGACTGAGGTGATCTGGTTCTCTTCTCGTCGGAATCTGAAAAATATTCCGAGCTATTCTGTCCGTGTATTAGAAAGCAACATCTTTCCATCAAAATCTGTAAGGAACTTGGGAATCTCTATGGATAGAGACCTCACGATGTCAACGCAGATATCAAAAACAATACAGATGTGTTTTACCTCTCTGCGTCAAATAAGATCCATCAAGGGATGTTTGACAATGGACTCCTTGAAAACACTTGCATCGGCCTTAGTTTTAAGTCGTATTGACTATGGCAACATGGCTTTAGTCAGCTTACCTAAGGTAGCAACGCAGAGTATTCAATCCATAATTAATACAACAGCCAGGCTCATTACAGGAGTAAGAAAATATGATCACATTACCCCTGTACTCAAGGAGCTTCACTGGCTGAAAATTGATGAAAGGATCGAGTACAAAGTTGCTCTGCAGATGTATAAGTGCTTGTCCAACGAGGGTCCTGCGTATCTGACACGTGACCTAGTTCCAGTTGCTAGTCTGCCGGAAAAACAGAGACTGAGATCGGCTAAGTCAAAGGACGTTGTTCCCAACAAGCACAAGCTAAAATCATTAGGATTAAGAAGGTTCAGCGTCAGCGGACCTAAGTTGTGGAACAACCTGCCTAACAGCTTAAAATCTTCAAGTTCAACAAAATCATTTTGTAGATCTCTGAAGACTTACCTATTCAATAAATCGTTCCCTCCATCATAATAATAATAATACTGGTCTTTTTAAAAAAATAATTTGTTTTTATTTTCCTTTATTTAATTATTTTATTTAATTTTTAATTTTTCACAATAGATTAATAATAGACGTTTTTGAGTGGCCTCGAAACTCTATGGGGTTGATGCCACTATAATAATATTCGTTTTTGTATTGTATTGTATTGTATTGTGAAAGAAAATTCTTTGGCATTGCATGCCTCAATGTAATTCACTGTAACCTAACGTAACTTAACGTAAAATCGCGTCGCATTGCGCTTTCCATGAATCCTTGTTTCATTGATCCTTTCATTGAAACTCGATTTGATCAAAAGTAGCATTAATAGA
Organism: Branchellion lobata; assembly: GCA_947562095.1. Classification (NCBI taxonomy): domain Eukaryota; kingdom Metazoa; phylum Annelida; class Clitellata; order Hirudinida; family Piscicolidae; genus Branchellion; species Branchellion lobata. Next base: position 4,234,072 of record OX387253.1, read on the forward strand.
TGGCAAGAGCGAGAGATTCGTTTGTGTGCATTAGAGACCAGGTCATGAAAAGTAATGACACTCATACAGCGTGTGACTCAACCTCATCCCCTTCACAGGTCTCCCAAAACAGCAAGAAAACTCCCTCCCCTCCAAAAACCTTTCCAGGTTGGTGACAGCTTCAATATTTCGGTCATCATTATCACCGCTATCACCTTCGTTATCACACTTTTCTTTATTCTTACCATTATTGATACCACTATCATTATAACTGCTATCACCATGATCAATACTACCATCGCTATCACCATATTATCCCAACAACTCCCACACCAACTACTCTTCCCACCACTAACAACGAAAACAACTTTTAATTATGTTCTTACAAAACAATTAACTCAGCATAACTTGACACACAAAAACAACAGCTTGTCAAACATGACAAAATAGAGTTATGTAATTACTCAAGCAACCATCCAAGCATCCATCCAAGCATCCATCCAAGCATCCATCCAAGCATCCATCCAAGCATCCATCCAAGCATCCATCCAAGCATCCATCCAAGCATCCATCCAAGCATCCATCCAAGAATCCATCCAAGCATCCATCCAAGCATCCATCCAAGCATCCATCCAAGCATCCATCCAAGCATCCATCCAAGCATCCATCCAAGCATCCATCCAAGCATCCATCCAAGCATCCACCCAAGCATCCATCCAAGCATTCATCCAAGCATCCATCCAAGCATCCATCCAAGCATCCATCCAAGCATCCATCCAAGCATCCATCCAAGCATCCATCCAAGCATCCATCCAAGCATCCATCCAAGCATCCATTCAGCCTTCCTTTCAAGCATCCATATAAACAGTCATCTAAACGTACATCCGGTCACCTACAAAAACACCCACAAAAAACACCCACAAAAAACACCCACCAAAAACACCCACACAAGAACACCCACACAAAAACACCAAAACAAAACCACCCACACAAAAACTCACCCACAACCATCCACACAACCAGAAGAACAAACACGGACACAGAGACAACTGAAGGATTTCAAAGAAGGCGGGAAAAAGACTGCAAAACAACAGTCCTAACACCCGCGCCTGTACGTCTCTCTGCTGTCGTTCGTAACGCGAGCAGTTGTCTAAAAAGGAATATTAATAGCGCTAACGATAGAAGGTCAATTTCTATTCGTACAGATAAAAAGTAAATTAGGGTTATTGCTGCGATGTTATCGCCTCCAAGCACATCCAATGTCCAGTGATATTCGGAGTAGTTGGTGTAACCACCCTTTGAGCGCCCCACTCGCTTGCTTTGGCGCTTCACAAATTTGACTTATTGTTGTTAATAAAAATAATAATATTTTTTTAATACTTTTTTTTTTGATTATTGTTTTTATTATTATAATTGAAAATTATTTATTTTATTTTATTGAAGTTTTTGTCACTCCACCCCCCATCTCATCCAACCCCCCATCTCATCCAAACCCCCCCCATCTCATCCAGACCCTCCCCCCTTCCGCATTCACCCCCACATTCACAAGCCAGTCTTCAAGGAGTAGTGTTGAGGCGTAATAATTGAAAGAAAAAAAATAGAATAAAACGGTTGAAAGCGTATTGCTGGAGTGCCTAAAGAGACAGGCTTGTGGTTATTGATTTAATGATCACAATGACGCAGCATACAGCGATTTAGAGTGACGATTAAGCAACTTACAAAGCTTGAAGCTCACATACAAAAGTCCAAAAGAAGGAAATATAGAAAATTAATTAATGTAGAAAAATAATTAACAAGAAAAAAACCTTCGAACGAACGAGAAAATGATTAATTATATTATCCATTTAATGTTTTTATATCATATTATGCTAAGATGCTTCAGATCACATTATATCAGTTTATACAAGATTACATAAGATTAGATTATATAAATTGATGTGGGGTCAAAACAATAAGAATTAGGTTATATTATTTTAAATTGGGTTATATTATTTTAAATTGGGTTATATTATTTTAAATTGGGTTATATTATTTTAAATTGGGTTATATTAACTTAAATTGGGTTATATCAATTCAAATTGGGTTATATTAATCAGTGAAAAGGCTTAAATGTTGTGGTACAGGGCGGTAGCGGTAGAAGGAGGGAAAGTCATTCGGTTGATCGGAGGCGGAAGCGGCGGCGAGTTAATGGAATGGTTGTTGAAGAGTGAGTTATGGTCACTTTTTTCGGCCACACACCGCTCCAAGAAACCAAAAATCAGCGAGCTTCATACCCCTCTAACGCTTCTGTGGTGTTGTTGTTTGTGTTGTTGTTGTTGTTGTTGTTGTTGTTCGTTTTTTTTTTATTTGGTTTGTGGTGTTTGTGTTTTTTTTTTCTTTGTTTGTGGTGTTTGTGTTTTTTAGTTTTTTTTACGTGGTGATTGTGTTTTTTGTTTTCGTTTTTTTGTGTTTTTGTTTTGTGTTTTTGTGACTTTTTTGTGATATGTTTGTTGTGTCTTTGTTTTGATGTCCAGGTTGTTTTTGATTTTGTTTTTTAAAAGTTTGTAAGATTTTTTGTGATGTTTAAAGGGTTATTCAAAAGCTTTAGGTGTGTTTGGAGTGTTGCTTCAACAGTTTTTGAGTTGTTCAGAACGTCATTTTTGCCGTTGTTACTTTATTTGGCGTACTGTTGTGGTGTTGTATTTTTCCAGATTTTTTAAAAAATTCACAATTTTTTCTTGAAATAATTTTTCCAACCTTACACTACTACTCACTTATTGCAAAATAAAATCTCTCTTCTGGATTGTATACGCTTAAGTTAATAGCGTAGAGTCTGTGACATAAAAACTGAGAAAAATTACTGGGATGATGGAGGAAGATAATTAATATGATAGGCCTCTAATGGTCCCTCAATAGTGTTAGCAAAGGCTGCTCAATCATGGTCACAGCAGGATTCTCCAATTAAAAACTCAGGTAGGCTCTCAACAGACAAGAGTTAGAAAGAAGCATGAGGAGGAAATAAATAAAAAAAAAGAAAACTAATGGAATTTGTAGGATGGTAAAGAAAAACTTATGAAAAAAATTTGAGAAAAAAAAAGAAAAAAGATTGCAAAAAAAAGAAAAGAAGGAGGGGAAACAAAAAGGAAAGGAATGAGAATAAAGAAGAAAAAAAAAGAGTAAAAAAATGAAACAAAAAAAAGATAAAAAAGAGGAGAAAAGAGAAAAGGAGAAATAGGTTGTACCAGACGGAGGGCAGCTGACCCTTTTCTGTCTGATTTGTGGTCACGTACTGAGACGCCTTGCGGCAAAGGCGCGCAAAACTCAAATGCTTTTTTACTTCAATACCTTGGTGTTGTTTTTATCTAGAGAGCAATTGATTATAATTGTGAAATTGATTTTATCTGGGCTTTCTAATCAATAATATAAGGTGTTTGAGCTGAAACGCACAGACCAAAGATATTGTTTTCAGATGTACCAAAAGAGCAGAACCTTCAATTAAAGCTGTATTCTGTATTTTGTGGAATAAATTATGGTGAGGGAATAAATGAATTGTATGCGATAAAAAAAATAATAATAATAAATAAAAATAATAGTTGGTTACATAATAAAAATAAGAATAAACATAAATGAAATAGAATATGATATAAATAGAAAAATGAAAAAAATAAAAAAATAAAGAATTAAATATATTTTTGAAAAACTTATGTATGATAATCAAACAGATATGTGACCAAAAATATAGCATAGAGCAGGGGTAGCTAATAATACGTTTTAAAAAAATGAATAGGGATTATTTATGAAAATTATCGATATGAAATGAATAAAAATGAAATAAATAAAAATAAAATAAAAATAAATAAATAATAATTAAATAAATAAAAATTAAATAAGAATAAATAAATAAATATTAATAAAATAAATAACAAAAAAAAATTAAATAAAATTAATTAATTAATAAAATAAAATGAAAAAAATATGAAAAAGTTTAAAAAAATAAAAATGAAAAAAACGTAAAAAATGAAAATAAATAAATAAAAGTAAAATAAATAGAAATAAAAACAAAAAAACAGAAATAAAGAATTAATTAATTAAAAAAATAAAATAAATAAAAAGAAAAATAAATTTAATAAAAATAAAAACAAAATATATAGAAATAATAAAAAAATTAAAAATAAAAATGAGATAAATAAAATAAAATTAAAAAAAAATAAAAATGAGATAAATAAAAATAAAAAATAAAATAAAAAAAAATAAAATAAAATAAATAAAAAATAATGAAAAATAAAATAAAAATAAATGAAAATAAAATGTTAGATAGTTTAAAATAGATTATTCTTTCATTAAAAGAAAGCTTGCGTTAAGCTTTCAGTGACGATACAATATATATTTTAAAAAGCAATTTTGAGGGTTTGTCGCTTTTTTTGTGAAAAAAATAAGGGTTAAAAGATTTTTTTTCTTCTAGTAATAATGTTTTCAAGTTATGAGGTGAACTTTTTTAACGGTAAAACTGACAAAAGAAAAATAAAATAGAACATTAATTGACTGTCGAGATTGAATTCCGTGTTCAAAATGCTGCACACGAAATTGAATACAAAATGATTATTAAACTAATAATAGAACTGGAGTTTAACTATTTTGAAAATGATTATATGACAATGGTCGATAGAAAAAAAACTCTTTGCCAAAAAAAATTCAAAAGTTTTTTTTTTAATAATTTTTTTCAAGTTTCAAACTTAACATCAAAAAAATCCGAAAAAATAAGTACGAAAAAAATTATTTTTTTAAGAAAAATAAAAACAAATTAAATCATTACGTAATGAGAAAATAGCTTTCCTTTGTTGTAATCACCGCAGACGTGGGCAGACAGGTCACTTCCTCCTCTCAACAGCGCCTCGGGTGAGTTGCAAACTGGCAGAGTTTATTTGCTGTGAATGTTTGCAAAACCGAAATTGCTAAAAAAAAAAAACTTCAAATTGCTAATTTTCATGAAATTTAAAATTTAAAGCTTTGACTAGTTTTTCGAAAAAAAAAGTTTTTTATATTAATTTTTTGTTTGTTAATAAATAATTTCAATTTTAAATTTTTTTCTTTTTATTCTAATTTAATAAAAAGTTCTTATTTTATTCTTTGTTTTTGAGATTTTATCAGAATATTGTTCAATTAAATCAAAATTAACAAAAAATGAAAAAAACCTGAATGGTCAGGAGCTTTTGACGGACTTTAATGCACGCAACATTTTTGATATTTTTTATACTTCAGTGTCATGCACCTTCGCAAAACAAAACAGATTCCGTCAACTATCGGCAGCACTACCATCAACAACAACAACAACAACATCAACAACAGCAGCAACAACATCAACAACAACATCAACAACATCAACAACAACATCAACAACAAAAACAACACCAACAACGTCAGCAGCAACAACAACAACACCAGCAACAACATCAACAACATCAACAACAACAACTTCAGCAACAACTTCAACAACAACAACAAAATTTTGTACTTAAAAATGTTTTGCTTCATTCCACCGCTAGCCCTCTTCAACAACAACTTATACACCAACAAATGCAACAACAATTCCATCAACAAAAACTGCAACAACAAGTTTTACAACAACAACAGCTACAAAAACAACAGTTACAACAACAGCTACAACAACAACAACAACTACAACAAAAACAGTCACAACAACATTTGCATCAACAACAACAACGACAATTGGAAATGAAGCCAGATCTACAAGCTACTAAAAATACTCAAGCAACATTTTATCCTCCTTACAACTTTCCCCCTCCTCCTTCCTTAACATCCCCCACCACTCCTCCACCCATCTGTTCGCTATCCATATTTAATGAGTCATCCGATTCTGGTCATTTTATTGACCAATCAACGAATCGTTCTTTGTCACGTGAAACCGTCACAAACCAATCAAATTCATTGCGCCCTCCCAAGTCATCCATCAAAAGCAGTGTGGTGTGAGGATTGTTACCAAGAGCCTCACAAAACCTTCTGGTGATGTTGAAGAAAAAGTTGTGCAAGGTTGTGCCAAGAGAAATGAACTTTTCAATAATTTTCCTTTGGAGTATAAACTTTGTTTTTATGGAATTTTATTTTTTCGATTGTTCCCAACGCACCGAAGCAACCTTCGATTGTCATGACGACCTGGCCATTGGACACCCCCGCGAAAAAATTTTCTTTCTTCAATCCGCTCTACCAAGGACTTGGAGTGGTAAACGATGAAAAAAAAATAAATAAGAGAGGACAAGAGGGAAGGAGGCAGAGAAGATAATAAAAAAAGAAGAGAGGAGAGAAGGCAGAAGAGAGAAGAAAAAAAGGGGAAGAAAGAAAAAAGAAAGAAAGAAAAAAGAGACAAAAAGAGATGGCAGACGAGAAAAGGAAGAAAGGAGGGAAGGGAGGTGAAGAAAAAAGAAAAAAGAACAAAAAAGGAGGTACAACGAGAGGAGATGGAAGGTGGTTACAAGCAATGACACCGAACTGGAAGTCAATTGAAGGGCTTTGAAGCAATTTGGGAGCCTCGGCGTTCGATGGACGGTAGATCGATAAAGAAATATATTTTTATGACGTTTACAGCCATTTTAATTACTTGCAACCTTATCTGCAACCAGTGCGAAGTTCTTGTGCTGAGATTTATCTTCGGACAACACTTTTTGGATAAAGTTACAAAATTACTGAAAAATATAAAAAAATAGCTGTCGAATTTTCTGACACGTTTTTCAAGTATTTATCATTTTTTTCAAGTTTTGAGATAAATTTTGAGTGATTTTAAACTAAGTTTTCACGTTTTGAAGAAAAAATTCCACGAAAAATGTTTTCATGAGTCTCTTGTTTTGAAGGATTTTCAAATAAGTGTATTGACTTTTTAAAATAAGAGGAAAAAAACTTTTAAATTTGAAAAAAAAATTTTAATTTGAGATTTTAAAAAAATTTTAATTTAAGAAAAAAATTTTTTTTAAATTTTTTTCTTAGAATGAAGTTTTTCTATTAGAATTAAGTTTTTTTTTTTATTATGAGACATTTTTTAACATGAAATATTTTTTTTTAATTTTTATTAGCGATACTCCACTCTGGAGCAATGGAGCTTTTTCTTTGAGAGTTATATTTTAATTTATTTAAAAGCGTTTATTTTTTTAGATTGTTATTGGCTGAGCAATTAGGTTAGGCGAATGTGGAAAAAATTAAAAAAATAATAATGACAACTTAAAAAAAAGATTTATTTCTTTATTCAACGTCCCGAAATTAAAGCAACGTTTTTTAGAAGCTTGAAAAAATTTGAAAAAAAAATGAAAAAATAAAACGAAAAATTTTCTGGAAACAATTGTCGACGTAACATGTTGGTGTCAACGGCGTTGCAGATGCTTATCGAGCCAGAATTGCCGTTTGGATTTGTTAAAAAAGTTATGTTGATTGTTTTAAAAGCTTTTACAGAGCTTTTATGCTCATGGAAATTTCTATTTTTGACAGAAAAACTTAATTCTGGTTGGCATGATGGTTTGTTAACAAATGGTTCACTTCTTGTTTGATTGGTTGAGCAATTTCAGTTGATTTTTCGATAAATTTTACTTTCTCACTTATTATCAAAATGACGGTAAACTATTGTTTGATTTGACACTTTTTGTTTATAAAGGTCAAGGCCACTGAAAGATTTTTAATTTGAAATATTTTTCATTTTAAAAATTCACTTCTTAAATGAATCACATACGAAACAAATAACTAATGAAAGCGACCGAAACTCATTCAAATTTCTACAAACCATTCAAATTCTCCAGCCTCCCAAACTTCCAAACCGCATAACCACTTCACAAAATACGCCCATGGTCTCCACAAAAACAACCAAAATCACCATACCTCACCTCAAAATCACCAAAAACCACAAAAACCACCAAAACCACTTTTTTGGAACTTCACTTTTGAAAACCCACTTCTGAAAAGCCATCTTTGAAAACTTACCTATGAAAAACCACCAAAAATCCTTTATTAAAACTGAATTTTTTTTTCAAAAACCCAATTTCAATCCTCATTCGCGAACCACACTTCACCATCACAACAAACGCACCATCTCTTTACAAACAGCCGCGGCAACCAAGCTGGAATGGGGTTGCCAAGACTTCGTGACGCTTCCATTCAGATAATCACTCATTCCCAGAACCATGGCAACATTTTCGCCTCCAAGACGACTCTTGAAAAGGCTTCCCATCACGTGGTGTAGGCCAATGTCGTAAGCGCTAACGCGATGTTGTTGGGCGAACTGTCGTCTGTAAACCAACTCCTTCGAGACACTGTTACCACTTCCTATGGTGCCAAGCTTCACCCTGCTTGCATTGGCTTGCCAGCCCTCCAGACCTCTGGAGAAGAGTGTTTTGTCTTCTTGAGGGTGTGCCACTGACAACACGGCCTCCCTCTTGCTGAGTTGGCAGAAGAGAAGGTCGCTCTTCTGAGCAGGTCGATAGAACCTCTGATCGCACCTTCCCAGCCTTTCACAGGCATTGTCCAAGTGCCTTTGAGGGTTGTGTGGGGTTTTATTCAATGTACCTCATAAAACGTATAAAAGACCAAAGATTAAAAAAAGGTTTTAAAAAGTTTAAAAATTTCTATTTCTACGTTTATCATTGATATATGCTTTAAAAGTTAATCATTGAATAGCCAGAGAAGCAGTGTCAACTATTTCCTACCTTTGCCAAAACCTTTGGTTTCTGAAATTGGCGACAGCTGATGCAGCATTCTGGAGTCGACTAGACGCTACAGCATTCCAACAGGAAGTGGAAAAAGAAGCGGAGTTTCCGGTTGGATCTGTGGCCGCGTCGTCTTCCACTGAAGCGCAGTGTACGTAGACACAACCGCCAGTGTCACGTGGACAACTTACGATGACGTCACCGCGTCTGATGTGTCTGCTGACGTCACTGTAATGTGGAACTGCACCCCCTACCCCCACCACCAGGACGTGTCTGATGTCGTTGAAGTGTTCTGTGGGCGGGGGGGGGGAGAGGAATACGTGTTTCCGAGGGCAGATGCAGAGTTTGAAGATAGAAGCACAGAAACTCCACGTTAATTTTATCATTAGGAAAACGTTAGGGCGCAGTTGAAACGCAGTTATAAATTTTGATAAACGCAGTTATAAATTTTGATAAACGCAGTTATAAATTTTGATAAACGCAGTTATAAACTCCAATGAACTCTGTTATAAACTCTGTTAGGAACGTTGTTATAAACTCTGTTAGGAACGTTGTTATAAACTCTGTTATAAACTCTGTTATAAACTCTGTTATAAACTCTGTTATAAACTCTGTTATAAACTCTGTTATAAACTCTGTTATAAACTCTGTCAAACTCTGTTATAAACTCTGTTATAAACTCTGTTATAAACTCTGTTATAAACTCTGTTATAAACTCTGTTATAAACTCTGTTATAAACTCTGTTATAAACTCTGTTATAAACTCTGTTATAAACTCTGTTATAAACTCTGTTATAAACTCTGTTATAAACTCTGTTATAAACTCTGTTATAAACTCTGTTATAAACTCTGTTATAAACTCTGTTATAAACTCTGTTATAAACTCTGTTATAAACTCTGTTATAAACTCTGTTAGGAACGTTGTTATTAGCAATTCCATTTACAACGTTGTAATTGGCGCCATATCACAACGTTGAAGCACCTCATAACCCTTATGTTCTTTTCATAACACTTATAACCCGTTTATAACCCTTACGAACTCAGAGCACTGCTACAAACTAGGGCTTCGTAATTGCTCCACATAGATTTCCTTAACCCGAAACTCTACGGGGTTAAAGCCACTATAACAATATTAGTATTTATACGGTATTGTATTGTATTGTATCATATTGTATTGTATTTTATTGTATTGTATTGTATTGGTTTGTATTGTATTGTATTGTATTGTATTGTAATTTATTGTATTGTATTGTATTGTATTGTATTGTATTGTATTGTATTGTATTGTATTGTATTGTATTGTATTGTATTGTATCGTATCGTACTGTATTGTATTGTATTGTTTTGCATTGTATTGTTTTGTATTGTCTTGTATTTTATTTTATTGTATTGTATTGTATTGTTTTGTTTTGTTTTGTATTGTTTTGTGTTGTATTGTATTGTATTGTTTTGTATTGTTTTGTTTTGAATTGTATTGTATTGTATTGTATTGTATTTTATTGTATTGTATTGTTTTGTATTGTTTTGTATTGTTTTGTATTGTATTGTATTGTATTGTATTGTATTGTTTTGTATTGTATTGTAGTTTATTGTGTTGTATTATATTGTATTGTATTGTATTGTATTGTTTTTCTTCACCCAGTAGCTTATCGACTGCTTGTGCATGGATGGCTTGAGAAGCGCTTGAGTCACAGAATCTTGGCAGCTTCATGACTACCACAACCTTGCCTCCCATGCCACCAATGCTGTAAGCTGTGGCTACTGTTGGTTGAGAGGGTGGAGTGGCTGTGTGGTTTTGCATAGTTGGGTAAGATGGCCGTGTGATTGTGCATAATTGCGCGGGTGGGTGGTTTAGTGGGTGAGTGGTTTAGTGGGTAGATGAGTGAGTGGGTGGGTGGGTGGGTGAGTGAGTGGGTGGGTGAGTGAGTGGGTGGGTGAGTGAGTGGGTGAATGAGTGGATGGGTGAGTGAGTGGGTAAGTGGTTTAGTAGGTAAGTGGTTTAGTAGGTAATTTAGTGGGTAGATAATTAAGTGGGTGTGTGGGTGGCTGTTAGTGTGGGAGTTGGGTTGTGTGGCCTTAAGGATGATTGTGTGGTTAATTGAATAGTTGTGGATGGTTGTGGAGTTATGTAGACGTCCTGATAGTGTGAAAATTGTGAAAACTTCATGCTTTATTCAAGTGAAAACATTTTGGATTGGTCTCCAACTGCCCACACATTAGTCTACATAGTTTTGAGATACGCATAAATAAAAGATTTATTCATACATCTACAATGCTGATAAAAATTTTTATCGATAAACCGTATTTATTCCATGGCGGCGGCAATTTTAAAGTTAAGGTACCCAAGATAAGATTCATGGCGACTGAAAAGTCGAACGCTTAAAAGTGGATTCAACCTTCACCTTCTTGTGACTCAATGGAGTAGAAGGTCTGTTCATCCATCATGGCTTCCACGGCTGTTTTCTCCACGAATAAAGAGGTGATGATGGCGATGGTGGGAGTGTTATGGGCAGGGAAACGAGGCGCAGAAGATACGCTGAGGACATCTGGAATGGTAGAAATGAGGAAGTGTTGGGAATGAGAATACAACTGATGAGAAACCCGTAATTTAGAAACTATTAGAAGAGGTAAAAACAATTTTTAATGTGGGAGTACCGTGGCGTGGTTGGGAAGGGTGGTAGGGCGCTTTGACCCACACCCCCTTGAGCACCTCTTGCACACTACCCTCCTCGTGAAGCCTTTTCAAGAACACCACCACCTCCAACATGCTCGCCAGACTGACCTTACTCAGTCTTTCAATGTGGTAGTGGTGGTGGTGGTGGTGGTTGTGGTGGGAATGGTGGTGGTAGTGGTGGTGGGGGTGGTGGTAGTAGTGGTGGTAGTGGTGGTGGTGGTGGTGGTGGTGGTGGTAGTAGTGGTGGTGGTGGCTGTGGTTTGTGGCTTTGCTAGAGGTTCGGAATGGTTTTGTGTGTGGAATTTCGTTTTGGGGTTTTTGGTGTAGTGAGTTTTTTGGGAGTTTTTTGCTGTGTAGTATTTTATTCTGGTTTTTTGTTGTGAATTTTTCTCAGCGATATTTTGAATGCAGCTGTGGTGCTCATTGACCATCTCTTACAAACTCTCTTACCATCTCTTACACACCATCTACCAACCGACAAACAAGTACAATTCAAACACCATGCTACAACCCTTACTCAGCAATCCAATTAAAAACGACTTTCCAACAACCTTCCGAAATGCAACTTCTCAAACATCCCCACTTCCTCAGCTCTCATCCCCACAATCTCACCTCTATTACTTCTCTACTTTCAATTCGTAAAACCCTTATAACTTTGTTGTTAAAACAGTTTGAAGCAGAGCGCTTTTGAACAGTGTGGAATAAGTGCTATATAAAAGATTAGATTAGATTAGATTAGATTAGATTAGATTAGATTAGATTAGATTAGATTAGATTAGATTAGATTAGATTAGATTAGATTAGATTAGATTAGATTAGATTAGATTAGATTAGATTAGATTAGATTAGATTAGATTAGATTAGATTAGATTAGATTAGATTAGATTAGATTAGATTAGATTAGATTAGATTAGATTAGATTAGATTAGATTAGATTAGATTAGATTAGATTAGATTAGATTAGATTAGATTAGATTAGATTAGATTAGATTAGATTAGATTAGATTAGATTAGATTAGATTAGATTAGATTAGATTAGATTAGATTAGATTAGATTAGATTAGATTAGATTAGATTAGATTAGATTAGATTAGATTAGATTAGATTAGATTAGATTAGATTAGATTAGATTAGATTAGATTAGATTAGATTAGATTAGATTAGATTAGATTAGATTAGATTAGATTAGATTAGATTAGATTAGATTAGATTAGATTAGATTAGATTAGATTAGATTAGATTAGATTAGATTAGATTAGATTAGATTAGATTAGATTAGATTAGATTAGATTAGATTAGATTAGATTAGATTAGATTAGATTAGATTAGATTAGATTAGATTAGATTAGATTAGATTAGATTAGAGAAGGTTAGATTAGATTAGATTAGATTAGATTAGATTAGAAAAGATTAGATTAGAGAAGGTTAGATTAGATTAGATAAGAGTAGACCTCAGCAACTCAGGCATTCCAAGAGCAGCAGGGAAAGCTTCTTCAAGTCTTTGGATGATTTTTTCTTTTTTTCCCCACCACAACAGCTCTTTCAATACTCTTCTCATCTTCTCCTTCTTACTCAAATTTTCTTCTTCATGTAGCGCTGCAAAAGGTTGTTCTGTTTTATTGAATTTTTTATAATTAAAAATTCATTGTTTTATTTTTCGTTCATAAAGAAATGTTATTTTGAAAACCTCTGATTTGTTCATGCTTGTGAAGGTTATACTACCTTGAATAAACAAAAAAATATTTTTAAACATCGAAACAAGGCCATTGAACAATTTGGTCGCCAGATGGCGCAGTTAAATTTTTCTTTAAAAAATCGCATCATTTTTTAATTTATCCTTTTACGGCCTTCTGCCATTACATCCGCAGGTTACACGAGGCCATGAAATCAGTTCTATTTTGAGGTATGAATAGATTGAGTTTTACGCCATAAATTGACGATGATACATAAAATTTAAAAAATAATTGGATAAATGAATAAATAACAAGAAAAACGATAAAGATTGTGACGAAAAATGAAAGTAAAAAATTAAATAACAAATTAAACATTGAATTAATAAAATTAATAATGATAAAAACAAGGAAAAACAAAGTTAAAACATAAAAGACTTTAAAGTTGACGCTGTACTTTGACTTGCTTGACAGACCCAAGCCACGGCAGAACAGTGCAATGGTTCGAAGGTTTTAAAGTCAATTTTGATTTGATTTTTTTTTAATTTCAGTTTTTTAATTTTTTTTGCTATTTTCAGAATCTTTTATTTATCTATTTTTTTTGTTTTTTTATAAAGTTTTGTTACGAGAACGCTATTTTTTTATACTAAATTGTTCCTTTGAATATTTAAATGTTCCGAAATCCTCACCTTCATTAGCGATTCTTCAATAAAACAATTCGAACGGCAACAGAGAGCAAGTCATGCGTGAAGAAAGACATTTTTAGGCAGACGAATAATTATTTCCAGTCGCTCTGCCTAATTCGGCGTACCACCGTTTAAGCCTCACTCTACGATTACTCCTCTCATCATCATCATCATCATCATCATCATCATCATCATCATCATCATCATCATCATCATCATCATCATCATCATCTTCATCATCATCATCATCATCATCATCACCATCATCATCATCATCATCATCATCATCATCATCATCATCATCATCATCATCATCATCATCATCATCATCATCATCATCATCATCATCATCATCATCATCATCATCATCATCATCATTATCATCATCATCATCATCATCATCATCATCATCATCATCATCATCATCATTACCGCCTCCTCTTTCTCACCACCATCGTCGTCTCCGTCTTTACCAACTTATCTACACTTAGTCAATTATTATTGGTTTTGTTAATGAGTTATTGTATTTTAACCATATCTGACTCAATCTGAACGTTTGTATGGTTTAATCTAATCTAATCTAATCTAATCTAATCTAATCTAATATAATCTAATCTAATCTAATCTAATCTAATCTAATCTAATCTAATCTAATCTAATCTAATCTAATCTAATCTAATCTAATCTAATCTAATCTAATCTAATCTTACATGAAAAGTAAAATTTGAAAAACCGCAAAACATGTAATTCTCGTGTAATCACGTGTAAATCACGTGTTAATCACGTGTAAATCACGTGTAAATCACGTGTAAATCACGTGTAAATCACGTGTAAATCACGTGTAAATCACGTGTAAATCACGTGTAAATCACGTGTAAATCACGTGTAAATCACGTGTAAATCACGTGTAAATCACGAGTTAATCATGTGTAAATCATGTGTAAATCACGTGTAAATCACGTGTAAATCACGTGTAAATCACGTGTAAATCACGTGTAAATCACGTGTAAATCACGTGTAAATCACGTGTAAATCACGTGTAAATCACGTGTAAATCACGTGTAAATCACCCATAAAAGAACATGTAGAGCACACACACCCATAAAATAACACGTAAAAAGCACAGCCATATTAAACACATGTAAAAAACACAGCCATATTAAACACATGTAAAACAGACACAGCTTTATAGAACACATGTGAAGCAGACACAAATAGGCGGTGCCACTCACGTATGAGCTCCTTGAACTCCCACCTTCCGGAGGATGCTGGTCCTGTGGAGACCGACAAGAGGTTTGTGGTGTGTCTCATCGTGGGTGGTATGTTGTCCCATTGGACTATGAGGTCCTTGCTGACTGTGGTGTGCATTGGATGGGTGGCTCATTAGGTTGAAGAGTGGAGTGGTGTGCATGGGAAGGAATGGTTGAATAATGGTGGAGTGGTTGGATGGTGAAGGTAAAAAGGGTGGTGAAAGGATCGAATGGTGAAGGTATGCATGGTGGGTTGGTTGGAAAAAAAGAAAAGAAAAATAGTACAAAAATAGATCCATTAAACTTGTGAGGAGGGAAATAAAGGATCAATGAGGACCACATGAACCTTCAATAACCTAAGAGTCTCCAAAAAAACAACCCCATCCACTCACCCTCATCTCCCGCGCCCAGGCTGACTATCCCATCGTGCCACTCTATCCAGAAGCTTCTGTAATCCTCACCATTTAGGATTCCAGGCGTGTGAGTGCGCGCCTGTAGAGGTTTCGGAGTGAACAACGTTGATCGGTTTAGAAAATACAAATACAAAAACAATACAAATACAAATACAAAAACAATACAAATACAAATACAAAAACAATACAAATACAAATACAAATACAAAGAAAAATACAAATACAAAGAAAAATACAAATACAAAGAAAAATACAAATACGAATACAAATACAAGAACAAATACAAATACAAATACGAATACAAATACGAATAAAAATACAAATACAAACATAAATACAAATACAAACACAAATACAATTATAAATACAAAAACAATACAAATACAAATACAAAGACATATACAAATACGATTACAACTAAAAATACAAATAAAAATACAAAAACAAATACGAATACAAATACGAACATTGTTATAGTGGCATCAACCCAGTGGAGCAACATCCCTTTATCAACGATCCGTTTTTTCCAACAAATCCTTCCCACAAACCACTCCCCAACAAACCTTCCACCAAAAAACCACTCCCCAACAAAGCACCCTCCAGCAAACAACTTCCCAGCAGATCACCCCCCAACAAACCACCTCCAGCAGACCAGCC
Source organism: Branchellion lobata (assembly GCA_947562095.1). Lineage (NCBI taxonomy): Eukaryota > Metazoa > Annelida > Clitellata > Hirudinida > Piscicolidae > Branchellion > Branchellion lobata. Next base: position 4,250,079 of record OX387253.1, read on the forward strand.
CCTAACAAACCACCTCCAGCAGACCAGCCCCTAACAAACCACCCCCAGCAGACCACTCCCCAGCAGACCACCCCCCAGCAGACCACCCCCCCGCAAACCTTGATGTCTCCTCTGCCACCATACCTGATGGCGCACATTGAATTCCCAGCTCCTCCGATTACCACTTCATACGTCCTCCTATCCGTGTCTCCATACACGTGTGACAACGCCACGTGCGCGTCTCCAGAGGCCATGAGTCGGAAACACACGTGTGATTTCCTGCTCACAGGCACCTCTGGGAGGTACTGGTAGTCATACAGAGGTGGTGTTAACACTGTGATGAAGTTTTCTGGCGGGTGGATTGGTGGTGGTGTTGTCAAAGATAGGTGAAGATGGGATTGGTGGGGTGGTCTAGGAAGAGTGAAGTATGATATAAGAAAGATACTTGAAACACATTTGAGTGAGAAAAAGTTGACCCAATAATAAAAAACAAAACCAAGTTAAAAAGAGTACAACTTGAACAAAAATAGTATGACCCAAATAAAAACCTAGTTTGACCTAATTCTAACTGACCAATGTAAGCCATTTCCTTGGATTCTTCCTCCTCCTCCTCCTCCACCAAGCAGGTCCTCAACTGGACTCTCTTCAACTCTGCGAACTCTCTCATCAACATCAAAACCTGCTTTATGTAAGCCACCATGTCTGCGATGATGATGAGGATGATGATGATGATGATGATGATGATGATGATGATGATGATGATGATGATGATGATGATGGTGATGGTGATGATGATGATGATGATGATGATGATGATGATGATGATGATGATGATGATGATGATGATGATGATGATGATGATGATGATGATGATGATGATGATGATGGTGATGATGGTGATGATGATGATGATGATGATGATGATGATGATGATGATGATGATGATGATGATGATGATGATGATGATGATGATGATGATGATGATGATGATGATGATGATGATGATGATGATGAATGGTATTGATGATATTGTTGAAGATTATATCACAAAGTCGTTAGTAAAGAAAAACAATAATAATAAAAAATAAACCGTGATTGTCTTTTTTTTTCCAAATAAGTGAATTAATAAGTTTTGGCTTCGATTAATTAATTAATTATTTATTTATTTATTTATTTATTTATTTATTTATTTGTTTATTTATTTATTTATTTATTTATTTATTCATTTATTTATTCATTTAATTATTTATTTATTTATTTATTTATTTATTTATTTATTCATTCATTCATTCATTTATTTATTTATTTATCTATTCATTCATTTATTTATTCATTTATTTTATTATTTATTTATTTATTTATTCATTTATTTATTTAATTTTTCATTCATTTATTCATTTATTTATTTATTTCTTCATTTCTTCATTTTCAAGCTATTTAATAAATCTTTAAGCCAGTGACCTGCTGAAAAGGATTCGGGTTGCAGGAGATGTTTGATGAAGCAAGACGACACTAAGATCTGTCCTTCTCTCTGTATTCCTTTGTACGTCCAAATGTCTATGTCCCTCTTTTCCTGTACGTGTGTGTATTGGTGTGTGAGTGTAAGTTTGTCGGTGTATGTGTTGGTGTGTGTTTTTGTGTGTGGGTATGTGTGTTAGTATGTGTGCGCTTTTGTGTGTGTGTGTGTGGGTGTGGGGCTTTTTTAGTGTGTTTTCGTGTTTGTTTCTATGTACGTTTGCGTGTGTGCTTATTTGTATGTGTGCTCGTGTGTTGACTTCCACATAAAGCACCACAGTAGAAACAGCAAGGTATGATGAAGTTCTTATGAAACGGCGTTTGTATTAATACACCGATTAACTAGAAGCATTAAGAAAACAGATCTCTATCCACAAAAATAACATTCGCCATGACTTAAACAGCCGCTAAAATGCCATCTTACCACAACCAACCTTTAAAAAATTTTGTTTACACGTCATGTTACCACAAGCAACACTCGGAAAATTGTTGACACGTGATGTTACCACAACCAACATTGAAAATAGCGGTGGAAACGTGATGACATCAAGAACATTCAATGACTTTCCTTTCCGTGCCAAGCGCCAGTAGCTACGTGTTTGTCAACTTAACGCACCGCGGTTTGATAATCGTTTGTTATCTGCGTTCAGTTTTGTCTTTTGATTATTTTTTTAATAATAATTTTTTGTTGTTGCGATAACTTGATTTGTCTGTGTTGTTTAATCATATAACTTTGTTTGTTTTTTTTTTGTTTTTGTTTAGTTTTTTGTTTTGTTTTGTTTTTGTTATTACTTTTGCTTTGTTTTTGTTATCACTTTTAGTTTTTTTTTTGTTATTACTTTTAGTTTTTTTTGTCTTAACTTTTCCTTAAGATTATTTTTCTTTTTTTGTTTCCTTTTTTTTTGTTTTTAGGTTTAGTTTTTTATCAATCTTTTCATATTCAAAACAGTTTTTTCTCATTTAATTTTTTTATTTTGCTAGTGTTGTTCAAAAATAAATTGAAAATTAACAAAACACACGTTCAACAAAACTTAAAATAAGCGCTAAATAATTGAAAAAAATTATTTTAATAGTAGGTTATTATCGTTGGT
>OX387253.1:4255163-4260163 GCA_947562095.1 Branchellion lobata
TTTGAAAATTTCAGGTTCTCAATTTTTTACTCGGAATGTGGTTATACCTGGAAGAACGAATTTCAATACAATCTTCCAAGTATGTTGTGTTGGGGTTGATGCCACTATAATAATATTCGTTTTTGTATTGTATTTTTTTTTTGTATTGTGGTTTCGAAACTCTCCGGGGTTAATTCCAGTATAATAAAATGTGTATTGTATTGTCTTGTTTTGTTTTTTAATGTTTTGTATTCTATTGTAATGTGATGTTTTGTATTTTATTGTATTGTAACGTTTTGTATTTTATTGTATTGTAATGTTTTGTATTTTATTATATTGTAATGTTTTGTATTTTATTGTATATTAATGTTCTGTTTTGTTTTGTAATGTTTTGTTTTGTATTTTAATGTTTTTTATTGTATTGTAATGTTTTGTTTTATTTGTATTGTAATGTTTTGTTTTATTTGTATTGTAATGTTTTGTTTTGTATTGTATTGATTCACATTGCATTGTAGTGCACCTTCCAGAATGAATAACAACGACAAACATCCTCTGCAACTCGAGTCTCTAAAAATTAAAAGTTTTCTGAACTGAATTGAAGATTCTATTAATAACTCTCACTTTCTACATTCTACACTACATGCCGAATCAACGTTTCCAAGCAACCGCTTGGTCTTATCTTTTTTTATCAATTTTTTTTTTCAATTAATTTCTTTGGCGCTTTTTTTTTAATCTTTTTTTGGCATACACGAAAGTTATATATTACATTATTGGATAGAAAAATAAATAAATGAATAAATTGAACAACCAAAATGAATAAATTAATAGAAAAATTGTTGTTAAATAAATTTTTTTTAAATAATTAAAGGAATTAATAAAAATTAAAAAATATATTAATAAAAACTAATAAATAAATTAATAAAAAAAAATAAATGAATAAATAAAAATTAATAAATAAACAAATGAAGCAGTTATGGCCTTCTAGCTTAGTTATTTATAGTCTATTTCACTTGAAAAAGTGTAAAAAAATCTTCCGTGGGTGATTTTTAGGAGCTCAGATGCCAGAGGAGTGATCTCTGGTCGTTGAGGCGGAAGTGTGATGAGCACGTGATACTGGTAGAAATATATAAAGCGACAGACAATCCAAGTATTTCTTCTATTAATCATCAAAGTTTTAATTTTATTGAACGTAATGAAATCTAATCTGAGCTAATCTAATCTTATCTAATCTAAGCCAACACAATCAAATCTAATATAATATAATCTAATATAATCCAGCATAATCTAATCTAATATAATTCAATCTAATCATTTTTAGTTTGATCTAATGCACTTTTATCTAATCAATTTTAATCTAATCTAATATCATTTAAATAAATCAATTTCAATCTAATCTAATACGATCAAGCATTTTTATGAAATATTCCAACCATGCTTCGAAGAAACCAACCATCCTTCCTTCACCTTGCGAAGATTGGATAGCCCCTGGAATTCTTTCCATCCTCACCACCACGTGATTCTTCTTCCGGTGTGATGTCATCACAATGACTTTGATGGTAGTGGTGTGGTGTGGTTTGGTGTGGTGTGGTGTGGTGTGGCGTGGTGTGATGTGGTGTGGTGTGGTGTGGTGTAGTGTGGTGGGGTGTGGTGTGGTGTCGTGTTGTGTGGTTTGATGTTTGGTGTGGTGTAGTGTGGTGTGGTGTGGTGTGGTGTCGCGTTGTGTGGTTTGATGTGTGGTGTGGTGTGGTGTGGTGTCGCGTTGTGTAGTTTGATGTGTGGTGTAGTATGAATTGTTGTGGGATAGTAAAATAATGTATTGGCCAAAAATGAATGAAAATTGAATTGAAAACACTTATGAACTTAAATACAACTACGAAACAGTTTAAAAAGCCAAACAAACGGAAAACTTTATCAACTTTATAACAAATAAAAATAATTTTGAAATTATGAAAAATTAATTAAACAAATGAATTATGAGGATTTATTTTTGATATTATTTATCCGTATTTATTTCACCTCTGTTTTTCGTGTGTAACTCGAAAAAGTTGAGTTCCGGTACATTGTTTTTGTCGTTTCGATGAGAAATATTTGGGACATTCTTGGCGTTATGAAGATTGATGGGTGTTTGAGTAGTTGAAAAGTTGGACGGGTGGTTAGTTGGTATATTGGATGGGTGGCTGGTTGGTAGGTCGGATGGGTGGCTGGTTGGTAGGTTGGGTAGGTCGTTGGTTGGTGGGTTGGGTGGATGGTTGAGTGGTGGACTAGATAGGTGGATGGTTGGTGGGATAAATTTGTGGTTGATTGGTAACTTGGATGGGTGGTTTTTAGATTGAATTAATTGTTGGTTGGTTTGTTGACTGTTTGCCTGGTTGATAGAGTGGCTGGATTGTTGGTTGATAAGTTGATAATATGAGTGTTGTGAAGTCTGTTGGAAGGATGGGTTGAATGGTTGATTGGATGGTTGATTGGATGGTTGGTTGGATGGTTGGTTAGATGTTTGGTTGGATGGTTGGTTGGATGGTTGGCTGGGTGGTTGGTTGGATGGTTGGTTGGATGGTTGGTTGGATGGTTGGTTGGATGGTTGGTTGGATAGCTGGTTGGATGGTTGGTTGGATGGTTGGTTGAATGGTTGGTTGGATGGTTGGTTGGATAGTTGGTTGGATGGTTGGTTGAATGGTTGGCTGGGTGGTTGGTTAGATGGTTGGTTGGATAGCTGGTTGGATGGTTGGTTAGATGTTTGGTTGGATGGTTGGTTGGATGGTTGGCTGGGTGGTTGGTTGGATGGTTGGTTGGATGGTTGGTTGGATGGTTGGTTGGATAGCTGGTTGGATGGTTGGTTGGATGGTTGGTTGAATGGTTGGTTGGATGGTTGGTTGGATAGTTGGTTGGATGGTTGGTTGAATGGTTGGCTGGGTGGTTGGTTAGATGGTTGGTTGGATAGCTGGTTGGATGGTTGGTTGGATGGTTGGTTGGATGGTTGGTTAGATGGTTGGTTAAATGGTTGGTTGGATGGTTGGTTGGATGGTTGGTTGGATGGTTGGTTGGATGGTTGGTTGGATGGTTGGTTGTATGGTTGGTTGAATGGTTGGCTGGATGGTTGGTTGGATGGCTGGTTGAAGGATTTGTTAGTGTCATTGGATTTGGAAAACACTTGCTGTTGGCTACTGGATTTGTTGTTATTTATGTTACTATTGTTTTTGTTCATGGTATTGATACTATTCTTTCTGTTGTTGTTAATACCAGTATTGTTGACATTATAATTGTTGTTCGGGTTGTTCTGGTTCTCGCTGTAGCTAGGTTGTTTGTTGCTGAAACATTCAGAATAATCGCTTGTGTTAAAAGTATCATTGGTAGTAGTATTTTTGTAACTTTTATTATTATTTCCATTATTATCGTTGTTGTTACTGTAACTGTTGTTGCTCATGTCTCTAGTGTTAATGTTGCTGTTGTTACTGTTGTTGTTGTTGTTGTTGTTGTTGTTGTTGTTGTTGTTGTTGTTGTTGTTGTCATTGGAGACAGGAACGAAATCAAAGAGAGAAGAATGCATCATTAGGTCTTGACTGATCTGCAAATTTGAACAAGCTTTGATGGAAACCATTAAAAGACCCTACATACATTCTCGTTCTAATTGATAAAAGTTTATACATCAAAAAAATACTCAATATGAATTTTTTTTGAAAAGTGCCCAGCAATCCAGTCAAGCATAAGACCTTAAGATGGTTATAAAGGGCTCTATGTATGCAATGCACTCACGTTTGTAACGTTATTCTGTGTTATTGTATAGTACTGAGTTATTTAACTTGGTCATCCATGTTATTCGGCGTTGTGTGATTTTGCTCTAAAAGTTCAAAAGCCACACACCTCAGTTCGGCTGCTTCACATGAGTTGGCAATGATTGGAGATGACGAAATCAGTAGATTCTCCCAAAGAACAACAGTTTTTGTGGAGTAGTAGTCTACTGATGTAGAGTAATAGAACATGAAATAAACAAAGGTGAATTACGCTGTAGACTAAAAAAAGCAATGTGCAGACTAATGATCATCAAAAGTGTAGACTAGAATACACGAATATTGTAGACTAACTTGGAGTAACAAGGGCATTCGAGAGCGGAATCTAGTTTAAAAACCACACCAGGGTATTTAAAGTTCCTCGGATGCAATAGCATGTAGCTGCGGAGGTGAGTCATTGGAAGGAAAACACCTTGCTCATGAATATGCATGAAGCTGATTACTTCTTATTTACTTATGAATACTTAATTAGATCTCAAAATGTTGTATTTTTAATTTCATTATTTTCGATTATTTACTTTTTAACAATTATTAATTATATCAAAGCTTTGGGTGGGTAATACTGGGCATTGGCTCACGTAACCAGCACCAAAGAGACGGTAAGACTTCGTTACGGAATCACATCGTTTTTTTTTTCAAAGTTTTAAGCACGCTGAGTGGCAATGAAGCTGTGAGGTGTGCCCTTGTTACCTGTGCGTTTGAAACTTGAAACACTAAAGTTAAATTAATAAATAAGGTAATAATTAATTTTTAAACTAAAGTTGGCCTTTTGGCGAGTTCCCATCTGGAGTTGAAAACAGAAAAATGAAAAAAATTGATGATTTGAAAAAAAAACATTTTTTTCGTTTTTGTTTTCAAAACGCGTGTATGAATTACCCGGGTTGGGGTTGGGTTAACATTCTGCCTTTGAAAAATTTTTCCTTTACATCTGAATCAAAATTTCTAAATTGTTTTCAATGAGAAAAAAACATTTTAAAAATAAAATAAAAAATATTTTAAAAATAAAATAAAAAATATTAAAAAAATAAAACAAAGTACAATGTTAGTAAGCTTCTTAAAAACTCTCTGGGGTCAATGTTACTGAAAAGGCAGTTGTAATTGTATTTTAAAAACTAGAAAAAATTATAAGAAAAATTATTATAATAAAAAAAACGTTAAAAATAAAAAAAGAAAAAGAAAAAAAGAATATAACGATAAAAACAAAGCGTGAAAATGAATGGTGAGTAAGAGAGA
>OX387253.1:4265163-4322663 GCA_947562095.1 Branchellion lobata
TTTATATTTTTTAATCTATTAGCTTGGAACATTTTTCGTAACTAGATTAGATTAGATTAGATTAGATTAGATTAGATTAGATTAGATTAGATTAGATTAGATTAGATTAGATTAGATTAGATTAGATTAGATTAGATTAGATTAGATTAGATTAGATTAGATTAGATTAGATTAGATTAGATTAGATTAGATTAGATTAGATTAGATTAGATTAGATTAGACTAGATTAGATTAGATTAGATTAGATTAGATTAGATTAGATTAGATTAGATTAGATTAGATTAGATTAGATTAGATTAGATTAGATTAGATTAGATTAGATTAGATGAGATTAGATTAGATTAGATTAGATTAGATTAGATCAGATTAGATTAGATTAGATTAGATTAGATTAGATTAGCTTAGATTAGATTAGATTAGATTAGATTAGATTAGATTAGATTAGATTAGATTAGATTAGATTAGATTCGATTAGATTAGATTAGATTAGATTAGATTAGATTAGATTAGATTAGATTAGATTAGATTAGATTAGATTAGATTAGATTAGATTAGATTAGATTAGATTAGATTAGATTAGATTAGATTAGATTAGATTAGATTGAGTAGTGATTGTGTTTCTTTAACTTTTCGACGTCGTCTGCTGAGGCAGGAAGTTTGTGAGACCAGTTTTCAGAATTAACTTTCAATCTTAGCAAAAAAAGAAAATTTTGAAATGAAAGGGTTAAAAAACATGATATTGGATGATGATGCTGACTGGTATTGGTTGGTGATGATGGTTGATGGTTGATGGCGGATGGTTGATGAAGGATGGTTGATAGTTGATGATAGAGGGTTGATGATGGATGGTTGATGATGGATAATGAATGATAAATGATTGATATTGGATGGTTGATACAAGAATGGTTGATACAAGATGGTTGTTATAAGATGGTTGATGATGGCTGGTTGATATAAGATGGTTGATGATGGATGGTTGATGATGGATGGTTGATGATGGATGGTTGATGATGGATGGTTGATGATGGATGGTTGATGATGGATGGTTGATGATGGATGGTTGATAATGGATGGTTGCTGATGGATGGTTGATGATGGATGGTTGCTGATGGATGGTTGATGATGGATGGTTGATGATGGATGGTTGATGATGGATGGTTGATGATGGATGGTTGATAATGGATGGTTGCTGATGGATGGTTGCTGATGGATGGTTGAGGATGGATGGTTGATGGATGGATGGTTGATGGATGGATGGTTAGAGTCCACAAAAAAAAACAACTGTTGGTGGAATGTTTCTATGGAAAAAAGCAACAGAAAGGCAAGTTAGGAAGACGAGAGAATTAATAGACATCTATTAGAGAGGCACCAATGGTCGAAGGTAATATGGCCGAGTGTGCATACACTCTCCTCCCCCTTTCCAATAAATATAATTATTACATTCCTTCGCTGTTATAAGGTTCATAAAACATACGTGTGAAAATATTTTCGAATTTTTTTTCAAAGAAAAAAACAGTTTTGGAATTTTGAGATATGAAATTTTTTTTTTCTCTACCAAAACACCTCGGATAAAAATTAATTCGGTTTGAAAAGTATTTTGAAAGGAGTGAGTTTTTGTTAATAAAAAAAACATTTTTTTTCCAGGAATCATACTTATTAAACCAAACAAAAACATCGTATTGCATTTTAAATAAATAAATTATTTATTTATTTATTTATCATTTTGTCTATGTTCTCAAAGTATATTAAAAATTTAAAGTTGAGTTTTTTTAGTTTTTTCGATAACACAAAAAAAACTTTTTTACAATAAAAATAAAACCTTTTTTTTCATGTTTTCAAATAAAACCATTTTTACTCCTTCCCCCGTTAGTGCCACTGATTTTATTCATATTTTTATTTTCCAAACTAAAATTAATTACCCCTTTCGGTTTCCTAGGAAACACTGTTGACACAAATTGACTTTTTTTTCATTTTTTGAAACTTTTTGTTATCAGTGAGAATTATCGCTTCTATATAAAACAAAAAAACTTTTCACAAGTTTTAGTAATGATATTAAATGCGGTTTTATTAATAAAATAATTTAATTAGCTTTGAAAGGGTTGCAAACCGACGAAAGGTGGGCCGTATATAAGGCTACGACACTCTTCACTCGAAATGCCCCGTTCAAAGGAACGTTTGATTTTATTTATGGAAAAATCAACATTATTCAAAAATCAGCTCGACCTCGCATATGAAAATGATAGTCATTATCAGTTGAGGATTAAACAGTATCAGTTGAGGATTAAACAGTATCAGTTGAGGATTAAACAGTATCAGTTAAAGATTTAACAGTATCAGTTAAAAATTTAACATTTTTTATTGAAGCTTAAAACTATTTTTGAAAAAAAAAACAAAAACTAAGTTACACCAAAATCAAGCCTTTATAGTCAGCGTTGACGTTGACGACTTCACCAGCCCATAACGAACAGCAGCGCAAAATAAAGACCTGATTCACAGAATTCCAAGACCCCCTCTCATACATTTCTATGAATTGCATAACACAGGACTGAATTGAGAGAAGCAGACAATACCCTGAAATCTATTCCTAGGTCAATCTTATCATCTTCGGACTTTCTTCGGGAAGGAATTTACAATGAAGCACCTGCAAAGTTAGATCCATCATCTCAGGGCAGTCTCGGCTTGATGGGTGTAACCGCGTTTGTTTCACTCTTTTAGGCATGGATGCTTTATGATCTGCTGCAGGAATTATCTATTCAATATAGTAAAATCAATTTTTAAACCCCCAGTGAATATTGACCTTAATGTTTTTTCAACTATTCTTTCATTTTTCATTATTTGACTTTTGCTTTCTTCACTTTTTTTCTATTATTTTTTCTTTTTTTTCTACTTTTTTTTCTACTTTTTTCTTTTTTTCTACTTTTTTTTCTACTTTTTCCTTTTTTTCTACTTTTTCTTTTTTTTACCTCTCTTTCCATCCCTTCTTCTACTTTCCGACTCATTCTTCCTTTCCACCAAACAACAATAACAACGACGACAACAAAAACAACAAAAATTCGGACAACAAGGAGAGAAATCACGTGACGCGAGAGTATATTCTTACAAGGCGGAAGTCGGACGTCAAGAACGCAGCGGCAGCCACAGTCATTGGGCGTTGCTACAAGCGTTGCTATGAAAGTTGTTATGAAAGTTGCTATGGGCGACTCGGCATCAAGAAGAAATAACCGTAAAGAAGGCGCTTGAGTGTATCCACCTTCATGAACGTTTATTTCCCCAAGCAGTCCCAGTCTCCTCCCGAACGAGGCAAATGAAGCCGATCTCACGGGGGTTCGGCATGGCGAGGGGAAATCTGGCTTTTTTTGCCGAGTGAAAAGATGATCTATAAAACGAGGAATTTTTAGACGTTTGTGTGTGTGTGTGTGTGTGTGTTTGTGTGTGTGTGTGTGTGTGTGTGTGTGTGTGTGTGTGTGTGTGTGTGTGTGTGTGTGTGTGTGTGTGTGTGTGTGTGTGTGTGTGTGTGTGTGTGTGTGTGTGTGTGTGTGTGTGTGTGTGTGTGTGTGTGTGTGTGTGTGTGTGTTGTGTGTGTGTGTGTGTGTGTGTGTGTGTGTGTGTGTGTGTGTGTGTGTGTGTGTGTGTGTGTGTGTGTGTGTGTGTGTGTGTGTGTGTGTGTGTGTGTGTGTGTGTGTGTGTGTGTGTGTTTATTTATTTGTGTTTGGGTGCGCGTGCGTGTTTGCTTCAACGATTATGAAATTTATAATTCACACAAGAGCCATCAAATGTCAAAACGTATATTCCATCTTAACAAGAAGAAATGAGCGGTGAAAGACACATCTTTGACCCTAAAACATACAAGATATTATACCTACAGGTGCACATATGCTTACACACGTAACAACAAACACATGCACACGTAATAACACACACACACACACACACACACACACACACACACACACACACACACACACACACACACACACACACACACACACACACACACACACACACACACACACACAACCACACACCTCTTAAGGACAGCATCGATAAACAGCAGTCTTAAACTCTAATCGTTTATTATTAAACGTCAACGCTTTAATCCTGATTTTACGCCTTATTTACGTTTGGTGATGTTAACGTCACATTCTGACGTAATAGCCTCGTAACTTGACGCTCCTGGAAGGGATTTTTTTTATTATTGCAGGCGGACAACCTCTTTCAAAGCAAGTGTTATGCCCTGGTTTTCATGCTTTTTTTTATAACAATCCTTTGCCTTCTGGATATCTTCCATCAACACATTCATCACATATTTACCTACTTATCTATTCGTGCAATCAAACATGCATCCACGCATGCATGGATGCATGCATCTACGCATGCATCCACGCATCAATATACGCAGCCACTCGTACGTATAAATTATGTTTCGCTCTCCACCACGTCTTCTTGTTTCTTCCTTATTAATGTCTCTTCCTCACGTGTTCCTCCTTCACTCCCCCACAACATCAAACCTCCCAATTATTGTCGACCACTTCCGCCATTTGAGTAATGTTACTTTTGTACTGTCGCAAAATGTTGGTGTTGTTGTTGCAATGTACTTTTGCAACAAATGTTGCTGTTGTTGTTGCTCTTGGTGATGTTGTTTGTGATGTTGTTAGTGTTGTTGTTGTTGTTGTTGTTGTTGTTGTTGTTGTTTTTGTTGTTGTTGTTGTTGTTGCAAAGTTGTTCATTTACAGTCGCAAAAAATTTGTTTTGTGACTTTTTGGTGAAAGTTTGTTTTATGATGTTTTCATTTTCGTTAATACAGTTATTATTGGAAATATTTCAACATATATAAACACGCACACACATGCACATGCACGCACACGTACGCACAAAAAATCACCCACACACAAAAAACCACACTAACACACACAAACACACAAAACCACACACACACACACACACACACACACACACAAACCACACAGACACACAAACCACACACACACACACACACACACAAACCACACACACACACAAACCACACACACACACAAACACACACACACACAAACACACGCACAAAACCACGCCATGGAAATGACAATTCGACAAGAAGCGAAAGCAGCCTTTAGGCTTGTAATTGAAAGTAGCAGGACACTCAACCGCCGGCAGACGTAAGTGAAGACGCAATAAAAATAATATGGATCGCTGGCGATCTTTATAATGTCAATGCTGTCCAACAGTAAAAATCCCGCTAAGCCCAACGAGCGTCTTAACAACACCGCTGAGAACAAAGACAGCGAATTAATTGAAGAAGAAGAAATTAAAATTGCCTAGAATTTTTTTTTCGAACGCACAAAATCTCTTCTCCGTCACGGAGCTATTGTCCTCGTCGTCTCGTCGCTTTGCTGCGCAAACATTTTATGGGACTTTGAGAGCGGTTGCCTGATTATTGCTTTCGAATAAGTCATAAAAAGAGCCTGAATTAGTTGGGAAGATGGACGAAGTTTTGAAAAAAATCATTTTGTGGTGGAGATCGAAAAAACTGAAAATATTTAAAAAAAAATCTTTTTTTAGATGAAAAGCAAAAAAAAAAGCTTCGATAATTCAAATGAAAATCTTTTTGGCTATTAAAAAGACTTTCGGCTCAGTGAGATGTGAATTCTAGAAGGGTGTTTTGTTTGTATGATTGTTTTTCGCGCGTCTCTCCATCATGCCACGTAACGTAATGCGTCGGAAGCGGTAATGAAGAGGACGAGATGAAGGTGAAAAAGAAGACTCGGCTCAAAAGAAACTGTTGTACAGTTCGTCCATGCGTGAAAACCTTACGTGGTGTATTAAAAGACTCTACTGCCCTTAATGATTCTATTTATTTGCTTGTTAGTTGCTTTTTAGTGCCGGTGTGGTTGTGGTAGGAGTGGTGAGGTTGTTGTAGGAGTAGTGTGGTTGTGGTAGGAGTGGCGAGGTTGTGGTAAGAGTGGTGTGGTTGTGGTAGAAGTGGTGAGATAGTGGTAGGTGTAGTGTGGTTGTGGTAAGAGTGATGAAGTTGTGGTAGGTGTGGTAGGTGTGGTGAGGTTGTGGTAGGTGTGGTGTGGTTGTGGTGAAGGTGGTGTGGTTGTAGAAAGTTTAATGTGTTGTGGTAGGTGTGGTGTGGTTGTGGTGAGGTTTTGGTAGGTGTAGTGTGATTGTGATGAGGTTTTGGTAGGTGTGGTGTGATTGTGATAGAGATTATGTCAGTAGAGACATGGGTGGTTGTAAGAGCGGTGCTGGTGGTTTTAGTGGTAATGGTTCTAATGGTGATGGCGGTTGTGATGATGGCTCTAGTGCTTGAGAGTTTGTGGAGAAGGTGTTAGAAGCAAATGTGGTTGTGATAGTGTTTGTGGTTATGATTATTACTGTGGAGTTGATGGTTGATGAAGAAAATATGATTGTAGCATTAGTATTAATAGTATTCAACAAAAGAAAGCAAAAGTCCTAGTAATAGTATCAATAACAGTAGTTTTAGTAGTATTAGTTGTAAAAGTAATAGTAATAGTAGTAGTAGTAGTAGTAGTAGTAGTAGTAGTAGTAGTAGTAGTAGTAGTAGTAGTAGTAGTAGTAGTAGTAGTAGTAGTAGTAGTAGTAGTAGTAGTAGTAGTAGTAGTAGTAGTAGTAGTAGTAGTAGTAGTAGTAGTAGTAGTAGTAGTAGTAGTAGTAGTAGTAGTAGTAGTAGTAGTAGTAGTAGTAGTAGTAGTAGTAGTAGTAGTAGTAGTAGTAGTAGTAGTAGTAGTAGTAGTAGTAGTAGTAGTAGTAGTAGTAGTAGTAGTAGTAGTAGTAGTAGTAGTAGTAGTAGTAGTAGTAGTAGTAGTAGTAGTAGTAGTAGTAGTAGTAGTAGTAGTAGTAGTAGTAGTAGTAGTAGTAGTAGTAGTAGTAGTAGTAGTAGTAGTAGTAGTAGTAGTAGTAGTAGTAGTAGTAGTAGTAGTAGTAGTAGTAGTAGTAGTAGTAGTAGTAGTAGTAGTAGTAGTAGTAGTAGTAGTAGTAGTAGTAGTAGTAGTAGTAGTAGTAGTAGTAGTAGTAGTAGTAGTAGTAGTAGTAGTAGTAGTAGTAGTAGTAGTAGTAGTAGTAGTAGTAGTAGTAGTAGTAGTAGTAGTAGTAGTAGTAGTAGTAGTAGTAGTAGTAGTAGTAGTAGTAGTGGTAGTAGTAGTAGTAGTAGTAGTGGTAGTAGTAGTTGTAGTAGTAGTAGTAAAAGTAGTAGTAGTAGTAGTAGTTGTTGTTGTAGTAGTAGTAGTATTAATATTAGTAGTAGTAGTAGTAGTAGTAGTAGTAGTAGTAGTAGTAGTAGTAGTAGTAGTAGTAGTAGTAGTAGTAGTAGTAGTAGTAGTAGTAGTAGTAGTAGTAGTAGTAGTAGTAGTAGTAGTAGTAGTAGTAGTAGGAGTAGTAGTAGTAGTAGTAGTAGTAGTAGTAGTAGTAGTAGTAGTAGTAGTAGTAGTAGTAGTAGTAGTAGTAGTAGTAGTAGTAGTAGTAATAGCAAGGCCACAAGCAGCCATCACGGCTTGGTTTAAGGTAATTTGTTTTATGTAGGTTATTAAACTTTATTCATCCATATTTTACTGCTTGTGTTAACACGCCTTTAGCCTTGTTTTCTTGGTAATTTTTATAAATTTGGAACTTTTCAACGGTTCAAAAGCCCCTTTCCTCGGTCTTTCTACAAGTCTGAGTCTGGATCCAAACTGAATCATGCCGATGTGAAAATCGATTTTTGGAGAAAAAAAATTTTTGTTATTCAAATCCATAAATTCCACGATAAATCAGAGAAAAAAAATTTTGAACAAAGCTTCGAAAAACCATTTTGAATGGAAGGAAAGAACAGAGAACCATGAAGAAACGAACAGAGATAACAAAAAACCATGAAAGAATGAGTAAAAAAAACTAGGAATCATGAAAGAACGGAAAAAGAAAACTAGGAATCATGAAAAAACGGAAAGAGAAAACAAGAATCATGAAGAAACGGAAAGAGAAAACAAAGAATCATGAAGAAACGGAAAAAGAAAACAAAGAATCATGAAGAAACGGAAAAAGAAAACAAAGAATCATGAAGAAACGGAAAAAGAAAACAAAGAATCATGAAGAAACGGAAAAAGAAAACAAAGAATCATGAAAAAACGGAAAAAGAAAACAAAGAATCATGAAGAAACGGAAAGAGAAAACAAAGAATCATGAAGAAACGGAAAGAGAAAACAAAGAATCATGAGTAATTTTTTGGAATGTCATTGTTTTTCCAAGGCGTCTGTAATGTAACTTTAATTGAAGCATATATTCGTGAACAAAAGCCTTAATTGCATCCTTTTAGTAAGCGACACTTCCTTTCTCCTTTGAATGGTGCTGGCGGTGCTGATGCAGCTTGAGTCTCAACTGGAGCGGATGTGGCGTAGTGAATGATTGCGTATGTATGCAAAAATGGATCGGTAGATCGATGAGTTAACGGATGGATGGATGGATGGATGGATTAGTGGATAGATGGATGGATTAGTAGATGGATGGATGGATAGATGGATGGATGGATGGATAATTGGATGGATGGATGGATGGATTAATGCATGAACGGATAGAACTATGGGTAGATGGATTAGATGATGTATAGATGAGTGAATAGTTGGAAAGACTATTGAATGAGTAGATAGATTGAAAAAGGCGAAAAAGACAGGACAAAGTGATATATTAGTGGATGAGTTGCTGGATAACTAAATGAGGGAATGACCAGACGAATATGTGGGTAGGAAGATGAATAATCAAATAAATGAATAAGAAATAGTAACCCTTGGAACGAGGCCAAGCACCTCAAATTTTTATTTTTTAGAAAATGTTCTTTTAAAGGAAGGCCAACATAATGGCGGAACGTTCGTAATTACCGCCAACTTTCAACATTTTTATGCCAACATTAACTTCCCACAGAAAGTATGAGCTTCAGGCTCATCAAACCTTCTTCCTCGCTCTTCCTCTTCCTTATTCTTTTTACAACCATCTCTCTCGTCTCCTTGACAACCTCCCAACTGGTGTACCAGCTGCAAGAAGAGGTGGAGGTTGGTCACGTGATTGGTGACGTCAGAAAAGACTCCCACTTGGCCGAGCAGTATTCTGCAGAGGTTCTCAACTTACTCACCTTCAACTTTTTGACTGACCCACGCCTGCCGTGGCTGGGACTGCAACAAGAGACTGGAATTCTGTTCACCAGAGGGCGCATCGACCGCGAAAGCCTGTGTCGTACCTCCAGCCACCCCCAGCAAGCGGCGAAACCTCAATTCTTCCACTCGCGTCAACGCCGTTACGGCAAGCTCAGAACACCTGGAAGAAAATGGAAGAGAGGCACGAATCCTTACGTGGAAAAAAACAAAGTGAAACTTTATCAGAAGCATAACAATGATGAAAGCAGCAATAACAGCCACAACAGCCACTACCACAATAGCCACACCAGCCACACCAGCCACACCAGCCACACCAGCCACTACCGCACCAGCTACAACGACCACAGCTTCAGGCAAAACGTAACTTTGCAGCCTACGTCACACGTGAGTCAGTGCTCCTTAAATGTCGACGTGGCTTTGGCACCCTTCGAACACTTCAGGCTCATTCGGTCAGCTCCCAGTCAAACTTCCAATTGAATCAATATTATCATCACTTTGAGCTTTTGACTAACTAGTTAATTAATTATCAATTTTCTCATTAATTTAAGCACTTGACTGATTAATTGATCAATTATTCAATTTTTTTTTTCAATCTATGTATTTTCAAATATAATTTTACTACAGAGTTAGATTAGTCTCGAAACTTTACGGGGCTGAACTCACTACAAAATTATTCGTATTTGTACTGCACTGTATTGTACTTCACAGTATTACAATGCTTACAAATTTAAACAATTACTTAAAAACAATTTGAGTTTTTAAACATTTCTATGTAGTCAAAATAAAAACTGTCGACAGGTGTCGTCTGATCATCACAGACATCAATGATAACAGTCCCTCTTTTCCAAACGACCACATCACACAAGAGCTCCCAGAGGATTTGGCCTTGGAAACTGGTTTTTCCTTCCCCATAGCCAAAGACCCTGACTTCGGTAGAAACTCCGTGGTTGGATATCTGCTGCAAGTAGAAGATCCCAACGATGATAAATTTAAGTTGAAGGTGAGGGGTTGTGGTGTGTGGGGTTGGGGTTGTGGTATGTAGTGAAGGGTTGTGGTGTGGGGTGTTGTGGTTTAGTGTGTCCTGAAGGGTTGTGGTGTGTGGTGTTGAGGTCTAATGTGTGTTGATGGGGTGTGATGCTGGGATGTGGTGTTGGAATGAGGCGTTGAAGATGAGATAGAGAGGGAGAAGTTGGGAAGGTTTGTTGCAGGTGTTGAAGTGTGGAGTCAAAAAAGGTACAAGAGAGAAGTTTGAAGTTTAGATTTTGAAGGTTGTGATGTTGTTCTCAAAAACCACAAACTTTAAACTAGGTTTCCCTTATTTCATTCAGCATCACACAAACAATGAAACAAAATAATAAACAAATGCAAAAATTGACTTTTTGTTTGTCAAGGTGATAGAGAAGATGGACCGATCGACTGAAATGAAAGTTGAGTTGACGTCTCCTCTTGATACAGAAATCAAAGCGAGTCACTTCCTGAGGGTTGTTGCCTACGATGGAGGAGATCCCAGTCTCAATGGGAGCCTCGAGGTTGGTGGAGTGAGGGAGGAAGGGTGAAGGGGGGGGGGGGGGTAGAGGGATGGAGGGTTGGTGGAAACGTTGGTGGAAGAAGAGTTGATGGTTTTGTCGTTTTGTTGCTGTATCTTTGTTTTTTTTTTAGTTTTGTTTTTGTTGCTGTTTATTTGTTTTTTTTTCTAGTTTTGTTTTTGTTGCTGATTTCCTTTTCTTCTTTTTGTTTCCAAAGACTATTAAAAAAAATAGAAAAATTTACTCGACTAGGTAGTATGAGAAGTAAGAGGAGTGGGTGGTAGGAAGTTGCCAATTATATATATATTTACCTATTACTCAATATTCGGAATTATTTCAATATTTTCGACATTTTTATATTGTTTCATATTCTGAATTATCACGATATTTTTGATAATTTTTCAAAAAAAAAATTTCTATTTTCATTTAAATAATTAATTTTTCTTTTAAACAAGTCACTTAAAAAGTTCACAAACCTTACTTTCAGTTGAATTTTTGATTGTATTGTAGGATCTTATTGATCAAAAACTTTGTTAAAAGTTGGTTTTATGCACCTTAAAATGGATTTTTATTCCTATTATTTCCATTGGCGATGTTGTTATCAACTGCGTCGGTAGGTAGTAAATAAAGTGAGCTTGTATCGGAAGTATAAAGTGTGACGAATTATTTCCAACTTTAAAGAATTCCATGTTGAGATGAAGAATAGCAAAAGGAAACTGTAATTAATAACAATGGTCGTTAGTGAGTTGTTGCTACGTGTGTTGCTAAGATACGCGAAAGTTAATAAATATTTTTCACGGCCTACATCTTATAGCGACTCTCATTAAATCCAGTCTAACAAAGCTTTTTTAAACTTTTATAATAAAGTTGAACAAATTTTCTCTTACAGTTTTATCAAAGTTAATTCTATAAAATCACTTTCGTGGTTTCATAATGCTTTTTTTTCAATTAAAAATACAATCACAAGAGTTGAATCCAGTCAGAGACGATAAGTTTTACAGTAACACAATCTTGTCGATGAAGTTTCAAATTCAACGTTGTTTCCACAAAGCTTAAAAGTGTTTAAAAAAATTTCAAATACAAAAAAACGAATATTATTATAGTGGCATTAACCCCGTAGAGTTTCGAGGCCACAAAGCTTTCAAATTTAACCATAATAAACACCATTTTGCACCCAAGTATCATAACCTTCTACCGTTTGTAAACCATTTTTGCCATATTATTTAGAGTTTTTTATTGTATCCTTTTAACTTTCATTACTAGTTTTGTTAATTCGAATGGATATGATAATAATTATTTAATAAAAACAAATAATAAAAATAATAATAATAAAAATAATAATAATAAATATAATAATAATAATAATAATAATAATAATAATAATAATAATAATAATAATAATAATAATAATAATAATAATAATAATAATAATAATAATAATAATAATAATAATAATAATAATAATAATAATAATAATAATAATAATAATAATAATAATAATAATAATAATAATAATAATAATAATAATAATAATAATAATAAAAATAATAATAATAATAATAATAATAATAATAATAATAATAATAATAAAAATAATAATAATAATAATAATAATAATAATAATAATAATAATAATAACAATAAAAATAAAAATAATAATAATAATAATAATAATAATAATAATAATAATGATAATAATAATAATAATAATAATAATAACAATAATAATAATAATAATAATAATAATAATAATAATAATAATAATAATAATAATAATAATAATAATAATAATAATAATAATAAAAATAATAATAATAATAATAATAATAATAATAATAATAATAATAATAATAATAATAATAATAATAATAATAATAATAATAATAATAATAATAATAATAATAATAATAATAATAATAATAATAATAAAAATAATAATAATAATAATAATAATAATAATAATAATAATAATAATAATAATAATAATAATAATAATAATAATAATAATAATAATAATAATAATAATAATAATAATAATAATAATAATAATAATAATAATAATAATAATAATAATAATAATAAAAATAATTATTATAATAATAATAATAATAATTGTAATTATAGTTTTTTTTTTGTTTTTTTTTTAATCACTACGCAGATAGCCATAGTGGTGGTGGATGTGAATGACAACGCGCCAATCTTTGAGAAGTCCTTGTACGAAGGAGACCTGCTCGAGAATGCTGCCAAGGGAACCCTCGTGACCACTGTGCTGGCCTTGGATGTGGACAGAGGTGGCTGGGTGGGCGGGAGTTCGGGATGATGTCTTTAGAGGCCTACGTGGCTTCGAAACTCTGATGTGTTAATGCCGCTGTCATAAGATCATTGTTTGAATGAATGAATGGATGGATGAATAAATGAATGAATGAATGAATGAATCAATGAACAAATGGAAGAAAGAATGAATGAATGAATGAATGAAAGAATGGAAGAATAAATGAAGGAATGGATGAAGGAATGGATGAATGAATGAATGAGAAAATTAATTGATGAACAATTTTTTATAGCGCACAGGTTGCCTCACAGGTGCCTAAATTTGTATTGTATTGTATTGTTTTGTTTTGTTTTGTATTGTATTGTATTAAATGAAGAGGGGGTCGTGGGAAGGTGGTATATGGGAGACGGGTATTTAATGAGAAATGGGTGTTTAAGGGGAGAAGGAAGATCACCAAGGGTGGAGGTTTGAAAGAAGGTTTGATGGGAAGTTTAATGTGTATGGGTTTACTTGCAGGGGTTGAATGTGGCAGGGAGCTATGATAAGAAGTGTTACATGAAAGGTTTGAGGGAAAGAAGCAATGTAGGAAAGAGGTTCAAAGAGAGGTGCTTAGTGGAAGAAGTGTAATGAGAGAAATGTGATTGGAGTTTGATTGATGTGGAAGGGGCGTGGTTTATTGCTTGATCAGCTGATGAAGAAGGAAGGGAAGGGTAGAAGGTATTAAATTTGTTTGTGGTTGAAAAATTCTCATCTGAGCGGAGAAGCGATGAATAAGAGAAGAGGAGGAGTCGTAAAGGAGTTGTTAACGGAACTGCAATGGAGTGTTTTATAGGTGATCAATTACCCTATCAGGAACCAACGATTACCAGCAAGATTTTTAATTTTTACTTAATTCACTTTTATTCTTATTTTTACTACTGATACTGATACGACTACTTCTGATATTATTGATACTACTACTACTACTACTGCTGCTACTACTGCTACTGCTGCTACTACTGCTTCTACTACTACTACTACTACTACTACTACTACTACTACTACTACTACTACTACTACTACTACTACTACTACTACTACTACTAATAATAATAATAATAATAATAATAATAATAATAATAATAATAATACTACTACTACTACTACTACTACTACTACTACTGCTACTACGACTACTACTACTACTACTACTACTACTACTACTACTTGTACTACTGATAAATGTAAAAATGAATGTGAATGTATGTGTTGTTAGAGAGCACAGCTTGCAAACCAGTTAGCTTGAAAGGCGCTTAAAAAATGATAACGAAAATAATGAAAACAATAAAAATAATAAAAATAATAATAAATAATGAAAGTGGTTGAAATACTATAAAAATTTAAATAATTGAGATAATTGAGAAAATTAAAAAAACAAAAAAATAAAAACATAAACAAAATAATATAAAAATAAAATAATAAAAATATCAGAGAAATAATATAAAAATAAAATAATAAAAATATCAGAGAAATAATATAAAAATAAAAATAATAAAAATACTGCACAGGAATGAATGGCGAAGTGACGTACTCATGGGCTCACAGCACAGCCACCTTGTATGGCAGCCTCTTCCACGTCAACCCCAAGTCCGTGAAACAATGCAATGCAATGCAATACAATGCAATGCAATACAATGCAATACAATTCAATGCAATACAATTCAATGCAATGGAATACAATGCAATGGAATACAATACAATGCAATGCAATGCAATACAAATCAATGCAATGGAATACATTACAATGCAATACAACACAAGTAAATGGAAAACAACACAATGCATTAAAATGAAATAGAATACAATACAATGCAAAACAACGCAGTTTTATACAATACAATGCAATTTAATACAATGCAATGCAATTCAGTACAAAACAATGCAATACAAAACGATAAAATGCATTTTTGATTCATTACTAGCATTACCTTATCAATACACCGGCAAATATTTTCATAGTGGCAGTAACCCCAGTGAGTGCCTGATGACGTTACCACAACACACCACACCACACCACACCCCACCACACCACACCATACCACACCAAACCACCCCACACCACACCACACTACACCACACTACACCACACCACACCACAACACACCACACCACACCACACCACCTAGCACCACACCACACCACACTACACCACACCACACCACACCACATCACACCATACCACACCACACCACACCACATCACACCAGGTCAGGGGACATAAGAGTGGCTGGACAAGTGGACCATGAACAGACTCCCACCTGTCACCTCATCGTCACTGCCACTGACAACGGTCGCTCTCGTCTGCAGGCCGAAGTGCCTGTAAAGGTGGTTGTGGTTGAAAGATTAGGGGTAGATGGGAGCTCTTGGGCAGTGTAACCTCAGCGCTATAAAAATTCTTTGAGCGGATTGAAGGGTGTGTTAAAGGGGAGGTAAAAATGCGGGTTGGTTGGCGGAAGAGTTGGAAGTTAAAGGTGTTTGGAGGAGTAAATGGGAAGTAAGTAAGAAAGGAAGCTGGAAGAGTCAGATGCGTGGCAGGGGAAAGGCTGATGAGTGATGAAAGTGATGGGAAGGTTGGTTGGGTAGATGAAAAGTTTTCTTTGGCTGAGTTGATTGGACGGGTGGAAAAGTTGGAACAGTTATGGTTGATACTAGAGTAACAATGCTTGGATTTTATGTCATGGTAAGGTATCCGGGTATTTTTGAAGGGGTTGTTGCATGGATGGTCGTTGGTTAATACACTTATACTGAGCTGTTATAACAAATACTCAAAGATTTTTTGATGGGGTAAGTAGTGAAGGATGAGAATTTCTGACGAAGTTGTGATAAAAGTGGTAAAAGAAAAAATAAATTAATGGAAAATAATAATAAATGATTAATTTAAAGATGAGTATCTGAATGTTCGTGTTGTTAAATCGGGTTTTATTTGATTAAAACACATTTTTTAATATGAAATAATGCGTATAATTGTTTTTAATAATTCTTCAAAGTTGAATAGGATTTTCAAATTGAGTTTTTTTTTTCAAAAAATGAAAAATGACAATACATTTCGATTAAAATAATGAGGTCTTTAAAAAACCATTTTTAAACGTAAAACCCCGCATAGATAGAAAAAATAAATCTAAATATGATCTCGAAATCTTTTACATAGAAAATAAAAAAAACTCCTTCTCGAAAGAAAAAAACGTGAATAAGGATGACATGTGGAAAAGGATGAGGTTTGAAAAAGGAGGAAGATGATGAGTGGAAGGAGGTGAGTATTGGAAAGAGGCGAAAGAGGAAAAACATGAGATGCGGAAGATGGTGAACTTTGGAAAAAGATGAAGTTTAGAGAAGAATAAAGGTTTAAAAAAGTGAAAAAGTGGATAAAAGGAGAATTTTTGTAAAAATGAAAAAGATGGAACGGTGTTAGGAAGTGAAAATGGGCTTGAAAAAGAGAGGAGGGTGATGTTGAGGATGGAAAAGGAATGGGGAGAGCTTGTAGGGAGAATAAATTTGAGGGTGGAATAGGCGAAATGAGTGTTGGGATACGAATTTGAATAGCATTGAGGATGGCAAGAAGGTTAAAAGTTGGGGAAATGGATGAAGGGTATAAAAACAAGACAAGTGCAGATGGTGGTGAAAAGAAGGGGAGAGGTAAGAAGGAAGATTGAAAGAAGATGAGAAGTAGAGTGGAGACGGAAGTGGAGCTGAGGAGTGATTCGGCTAATGCGGGCATGTAATCAATCAGCACGCGGCAATCAGTTGATTAGGCATGCGTCATTGGCTTGGCTGACAAACGCCTTGAGAATCAGCCAACTAATCACCTCAGCACCATTTAACTGCTCAAGCAACCAGCCACCCAGGATCGCTGTGTGGCCTGCTGTGAAATGACTTTGAATAAAGTTAACTTTGAATATTAAAAATAAATCAAAAAATCTTTTATCAATTTGGTTTAATTGTATTTAATTTAATAACTTTTGATTCAATTGTGATTATTCTTATTCAATCTTATCCAATCTTATCAATTATAATTCGGTCCAGTTCGATACAATGGAAGTAAGGTATTGCGTTTCTATGGCACCTTTTAAGCTAAATAAGCTTTCAAAGGTTCACAAGTTGACGAACATTACAAAATAAAACCCTTCCAAACACATCACCGACACAGCATCAAAATCAAAAATTCCACACGTACACCTCACGCGCAACTCACGTCCGCAGGTGACTGTACGTGACGAGAACGACAATGCTCCAAACATCATCATCAACACGCTCAGTCAGACCAGTGCTGTGAGTGCCAACGTCACAGAGAATTTCAGCGCAGGCACCTTCGTGGGTCACGTGAAAGGAAGTGACAAGGATTCGGGCAAGAACGGAAAGTTTGACTGCCACCTGAAGGGTGCTGATAGGGTGTACAGGACCGGCCGAGAGTATAGAAGAGGCGAGGCGTTGAGTGGAGAAAGAGGAGAAGAAGAACGTAGAGGAGATAAAGAATTTTTCCGCCTCAAACGCATGTTCAGCAAGGAGTACAACGTGATCACAGCGCAAGCCATCGATCGAGAAGCGTTGTCACGTGACGTAGGTAGTGACGACGTCTTCTTTCAGCTGCTGCTGGTGTGTCAAGACCACGGCGTTCCCGCCCTCACCTCCAAAAAGCAACTTCTCGTCTACGTCAATGACGTCAACGACAACGCGCCAATCATAACGCAGCAATCATTCTACTTCAAAATTGCCGAAAACCATGCCGTGACTCAAGCAATTGGAGTCGTCATGGCAACAGACTCGGATGCCGGAGATAATTCGAGAATTACTTATTCTCTGAGCAATTTCCAGTATCGTTACCATGACACCCGTCAAGGTGATACTTTTTATTTTTTGTTTTTTCTCCAATTTTTTTCCCTTATTTTTGTTTTTCGTTTTAAAAAAATCCACTTTTTGATTCCGGTTTTTCACGAAACATTGTTAGTTTTTTTTGCAGAATATAGTTTATTTTTCATGATTTTTTTGTTAAACAGAAACATTGAAATATTCGTGTTTGTTTGACCTTACTTTATCCATCTTTCTCTGATCACTTTTTCAAATGTGGGCGGGCTTTTGAATAATGACTTCAGTTTTTTTATGTTGGAAATATCCAGAAGGTTTCGCAAGTAGGAGCCCACGTCACCTGACAGCACCACCTCGTGTGAGCACCACAAGAATGACGAAACAACAAAAAATAAAAATAAATCAACAACAAAAAATAAAAAACAACAACAACAACCACCAAAAAATAACAAAAAACAACCACCAACAACAAAAAACAAAAAACAACCACCAACAACAAAAAACAAAAAACCACCACCAAAAAACAAAAAACCACCACCAAAAAACAAAAAACAGCCAGCAAGGTAGGGAAGAAGAGTTATTGGAGATTGATGAGAACAGTGGCCAACTCAGGGCTGTGTTCCAGCTGGACAGGGAGAAGGTGGAAGCGGTGAAGATGCAGGTTCGTTCTTGTGGAGTTGCAACCATGGTGACAAGCGGTGTCTTATTGACTGAATGAGGGGTGAAATTTTATATATTCGAAAAGGTTGTATGATCTATTCTAATCCAATCTAATCTAATCTAATCTAATCTAATCTAATCTAATCTAATCTAATCTAATCTAATCTAATCTAATCTAATCTAATCTAATCTAATCTAATCTAATCTAATCTAATCTAATCTAATCTAATCTAATCTAATCTAATCTAATCTAATCTAATCTAGTCTAATCTAATCTAATCTAATCTAATCTAATCTAATCTAATCTAATTTAATCTAATCTAATCTAATCTAATCTAATCTAATCTAATCTAATCTAATCTAATCTAATCTAATCTAATCTAATCTAATCTAATCTAATCTAATCTAATCTAATCTAATCTAATCTAATCTAATCTAATCATTTATATAGCGCTGATCCACACTGATCAAGAGCTCTCTGCTACGAACCGCTTAAAGAAAAAATTGCTGAGAGCTTTACGAAGTATTCGTATAATCTAATCCCGTTTATTCAAACTTTCTGTATAATCAAATCTAATCAAAAAATTTGTATAGCGCTGAGTGCATACTTCACTGTTACTAGCTGTTTAAAAATATTTTCCCAGAAGCTTTACAAACGGCCTCGAAACTCTACGGGTTAATGCCACTATAATAATATTCGTTTTTGTTTTGTATTGTATTTACAAAAGCGATCTTTCATACGATTGCATATTTTTTTAAACTTACTACAGCAGATTCTTACAAGTTTTAAATCTGTTGGTTATACCAAAGAAAATTTATATTTATATTTATATTAAAGAAAAAAACAATCCAATGCTTTAAAATTCAAAATGTGAAATTAAATAAAGGCCAAAAAACACCGTTTCGCAGGTGGTGGCGAAGGATAATGGTATTCCAACGTTGACTGCAACGGCGTGGGTGGAGGTGGAAATCATAGACGTCAACGACAACGCTCCTCACTTCACTGCGCCTCTGTACCACTTCAGAGTGATGGAGAACGTGGAGGGGACTGATGTGCTAGGATGGGTGTGGGCGGCAGATGCTGATGGACCTCCCTATAACAGTTTTTTTTTCAGCATAGCCGAGATCTCGGCAGGAAAGTTGGATGAGAGTGGAGGTATGGGTAGAGGTGGGGGTAGGATTGAGAGTAGAATTGAGGGTGGGGGTGAAAGAAGAAGTTACAATGACTATGGCAATAGTTACAACGCCATTAAGCTTGACGATGAAGTAAGTGGTTATGATGACGACGTCGATGAAGATGGCAACAAACAACAAGCATTACCTTTCAAAAGCAATGTAAAGCCGTCGAAACTTACAATTTCCCCAGACGCAAGCCTTAAGGGTAATCTTTTCGAAAAGAATCAAAATCAAAGAAATAAATATTCAGACAAACCAAGAAACATGGAAATACAAGCAGACGCACAAGCAGACGCACCCACACGGACACGCAGACGAATGAATGGACCCACCTTTTCGATCGATCCTCGCCAAGGCATCATTCGTTATGCAGGCTCATTCGATAGAGAAGCTTCAGCGGAACACAAGTTGGTTGTCAAAGCGACTGACATCCATGACACCACTCTGACGTCAACCTGTGTTGTCATGGTGACGGTAGATGACGACAATGACAACGCCCCTTTTTTCGTGCAGCCGTCGACAGCGGTGGCTACGGTAGTGAAGCAGGAACCACTGCTGAAAGGACACGTCTTGGCCACCCTCAGAGCCTCTGACGCAGATGACGCAGAAAACGCGCAAGTGACGTATCGATTAGTGTCGGTCCACGAGAAACTAGCTGCTGGAAGGGTGGCGTGGTGGCGTGGCAATCAGGGGAACGGCAGCAAGGCTGGGGAAGACGATTCGAACGGTGTTTTCTCGATTGATGCCAGGTCAGGGAGACTGGTGTGCAAGCAAGACTTCTTCGTCAGTAACACCACCAAGTCACACGACAGCATTAAAAACCGCAGTGTGGTGATCGAGGTGATGGCCATCGACAACGGAAAGGCCAGAAGACTCAACTCTTCAGTGCATTTGAGAGTGGTCATTGTCCAACGCTCCAAGGCTTTGCACTTAAACGCTTGGTTCAGCTTGTCGGAACATAGCCTGGCTTGGACGCTAGTCACATGTTTGAGTACTTTTCTTGTCGTCATCGTCCTCCTCACTGCCATAGCTCTGCTGGCGTGCCAGAGAGAAGCCTCCATCAAGGCTTCTTCTGTCTACGAGAATAACGCAGGAAAGATGGACAGTCCAAAGCACGCTTCGACGGTAGGTTGTTGTTCTATGGCGCCCAAATCTGTCCTAAAAGCAATGATAAATGATTGAATTCGTGGATACATTTGGTAATGAAGGAACTTAGATGTGTTTTGTCAAGTTTGTGCTTCTTCGAATGATATATTTTGAATTTATAGAACTTGAATGGTATATTCAAATGAAAATCTTCAAATCAGTTTTTCATTCGTTTTGTTCTATAAAAATGTTATAAAATGTGTCACCAACAAAAGTATTCATTTTGTGACATGTTTGAAGTTATGCGAAAATAAACTTTTTAGTTTTGTAAAATTGATAAACTTGTCGAAAAATGCAAATTTTCAACATGAAAGTTATTTTTGTATTTTTGTATCACGACATTTGACTATCAACTAAAGTTCATTTTTCAAAATCAAATTTGAGTTTGCGTTTGGATTTCGTATGGAAATAATTTTAATGCTGATATTTATAGCATTTTTTTCAAGATACAAATTCCGTTAACAAATAAAAACTTCTATAAACAAGTTTGGCAGAATGTCAATGAATTCAATAAAACAGGCAAAAATGTTATTGAGAAAAGAAATTTCATTGAAAATTAAAAGTATTAGTACTGATGAAAAATTGAAACAGTCCGCGGTTCTCAAAAAAAAGGTACATTGAGAAATCTCAGATGTTTGTTATTATTCTCAATAAAATCTAAAAACTTAAATAATCCATTTTGAAAGTAATTGGGCGACGTAAATCGTACTCGAAAAATAAAAAAATAGTTTTTTTGAAAATTATCAAAAAAATGATCAACGTTTAAGCTTTTGGCTCACAAAGAATGGCAGAAAAGCAAACGAGTTGCAATTTTTTTGAACACAGCTGATGAAATTTCTACCCTGGATATACTCAAAGAAGGCTGGAAGAAAGAAAAAAAAATTTTTGTTCCAAGATATTCCAAGGTGTGTACCATGAAATTAACATTTATTTTCACATTTTTACTCAAATTGAAAAACAATAATCCATAGTTGAAAAGTTAACTTGAATTATTTCTTGTGCTAGTTTCTCAGTACACGCAATTAATAAATGTCTCATTTGGCAGTCTGGTATGGACATGGTTGAGTTGAGGTCAATGGATGACTATGACACCTTGCCTACCACAGCATGGAACATCAAACAACCCTCTCTAAAGGACACCTCTAGAGAAATCATTTGCCCAGAAAAAGGTAAGAATTATTTTTTTCTCCAAACCATGCACTGAGCTCCAGTGACAATTGCAAAGTTCCTACTTTATCTGAGGCTTCATCAGTCAACTATACTAAGCTACTCAAGGCATTTTTATAGCGTCTATTACGCTGAAATAAACAACCAACACAGGAGGCCTGGACCTTGTGGTTATGCCTGGTCTTGCCTTCACCAGGGATGGACACAGAATGGGCAAGGGTGGCGGTTATTATGACACCTACCTCAGTAAATATAAATCGCTTTTTGGTGTTTTACCTTTTCTTATTGCGCCCACTTTTAAAGAACAAATTGTTGAAGAGGTGCCTTGCGCTGAGCATGATATGAAAGTTGATGAAGTTTTGGTGGATGAGAATTAAACCAAATCATCCCTCCTCCATCATCATCATTGTGTTCTTTGTTAACTCCATGTTTGAGTATTTAATTTGTTCACTCGATTTTTTTTAAGATAATCATAAAAAAATGGTTTGATCAATTTTCTTCTTCAACTTTGCATCAACTCACGCCAACGAACTCTTGTTCATTTCTACATTTTCTTTTGACTTTATCCCACCTCATGTCGGAACTTTTTTTTTCTATCCAATCCCACCACTCAGCAAGGAACCAATTCCAACAATCAATTAATAAAAATTAAGTTAATTATTAATTAAAATTGTTTTTTTGAATCACTCATTCAATTTCACTTTTTTAAATAAATCCTCATGGTGCCTTTGTACTGTGCTGAGTTAACAATCTCCTCCTGTGGTCCATTTCTAGTCCTCATTCCACCACACCTTTACTCACTTTTTGTAAAGCTCTCTGAATATTATTGTTCAAACAGTTTGTATGAAGCGCTTTTGAGCACTTAATTAACGCTATACAAATGCTTTGATTGGGTTAGATTCTGTATGAAATTAGGATTTTTACATTTGGGTTTTTCGTCTAAGTTAAGTATGAAAATATAGCGATACTTTATTTTTGGAGATTGTTTTAAAATTGTTATATTCGTTATTTTGTTGAATAAAAAAATATTAAAGAATATTTTAAACATTTATAGAATTAACTTTAAAAAATTTTAAAAAAAGAAAAAAACATATTTTATTATTAAATAGCGGTTAATCAGAAATTTCTTCAGCACTTTCGTCAGTTTTCTTAACGTCCAAGGTAGTCTGAGTGTAGGTAAAAAAATAATTATGATGATTATGAACACAAATATTAACTGTTTTTTTTTCCATATATCGAGCTGGGCTCTTGAAAAGTGTAATAAGTTAAAATTTAATATAAGATAACTTATGAAATAAAAATGATTACTTGAGATTCGATCGAAGCGCAGTGAGGCGTCAAGCTCATAGATTTTATGCTGATTTACATTCTAATATAACATAATTTAAAAATGTGTAATGCGCTTAATGAAGAGTTCAAAAGTTACGCTCTTATCATTATGTTCTTTGGCGCTTTTGAACGGTGTTGATCAGCGCTATACAAATGATTAGATTAAATTAGACAATGTCAGTTGTAACACCGAGTGCTCTGGAGCCGTAAAAAGAAGCGCCATAATTTTTTTTTGATTAGCTGAGATAGTTTTATACAATACTTCAAGCGTTCGAAATATGATTTAAAAAATATTAAAAAAAAAATATAATTAAAAAAATTAACGCATCCCTCCCGAGGTCATTAAAGCAGGCAACCAGTCCAATCTCCTTGATCACCTCCACAAACTCCTGCTACAGTGTTGGCAGGAAGGCACCGTGCCTCAAGATATGCGTGACGCCAAAATGATTACTCTGTACAAAAATAAAGGCGACCGCAGTGACTGCAACAATTACCGTAGAATATCCCTCTTGGACGCTGTAAGGAAGGCCTTTGCCAGTGTTGTGTTGAACAGGCTGCGGTTCCTTGCAGAACGCGTTTATTCGAAGGCGCAATGTGAGTTCGAAGCTGAAAGATCTACCATTGACATGGTCTTCTCGCTAAGGCAACTTCAAGAGAGATGCCACAAGCAGAAGCGCCTCTTTTACATTGCCTTCATTGACTTGACCAAAGCGTTCGACGTGGTCAGCAGGTCAGGCCCGTTCACGCTCTTGCAGAGAACAGGATGTCCTTCCAAGCTTTTGAGGATCATCACCTCATTCCACGAGAACACGAAAGGCACTGTTCACTACGACGGCTCTTCATCGGAACCCTTCCTCATCAAAAGCCGAGTCAAACAAGGGCTGCGTTCTCACCCCGGCACTCTTCGGCATCTTTTTCTCTTTGCAGCTGCGTTATGTTTTCAGCCGAACTGAGAAGGGCGTCTCCATCGACACCGGAAGCAACGGCAACCTGTTTAATCTTGCGCGTCCTAGTGAAGGCTGGAACAACCAGCATGTTCTCTATGCTTACAGAGCGACGCTCGCGCTGGCTCGGGCATGTGACCCGCATGCAAAGACGGCAGAAGATATCCCGTTTGGCGAGCTTGCCACTGGCTCTAGATCGACAGAGGGGTCCAGGCTCCAAAGATGTCTGCAAGTGGGACCTCAGAGCGGGTGGCATCGCTTTATTGGGCATTGAAGCAGTGCCAGCAGACCGCAGCGTCTGGAAACTTGCCGTCAAGTCAGCTGTCACGAGGTCAGAGCAGGGGAGAAGAGCAGTGGGAAAAGAAAAGAGCACACAGACGTGAGAAAGCAGAATCTGCACATGCAGTGGCAATAACAGACTTAATCTGCAATACTGGCAACAGGATCTGTCGTTCCAGGATTGGAATCTACAGTCACAGCCGGAACTGTAGTTTAACCACGGACTGACATTCACGGCGCAATCTCCATTGTCTCACGAGACAGATGGATGCCAACAATATTATTATTATTATTATTTTTTTTTTTTTTTTTATATTATTATTATTATTATTATTATTATTATTAAATCACCTTTTCTGTAGCAATGTGATTAGTGGATGGTTGGCTCTCAAGTTGCCAAGCAGGAATTGTCGGGGGCTTGGGAGAGGGTATGGAAGAGAAGCGATCTCTGATTGGTTGAGAGTGTGTGTGATGGATTTTGATTTGTTGAGGGTGTGCAATTGATTTGATTTGTTGAAGAGTGTGATAGGTCAAGAAAAAAACAAGTTGAAAAAACAAAAAAAAAATATTTTAATTCTTTAAATAAAATTTCAATAAATATGTAAATAACATTTTATTGGCATTTAGTCACGTGAATGCCCTTATTGCTTGTCACCTGCTGAGAAGGAGGGCTTTGAGACATCTGACCTCCTCCTTCATCTCATTCGTTGCCAGCTTGTACTCCTGGCTGCTCTGTTGGTGGTGAACAACCTTTTCAAATTGCAATCCCTTTCTGAATGATTCTATTTCTGGAGAAGTTTACTTTTGAATAATTCCTCTGGAGAAGTTTACTTTTGAATAATTCCTCTAGAGAAGTTTACTTTTGATAAATCTTTTTTCTGCCAACCAAAGATGTTTTTCAATCATATGAATCACTGACATTTTTTTTCAATCCACCTTTTTAAACCAACTGAGCCATCAACATCATCAACCAATCCAACATTATCATCAACCAATCCAACATTATCATCAACCAATCCAACATTATCATCAACCAATCCAACATTATCATCAACCAATCCAACATTTTCATCAACCAATCCAACATTATCATCAACCAATCCAACATTATCATCAACCAATCCAACATTATCATCAACCAATCCAACATTATCATCAACCAATCCAACATTATCATCAACCAATCCAACATTTTCATCAACCATCACCAACCATCCAATCACCAATCAATTCACCATTATTCAAGTACCATGAATGGATGAATAAATATAAAATTTTTATAGCGCACAGTTGGCAAACTAGGTTGCTTCAAAAGCGCTTATCCACCACCATCACGAACATCGTTAAGAAGCTGCTGAGAATTTGTCCTTGCCACTTGTCGGTGAAGGTCATTCAGTGTCGCAACCATGGAAACCAAATTGTCATTCATTTCCCTGTTGTTGGCCAACAACTGATCCAGCAGATCTTTCTTCTTTCTTTTTTCGTCACCGTACAAAAGTGGCTTGAGAAATTTCTGTTTGGAGTGAAGTGTCAAACTTCAGAAGAACAAATCATTGTTGAAGGAATAAGTAAAATAATAATTTTCAAAGTATTTTGAGGCTTGAAAATTAGAATTTTCAAGTATTTGGATCGATTTTGATACTGATACCTGATAAAGTTGATAAAGAAGATATGCAGATCCGGTTGTGAAGAAGACAGCGCTCAGTAAGGGGGTAAGTCTTGAGGTGGTTGATCTGGGGGGTATGCTGGGAGGCTCTGTGGTGTTCGGTGATGAAGAACAATGGAGTACAATACAATGGGATATAGTACAAAAAAATGGGATATAGTACAATACAATGGGATATAGTACAATACAATGGGATATAGTACAATACAATGGAAGATAGTACAATACAATGGGATATAGTACAATACAATGGGATATAGTACAATACAATGGGATATAGTACAATACAATGGGATATAGTACAATACAATGGAAGATAGTACAATACAATGGGATATAGTACAATACAATGGAAGATAGTACAATACAATGGGATATAGTACAATACAATGGGATATAGTACAATACAATGGAATATAGTACAATACAATGGAATATAGTACAATACAATGGGATATAGTACAATACAATGGAATATAGTACAATACAATGGGATATAGTACAATACAATGGGATATAGTACAATACAATGGAAGATAGTACAATACAATGGGATATAGTACAATACAATGGGATATAGTACAATACAATGGAATATAGTACAATACAATGGAATATAGTACAATACAATGGGATATAGTACAATACAATGGAATATAGTACAATACAATGGGATATAGTACAATACAATGGGATATAGTACAATACAATGGAATATAGTACAATACAATGGGATATAGTACAATAGAATGGGATATAGTACAATACAATGGAATATAGTACAATACAATGGGATATAGTACAATACAATGGGATATAGTACAATACAATGGGATATAGTACAATACAATGGAATATAGTACAATACAATGGGATATAGTACAATACAATGGGATATAGTACAATACAATGGGATATAGTACAATACAATGGAATATAGTACAATACAATGGGATATAGTACAATACAATGGGATATAGTACAATACAATGGAATATAGTACAATACAATGGGATATAGTACAATACAATGGGATATAGTACAATACAATGGGATATAGTACAATACAATGGGATATAGTACAATACAATGGAAGATAGTACAATACAATGGGATATAGTACAATACAATGGGATATAGTACAATACAATGGAATATAGTACAATACAATGGGATATAGTACAATACAATGGGATATAGTACAATACAATGGGATATAGTACAATGCAATAGAATATAGTACAATACAATGGAAGATAGTACAATACAATGTGAAACAGTACAATGTCATACAATGAATATGAAGAACACAAAAAATACAAAATAAATAAATACAATAAAATACATGATAAAACTAGAAAATAAATTGCAATAATGAAGAAACAATGCAAAACAGTACAAAACCATATCCCGGCATATAATAATAAAATATGATACAATGTGCAATCAACAACATGAGAAATTTTTGATTAAGTTAGATTAGATACTAATCAATGATAAGTATCTTTGATTTTTCAAACTTTAAAATGATTCTGTCATTCAAGTCAATAAAAGATTGATTTTTGTTGATAAAACTTCAAAATTACCTTGATAAAGTGGGATGCTACAAATTCTTATTGACTCTTCAATTTCAGCCATTGTCATTCCTACATGGATGAAAATAATGATGTTTATGCCAAATAAATTCATTAAAAAATAAGAAAAAATTATCATAAAAATCAGATTTGTTCTAAAAAATAACTTTTTGAGATTTATTCCAAGTTTAACCTTTTTTTTGCAAAAATGCTTTTTTTTCTTCTAAAGGACTTCCTTTGACTTTTTCATTTTTCAGAAATGCCACTGCAGTCGCTATCTGTAAAGATGGATTTGATTTATTTATTTTTAATTAGTTAAATTCTTAAATATCGTTTAATGGATGTTGTAATGAAGAAAAGACAAGTGTAACTAGTCATGAGTTTTGAATCATGTTTAAATTCTGTAAAAAAAATTGAAAAAATACTTAATGATTTTGAAAATTTGAATCATCAAAAAAAAAGCTTTTCAAAACATACAAGTGATTCTCTCAAAGGAAGAGTCTCTTTCTGAATGCAATTAATTGAGTAATAACAGTTATTTGATTAATTAAATATTCATTATTTAAGATTATTTAAATAAAAATCTTACGGTTTTTTCTTCGTCCATAACTTTTTTTGAAACTTTTAACAAATCAACCTTTGGAACCGATCTTTTCTAGATTGTTGATCTTGATTATAAACTTAAAAGTAAAGTAAAGAGTGAACTTTCTACATGTGCAAAAAATCGACCTATTTAGGCCGTATATGGAAACATGTCAATGAAAAAAATATTTACAAGTGAATTTTTTTTGTTTATTGATTTATTCAAATATATATGTTTTCATTAATATTTTTCCATGATTTAAAAAAAATGCAATTGCTCTCAATGTAAATTTAAGGATGCAGAAATAAAAAATTCTCGGTTGAAATACCAAAAAGTATCAGCAAAGTAAAACAATTAAAATTGACTATAGATTAAAAACTACAAATGCTAACATAATAGCTTGTAAAAACGTTGGAAAACTATTAAAGAATGTCATATCCTAGTAAGGTTTCAAAA
The DNA here is from genome assembly GCA_947562095.1 of Branchellion lobata. Taxonomy (NCBI): domain Eukaryota; kingdom Metazoa; phylum Annelida; class Clitellata; order Hirudinida; family Piscicolidae; genus Branchellion; species Branchellion lobata. Next base: position 4,293,924 of record OX387253.1, read on the forward strand.
TTCAATTATTATTTCATACTGAGGTATTATTTAAATTTATCATTTCATCAAATATAGAAAAAACTAAAAAACGCTATGGCTAAGTCAGCCGGCTGTCTGGTCAAATAATTTTGGACAGTTATCAGCATTATACAAATTCCTTGATTAGAATATATCAAATACCAATTTTTTGAATGTTTGCAAAAACGTTGTAAATATTGATTTTAAAAACTAAAAAAAAAGTTTTTTATCACGTAAAAAGATAACTTCCTAAAACCTTATTAGATTAAATTCCCTTTTAGTTGGTTAATCTTTGAAGAAACTAGGCGGTCTTCGGTGTTTCTTCTAAAGTGATTTTTTTTCAAACACAAACTCAATGTACGCGTTTTTTTTGAAGTCATAAGTTTTTATTTCCAAAAAATCAATGTGAAAATCTCACTATAAATTTCTCTTCTTCCAAAGGGATAGCTGTCAAGGAGTTAGTGAGGAAAGTATTTTCCAACTAATAAGAGATTTGTGTAAGTTGGAACTCAAACGGCGCGAAGTGACTAAGGATGCAGCAGCTAACAACTTCAAAAGACTCGTTTCCATGTCATATAGCATTATCCTGAAATTCCCTTTCGACAGGCATGAAATATTAATTCTTAAAATTGTCAAGATGTTTTTTAACATCATAATTGATCAATATAACCATACCATTTCACTAAAATAAATTCACACTGTTACTCGTGTATGGCGCTTACTATCACAAGCGAAATCAATTTCAACCTTTGCTACCAAGTAGACGAAACAGAGAGGAAATAAAAAGAGAAAGGGTGATGAAGCTATGGACTCTTTCCTACCCATCATCTTCTCTCAACCTTGAGCCTTTTTTCAATCAGATTGATCATTTGCTCGGAGGTATTCAATACATCATCATCATCTTCATCATCATTATTATCATCGTGATCATCATTAGCATCATCATCATTATTCTCCTCCTCATCATCATCACTTCCATTCATTTTTTAGTCTCTTCCAATTTTTTTTCTCCAGATCAACCAGATGATACTTTAGTAAACATGCTTGGGCTGATAAATAGTCTAGCTTCCACTAAAAATAAACTCCATACTACTACAGCCACTACTACCTCTAATAATAATACTAATATCATACACATTAATAGTAAAATAACTGCAGATAATATCGATACTGCTGATGATATAAATATCAATAAAAGAATAAAAATCACTAATAATAGAAACATTAATGTTGTTTCTTTCAATACTGGTACTCCTGCTTATAATTATGTGGGTAGTAGTACTGCCACCACCTCTCATCAACCACCACACAAGGCCTGTAGCACCCCCATCAACGTTGGTGTTTCTGCTCATCAAAGCCATTCTAATAATAAAACCTTCGAAGATGCTAGTTGAAATGATGATGATGATGATGATGATGATGATGATGATGATGATGATGATAATAATAATAATAATAATAATAATAATAATAATAATAATAATAATAATAATAATAATAATAATAATAATAATAATAATAATAAAAATAATATAAATAATGATAATAATAATTATTATTATTGTAATTTAAATAATAATAACAGTAATAATAACAATGATAATCATTGCAATTGAAATATTAAACCTTGTTATACTATAAAATAATAACTATAGAATCAGTTAAGCTTTTGTATTATTCTTTATATTGTTATTATCTCACGGATAATAGTTAATTTCGCTTAGGCATCAGAAGACGAGGGTTTTTACGAGTTGCTGGAAAGTAGGTCAAAGGAAATGAGGTCAGAAAGGTTGCTGAAGTTATTTTACTTTCAGTTGTACTTATCACTGTACTTTCTATCTTATTGCTTCTACCGCTAATACTGCTTCTATTACCACTACTAATACTTCTACTGCTACTGCTACTACTACTACTAATAATAATAATAATAATAATAATAATAATAATAATAATAATATTAATACTACTACTACCACAACTACTACTACTACTACTACTACTACTACTACTACTACTACTACAACTACTACTACCATTACTAATACTACTACTACTACTACTACTACTACTACTACTACTACTACTACTAATATTAATACTACTACTACTACAACTACTACTACTACTACTACTACTACTACTACTTTTACTACTACTACTACTACTACAACTACTACTACCACTACTACTACTACTAATACTACTACTACTACTACTACTACTACTACTACTACTACTACTTCCACTACTACTACTACTACTTCTACTACTACTACTACTACTACTTTTACTACTACTACTACTACTACTACTACTACTACTACTACTACTACTACTACTACTACTACTACTACTTGTACTACTACTACTACTACTACTACTACTACTACTACTACTACTAATACTACTACTACTACTACTACTACTACTACTACTACTACTACTACTACTACTACTACTACTACTACTACTACTACTACTACTACTACTACTACTACTACTACTACTACTACTACTACTACTACTACTACTACTACTACTACTACTACTACTACTACTACTACTACTACTACTACTACTACTACTACTACTACTACTACTACTACTACTACTACTACTACTACTACCACCACCACCACCACAGGCAGCCACCTTACTTGAGTGAGGCTTCACTAACAACCTTCAGCCACTACTTGACCTACCTCAGTCTCCAAAAACAACTTTGCCTTTCAAGTGCTGGTGTGATGATGATTATAAAGATGATGATGATCATGATCATGATCATGAAAATGATGATGATGATGATGATAATGATTATGATGATGATGATGATGAGCATGAGGAAGAGGAAGAGGATGAAAATGTTATCAGTGTTAATGGGGTCGTAGTGGTTTCAAGCCTAATACATAAGTTTTAATTATTCAAAGTAATCAGGTATCATAGGAATAATTATTATTTCATCAGTATTTTTCACTTCAATTATCATTCGTGTATTCATTCATAATTGTTTTGTATAATGATCCACTTAAGTTCACTTTTCACCATTAATTTTTAATTAATGTTATTTCCATACCGATATTTTCAGGCTTGAATCGATCCGGTTGCTTCGATGGCGGTGCTGCTATGACCCTCCAAGCTTTCAATAATAATAATAATGATAATAATAATAATAATAATAATAATAATAATAATAATAATAATAATAATAATAATAATACTAATAATAATAATAAAAATAATAATAATGTTAATAAAAGTAATAATAGAGACCTCATGCGTGACTATTTGTTGTTGATGGCTGGCATGGAGTCATCAAGTTTCAGCTGGAAAAATGTTATTATCATTTCAGTTTTTATTTTGTTTAATGATATTATTCAAATCTGAAAAAAAATCTTCCTTTTTTCTTTTTTATCCACCATTCCATCCATCCATCTCATCCATCATTCCATCCATCCATCTCATCCATCATTCCATCCATTCATCTCATCCACCATTCCATCCATCCATCTCATCCATCATTCCATCCATCCATCTCATCCACCGTTTCATCCATCCATCTCATCCACCATTCCATCCATCCATCTATCTTATTCACCATTCCATTCATCCATCCAGAATTCTTTCACTTCCAGAGCCTTTATCCCACCCCCTTTGGGAGTTAGCTCCGCCTCCAACAACCTCTTGACCAATCAGCTCACTCGGGTGGCTTCCTCTCTTAGGAGTCTTATCAATACCTCTTCAGAGCTTCCCGTCTCGTCTGAAGGTTTCAATTATTTTGTTTATTAAATTTAATTCTTTGTTATTATTATTTTTTTTATTATTTTTTTATTATTCTAAATTGTTTATGTTATTTAAAGAAAAATGTTTTCATGAGTTTTCTCATTCTTATATCACTCTTACCTATTAATAATAATATTTCGTTATTTCTGTTGAAAATAATTATTTATATATTTATTCTTTGTAAAATGATCATCACCATTTAGTATTACGTATAATATTCACAATAATGAAATTTTTTCGTCTATAAATTAGAAATTAAAAAAACACCACGCAAAACTCTACATCCTGCCACACCACACGCCACGCCACACCACCATGCTACGCTACCACGCTACACCATACCACCATGCCACACCACACCATCACACTACAAACCACACCACACCATCACACTACAAACCACACCACACCATCACACTACAAACCACACCACACCATCACACTACAAACCACACCACACCATCACACTACAAACCACACCATGCCACACCACACCACACCACGCCACCAGATCTCATTAGGGAAGGCTTCATAAAAGGTACACGCCACTACACCACAGAACTCCAGGCCTTCCTCCCCACCATCAACCCCCCCTCATCACCCCTCACTCTCTCTCTCTCCTCCTCTGTCCACGCGAAACTCATTAGGTTTTTTGTTGTTGACTTTTTTTTCGCCTTTAAAAATGATTTTTCGTCAAATCAAATTTTCAAAAAAGTATTAAAGTTTTATATAGTTTAAAAAAATTAATTTTAGAAAAATTTTTTTTAATCATGAAAAAAAATTATTTTATCAATTTTTTTTTATAATCTTTTTGATTGAAAATCCTCACATAATCTACAATGAAAATCCATTTAAAAATATATTTTTCAAATGCAAAAATTATTATTTATTTTTTAAAATTAAAATATTTTAACACATCAATGAATTTCTTTATCATTGTTTTTTTTCCATTTCAGGTACTTGGGAAGTGTCTTTGACCATTTCATCACCGCCGACAGCAATGGTGCTAAGGTGATTTTATTCCTTCATTCATTTCCACCATCATCCCACCATCCACCACTCATGTTCACCATTATCCAACCATCCACCACTCATGTTCACCATTATCCAACCATCCACCGCTCATGTTCACTATCATCCCACCATCCACTACTCTTATGTGCCATTATCCCACCATCCAACCTTCTATCCTCATCACCATCACTACCCTCTACACTATTCAACATCCAACACTCCCATTCCTACCCAACACACCACAATTGCACCAACCACAACCATTCCACCACACCACCACACTACCACCATCCCACCACATCACCACCATCCCACCATTCCACTACACCACCACCATCCCATTACACCACCACCATTCAACTCACTACACCACAACCATTCCACCACACCACCCCTATTTCACCATTCCACCCACCACACTACCACTATTTTACCCATCACACCACCACCACACCATTCCACCACACCACCATCATTCCACCCACTACATTACAACCATCCCACCACCATACCATTTCACCACACTACCACCATTTCACCACACCACCATTCCACCCACCACACCACCACCATTCCACCACCACACCACCACCATTCCACCCACCACACCACCACCATCCCACCCACCACACCACCATCCCACCCACCACACCACCTTTATTCCACCCACCACGCCACCACCAACCATTCCACCACACCACCCCTTTTTCACCACACTACCATTCCACCCACCACACCACCATCACACCATTCCACCACACCACCACCATTTCACCACACCACTACCATTTCACCACACCACCACCATTTCACCACTACACCACCACCAGAGCATGCTTCTTCTCAACCACCTCTACACCATGACCTTCGACCTCGACCCCCACCTCGCCTCACTCAACCACTACCTCTTCGTCTCTGCTTTCGAACCATTTGCCAGGTGGCTTCATTCTCGTTTGCAAGTTATTATCAAGACGAATCTAATCTAATCTCATTTGAACTATTTTTATCACATTTTATTTCACTTTGGATGCGTATTTTAGCCATGGTTCAAAGGCTCTTTTGACCGGTCTGTTGCTAATATGCGCACACACACACACACACACACACACACACACACACACACACACACACACACACACACACACACACACACAGACACACACACACACACACTCACAGACAAATACAGAGGTGGATACGGAGTGGTTATGATGATGACTCTTCCGATCACCATTCGTTGTTATCCCTTGACGACCGTTTTATCGACTGTCTTGGTTATGATTTTTGAAATAACTCCATTTAATAACTATTTTCCGTATTTAAAAACATTTTTTATTTTATTTATAATCTTTTTGAATACCTTTCTACTTCTAATGATTATTAAAATAATTAACATTATCATTTTTTTTATATTTATAATTATCATTATCATTATCATAATTAACATTATCACGTTTTTGAGTGGCCTCGAAACTCTACGGGGTTGATGCCACTATAATAATATTCGTTTTTGTATTGTATTGTATTGTATTGTATTTTTTTCAAACATTTCAACTGTTAACTAATCCATCAATTTACCATCAATTAACTTTATTCAACACCGCCATAGCTCATAAATATGTTTCTAACACTCGCACATCCCTGGAATTGCAGACGAGAGGTTCTGGAAGTTCGCCTACACTAGCAAGCGTCACCATGACAACCTCCCACAATTCATTGGCCACATTCTACCCGCCATCTTGGATTGTACCAAGTGTCATGGCCTCTTGGAAAGATGTCCTGGAAGGATGAAAGCCGATGAGAAGAATATAAAATATATTACTGAAAATACTCATATTACTACAAATACTGAAAATGATAATAATGTTGATAGTACTAACGTTACTACTAATACTAATGATGATACTACTATTACTATTTCTACTGCTGTTACTTCTATTACTACGACTTCTACTACTTCTACTACTTCTACTACTACTACTAATAATAATAATAATAATAATAATAATAATAATAATAATAATAACAATAATAATAAAAACAATAATAAAATTTTTAAAAACCATGAAATTGAAGATTTCCTAACTTTGAAATTTAAAAGCGCTTTCATTGAGAGTCTGTATGATGATGGGGGTGGAGGGGAGGTGGCTGAAAAGAATGCTACTCATGATAAGGATGGTGATAAGGCTGGTTATAATGATGGTGCCAAAAAAAAAATTTCTGATGAAGAAAAAAAGAAGAAAAAGAACATTAAAAAGTCGATTGTGACTCATCGGAAGAGGACACCAGGAAGAAGTCACGAGGACATAGACGCATACATTCAAGCAAACCTACACACACCTCTAGCGGGACAAGTGGACTCACTGAACAGGACATTAGCGGTATTATTTTTCGAGAGGTGCTCCTTGATGCGTTACTTCGAAGCCATCAAGGAGTTTCTGCTGCTGCAGAACTTCAACTTCGCCACCTCCATCATCTCCAATCTTGTTTGTGGCCCCTTTGCTAGTGGCCACAGACGCCCTTGCAGCGGTGGCAGTAGTGTTAGTAGTGGTAGTGGCAGCAGTGGTGGTGATGGTGGCAGCTTCACAATTCCTGTCACGGCCAGCAGTCCAATTCTTCTCAACGACGTGCTGCAACGCGCCTTCACCACCATCACCCCCCTTCAAAGCAACCATTTTTCTTCCATACAGGACCTCTTCTCTTTTAGCTTCGAACCAACCAATTCCCTCGTTCCACCACGTTCTGAAACAACCAGCCAATCATGCCACGTTTCACATCCACTCAAACACTCTAGTTCTGAAAAACACACGCATCTCCACAGACAGACTCACACAGATTCGATACATCCTCACACAGGTTATAGACAGTCTCACACAGACCTTAGACAACCTCCCTCAAAGGTGCTTGACTCTCTCAACCTCACGCTTAGTCCTGAATGGCCGGTCAACATCATCATCCAACAGCACCATTTAACCTCCTACCACCGCCTTTTTGCCTTCTTCTTCAAGGTTAAGCGCTCTTTGTGGTGTCTCCAAGACATTTACTCCATCCTCTGTCGCTGCTGTAAGGCCACTGTCGACCAGGGAAAGAGGCAGTTGGGTGGTAACGCTGGAAGTAGGAAGACGAATAGATGTGGTGATAAAAGGAGCAAGATTGGCGATGATGGAAATAATAAGAATTGTAGTGCTGATGCTTATAATAATAGTGATGGGGATAGAAATGATGATGGTTATGATGATAATAGAGGTCAGTATAAATCCTTTCGAGCGAAGCTACAGACGCTGTTTATTTGCCGCCACAAAATGCACCACTTTGGTCACGTGTTGGTGGATTTTTTTGACAACCAGGTGGTGCTGTTGTCGTGGCAACAGTTCTCAAGGAGGTTGAAGGAGTTGGAGAAAATATGGCTGCGGAAAGGAGATGAAGAAGAAGATAAAGAAAAAGGAGAAAATAAAGAAGAAGAAGAAGATAAAGAAAGAGGAGAAGACGATGATGTTGATGGATTTACAAACATTCCGCAAAACCTCCATACGTGCATCGTTAATGAACTCATCCACCTCCACTCATCCTTCCTTCTCTCCATCATCGACCGCAGTCTTCTGAATGAAGCGTCAAGTCCTGTACGGTGTGTCATTGTCGGCCTGCTGGACTTGATAGTGCTCTTTAGAGATCAGCTGATGGCAGGACTGGTGCAAAGAAGAGGAGGAGGAGGAGGAGGAGGAGGAGGAGGAGGAGGAGGAGGAGGAGGAGGAGTAGGAGGAGGAAAAGGAAGAGGAGGAGGAGGAGGAAGAGGAGGGGGAGGAGGAGGAGTAGGAGGAGGAGAAGGAGAAGGAGAAGGAGAAGGAGGAGGGGGAGGGGGAGGAAGAAAAATAAGAGGAGAAGGAGAAAGAGGAAACAAAGAAAAAGAAAAAAAAGAAGAAAGAGGAGAGTTTACAAAAGAAAAAGAAAGAGTCTCCGATGAAAAGGTACGCGAAGTTAACCCGACAACCATTGAAGGCTGCACCTTCGACCTGGAGTCCGGAGCTTTTGAGAGGCTGCAACAGACTCACAAGAAGTTCTGTGACGGCTACAACTTCCTCTCCAGACTAGTCTGCAAGGTCAGGAAGTCTTCCGCCATGCCCTCTCTCCTGCACCTCCATCTCTCGCTCAACTACAACCAGCCCGATCCTGATGATCGCTGATATTACAATACAATATAAATACGAATACTATTATAGTGACATTAACTCGTAGAATTTCGAGGCCACTATGATTATGATAATCTTTGATGATTATGATGATCACTAGTAATGATCAACGATATTTTTTTTTATTTTATTTTTATTTTTTATATTTTTTTATGATTGGTAAGTTGATTGAAAGTAATTTCAATAATAGATTTGTATGTGTGAATTGTTCTATAACTCGGTAGTTTCTTGTTGTATGCCGAAGCCTGGATTGCATATTGTTTATAGTTTTTAATAAAAAAATGATTTATCATTAATCCATGTTAATTAATTAATTAATTAATTAATTAATTAATTCACTAAAAGGTATATAATAAATTAAAAGTATAATACTTTTAACTTATAATAGTTCACGCTTAACAGTATTTATTCACAATTTTTCATACGACAATTATCTTTTCAAAAAATAAAATCTTTTCTCTCATTTAAAACCACATCGAGCTGCTTGCGGAAGCGAAGTTTCTAAAGACAAATGCAGGCTTATATGCACGCAGCTGAACAATCGACAGGAGCCTTTGAAGTTTCACTTGCCGCAAGCCAAATTTATAAAAAACCAAAAGTTTTTCATTAACTGAGACGTCAGTTCTCTTCAAGGTCGTTGATTTGGCGGAGTGAGTTATACTGAAAATCTTTTCAAACAAAGATTAGATTGTTTCTAATTCAATTGAATGAATTTAACTTGGTTGCGTTGAGTGTTACCGCTCAGATACAAACAGTCGGATCCCGTTAAGAGCAATTATATTAATAATTAATGAACTATTACTCCGAGTGTTGCCTTTTTATCTCCACAGCAGAGCCCATTGAAACTCTGAAAACGTGTCAAGAAAGATTTTCATTAAAAAATTGAATTATTATAAATGCAACTTAATTTTAAAAATTCTGAATAATAATCTTTCTGTGGTGATTGGATGCGTTTACCACTCATTGATTTGGAGTGAACGTGAAATAAAAATAATAATAGTAATAGATTTGATTTTTAAAACGACTGAAGCGTCAACATTGGATTTCCAAAATGAAAGCTCAGTATGTCAATGCTCATATCGCGAGGAAACAGAGGCAGGAACAAGAAAAAGAAGAAGAAGAAAAAATACAAGAAAAACTAAAAATAAAAAAAGAAAAACCGCTTCCTTCTTTTCCACCAAAACAACAAACACAAAAAATAACCACAAATGAAAACAACTCTCACTACGTCACAAAGCCTTCATTACCACCACAACCACACAAAGCGCAACAAAAAGCACCACCACACAAACATAAAGAACAACACACCCTAGAACAACAACAAAAAACACTTTTTCTGCCACCAAAACAACAACGCGCACCACCACAACAACAACATGAACTCAGACAACAACTTGAACAACTACCACCACAACAGAAACCATGCCAACCTAGAAAACCATTGCAACAACCACACAAGGTATCACAACAACAATACAAAACACCGCCACTGCCACCACTACCTCCCCTCTCTACAAAACAACAAAAAACCACAGAAGAAATGAACTCTCACTATATAACAACTCCCTCAACCTTCCACAAGCCATCACCAAAACCACAACAATGTGTTAAACGAGATAAAGACAAAAATGACGTTTCAAACACAACCGACAGTACCACACAACAGCATAAGAGAGGTCCAAAACCGTTGCCAAGACATAAAATAAATGAGGAGAAAGAAGAAGAAGGGAAAGAGGAAAAGAAGGAAGAAAAAAAAGATGAAGAGGTGGAAAAGTTGAAAGGTGATGGAAAAGTTGAAAAGTTAAAGAAAGATGAAGACGACGAAAGGATTTTTGAAAATGATTTGGTGGGTCCGGATGATGTTGAAGATGACACTTATTGCTTAGAAGACTTCATTTATGACGATACGGTTGCCATGGCAATCAAAAAGAGTTATGATAATGTTGATACAAATGATCTCAAAATAAATAAAAATAACAAAACTAATATCATCAATAATAACAATAACAATAGCAATAATAGTGATGTAATTGACGAGTTATATGAATGTCTTAGCGATTGCAAAGACCTCAGTAAACTTGAATGTATAGATGACGAAGAAGAAGAAGATGAAGAAGAAGAGGAAAAAGAAAAAAGAGAAGAAGAAGAAGAAGAAGAAGAAGAAGAAGAAGAAGAAGAAGAAGAAGAAGAAAAAGAAGAAGAAGAATATGATGATAAAGATAGTCTTCTTACTCCTGACGATGAAGAGGTTGAAGGTGGTGACGAAGACGGTGAAGTTGGTAGAGATGAAAAGGACGTGATGAAAGGATTTGTGGTTTGCAGGAGGGTTGACAGAAGTGACAAAGTTGCGAGGTGAGTGGGAGAAGGGGAGACAGGAAAGACCTGATCGAAACATTTGTAACTCACTTCTTAGCGCTTTGTTCATAGGAAAAAAGGAAGATGAAAGGAAAGAAAAAAAAAGAAAAAAGAAATAAAATGAGTGATCTAGGGAAGAAACGAATGAGTGAATTAATCTGTGAATAAGTAATTTAATCAAAATAAGGATTATACTAAGGTTCGACAGAAGATCGCAGTTTGGTGAAAAACCATAAGGTTAGGTTAAAGGTCAGGATTAGGGTTAGGTTAGGGTTAAGGTAAAAGTTTAGGGTCAGGGTTATGATTAGGGCTGATAAATGAATGAAGGATATTTTTTATTTTATTAATGGAATTGTCAATTGAATAGAATGGCTTGGTGAATGAATGGAAGAAACGGATGAATGGACAAGTAAGTTAAATAAAAGAATAAAAACAACAGCATGGAAAACCGAACCAACTTCTACCTCTTTAGCACCCACGGAATTCTGAGCTTCTTCAAGGAACGCTTCGATGTGAGTCTTAATTAATAAATTAACCGACTAATTACCGACCAATTAACAACCAATTACCGATTAATTACCACCAATTACGAAACAATTGTTTATTCAACAACTAATGAGGAAGTTACTTTGAACGATAAACTTTCGTTTGTGAGCTCAGATTTTTTTTAGGTAAAATTTTTTTAAAATTCAAATAAAATGAATATTATTTAAAAAATTAATACTGAAAAAAAATTCTCAGAATATATTTATAAATTTTTCTAATTTTTTAAAATTAATTTTTAAACTATTTATTATTTTCTTTAAATTCATCATTTTTTGAATTTATTATTCTCATTTTTAAATTCATTGTTTTCATTTTTAAATTTATCATTTTCAGATTTAATAGTTTTTTTTTTAATAATAATTATTTTCTCATCTTCCCATTACTATAATCATCTAAATTAACAGTATTCTTTTTCTTATAAGACCCAAGCAGCGGCCAGCCCGTTGCCAGTGGAGACATTGTCTCTGAAGGGAGCGGTGTTAGAGACGCCCAACAAGAACCTCATGCAGTACCTCCTCAAAGTGATGCAAGCTCTCTCCATTTTCTTCCATCTCCATTTTTTCCACCACCATCTCCATCTTTCCCACCATCTTTTCCATCACACTTTTTATCACTTTTTTTCTTAACCACTTCAACCATTAATATATCATTTATTTTATATAATATAGGTTATTTATACTATTACTTTTACCATATCCCACCATATTCACCCATACTTCACCATAATTCATGGTATTTTAATATTATTACTTTTTATCATCATCCGCCACAAGTTTCTGCTACCACCGACCACAACAGACCACACCCGACCAAACACCCTAACCAACTACCACCACTGCCACAACTAATTATCACCACCCGCCACAGCCAACCACCATTCTCCACAGCCAAATATTACCCGCCACAACCAACCCCCACCCGCCACAACTAACCACCACCCGCCACAACCAACCCCCACCCGCCACAACCAACCCCCACCCGCCACAACCAACCCCCACCCGCCACAACCAACCCCCACCCGCCACAACTAACCCCCATTCATCAGAACTAACCACCACCCGCCGCCACCAACCACCACCCACCATCACAGCTCCACTGCAGCAACGGCATAAGCTACATATTCATGTTCAGAAGCAAGAAGTACGCTATGCAGTGGCAGCGTCACTTGCTCAAACAACTGGAATTGCTGGTATGGGAATTTTTTGAGTTAAACAACATTAATAATAACTTTGATACAAATAACAATAACAACTTCATAAGAAAACAACAATAACAACTTCATAAGAAAACAACAATAACAAACTTAATAAAAATAACAACAAAAACTTTGATAAAAAAAACAATAACTTTAATAAAAATAACACAAATAGCTTTAATAATAAAAACAACAAAAACAGCATAAAAAAAAACATATTAACATCAAAAACAACAACAGTTTTAACAACAACATAAATAAAACAACATAATCTCCTACAACAATGATAACATCACCAATAACAACAGCGCAAAATCACTAGTACCACCATTTTTACCACCACCACCACCACCATCACCACCACCACTACCAACACCACCACCAACAACAACAACAAAAATAAGAATAATAATATCAACAACAACTGGATTCCAAGACAACAACACAAACAACAACAACAACAGGAGTCCAAGACAACAACACAAACAACAACAACAACAGGAATCCAGGACAACAACACAAGCCTGCAACTCGAAGACGCCACTCAAACGGGTTCAGAAACACGCCAAAGGTAACAAGATGTCTTACATCTCCTACAACCTCAGTGGCATCAAAAACAACTTGGGTTGGTGGTCTGGGAAATGGTTGGAGTGGATGAGTGATGGATGAGTTTTATGAGTGTGTACTGTGTGGTTGAAGGATGGATGAGTGGATGGGGGATGAATGAGTGTTGAATACTGTGTGGTTGAAGAATGGATGAGTGGATGGGTGGATTGGTGGATGGGTGGATGAATGGATGGGTGGATGGGTGGATGGGTGAATGAATGGATGGGTGGGTGAGTGAATGGGTGGATGAGTAGACGAGTGGATGAGTAGGTGGGTGGATGGGTAGATGGGTGAATGGGTGGATGAGTGGATGAGTGGATGGGTGGATGATTGGATGAGTGAATAAGTGGGATTAATGATAAATGGAATGAACGATGCATAAGATGAAAAATGAACAAAACCGTCAGAATACAACGAACCACCGCCACAAATCACCACAAACCATCACAAAACACCACCGACCACCATAAACCACCATGAACCATCACAAACCACCATGAACCACCATAAACCACCATGAACCACCATGAACCATCACAAACCACCATGAACCATCACAAACCACCATGAACCACCATGAACCACCATTCAGGCGTGGGGATGATGAGCATACAGCAGAAGAAGTTGAGGCTGATGGAGTTCTTGAAGAAGAGAGTCGCCGTGAAAGAGCTGCTTCTCATGGGAATCTACAAAGGTTGCATTGAATACTAGCTTATCATTAAATCAGTCATTGTTTCATTTTATTCATTATTGTTTTAAAATATTAATTATATATTTATTTGCATTATTAATTATTATCCATTCATTTTTTTTTGTTGACTAATTTGTTCTCTTAAGGTTTAATGTTTTTTTTACATTTTTAACTTATTGTTATTTTTCTTCTTTAAATTCAAAAAAAACTTTTTTTCACCACCACCACCACTACCGCCACCACCACCATCAACACTACCGCCACCACCACCACCACCACCACCACCACCACCACCACCACCACCACCACCACCACCACCACCACCACCACCACCACCACCACCACCACCATCACCACCACCACCACCACCACCACTACTACCTTCACTACCACCACCACCACCACCACCATACACCACCACCATACACCACCACCACCACCACCATCACCACTACCATCACCACCACCACCACCACTACCACCACCACCACCACCACCACCACCACCACCACCACCACCACCACCACCACCACCACCACCATCACCCACCATCACCACCACCACCACCACCACCACCACCACCACCACCGCCGCCACCACCACTACTACCGCCGCCACCACCACCACCCACCACCACTTCCACCACCACCACCACCACCACAGAGCCCATCTTTGGGGGTAGGTTGAAGGCGGCCTGTGCGAATGAGCATGTGCCGGCATTCCTCATCAAAATCATGAAAGAACTAGAAGAAAGAGGTGTTACTCAAGTTCAGCGCTAGATAATTTTTTCGCAAATTAAAAAAAATTTTTTTGAATAACTGCAAACTTTTTATTTCTTTAAATTGTATTTTTTTCTATTTAAATCACTTATTAATTTCAAATAATTTTTTTTTATTTCAAATTTTTATTCATTTTCAAATTATTTTCCAATCACATTCAATTGAACTCCATGCAGGCCTGGAGGAGGAAGGATTGTACAGGAAGAGCGCTAACCTTTCTGAGCTCCACTTTCTCAAGATCATGATCAACCAAGGTCTCCCAAACCCACCAATCTATCAATACAATACAACACAACACAATACAATACAATGCAAAAAAGGATATTATTATAGTGGCATTTACCCCGTAGAGTTTCTAGGCCACAACCCACCACCTTCTAATCCGGCAACCCATCAGCCATTGTTTACCCACCAAAAAACCAATAATTCCTCAAACCACGCACCAAACCACCCCTCAAACCACCCACTAAACCACCCCCCAAACCACCTCCCAAACCACCCACCAAACCACCCACCAAACCAACACCTTAACCACCCACCAAACCACCCACTAAACCACCCACCAAACCACCCACCAAACCACCCACCAAACCACCCACTAAACCACCTCCCAAACCACCCACCAAACCAACACCTTAACCACCCCCCTAACTACCCTCCAAACCAACACCTTAACCACCCCCCAAACCACCCACCAAACCACCCACCAAACCACCCACCAAACCACCCACCAAACCACCCACCAAACCACCCACCAAACCACCACCCACCCCAGACAACCATGAATTCATTGCTACTACCAACGTACACACGTTGGCTGGCCTGGTAAAGTTATACTTTAGAGAACTTCCCCAGCCAATCATATCCAACCTTCTCATGACGTCACTACTCGCCTGCTTCAGAGGTGATGATGATGAGGGGGATCGAAATATGGTGATGATGATGATGATGGTGGTGGTGGTGGGGGTGGAGATGGTGGTGGTGGTGGTGGTGGTGGTGGTGGTGAAGGTAGTGGTGGGGGTGGTGGTGGGGGTAGTGGTGGGGGTAGTGGTGGGGGTAGTGGTGGGGGTGGTAGTGAGAGTGATGGTGGGAGTGGTGGTAGTGGTAGTGGTGGGGGTAGTAGTGGCTGTGATGGTGGTGATAGTGGTAGTGTTGGTGGTGGTAGTGGTTGTGATGGTGGTGATAGTGATAGTGGTGGTGATGATGCTGGTAATGGGGGTGGTGGTTGCGGTAGTAATAGGGCTGGTGGTGATGACGATGACGACGATGGTGATACATTACTGTTCACGACTGAAATATTAATATTAAGGTTCAATAATAATGATATGAGGACGTATGAATAGTGTTGATAAACTATTAATAAATCGAAAAATAATTTCTGATAATGAAAATGATAATGAGAATAATAGGAAATAATAATGAAAATAAAAATGAAATAAAGAGGAAATAAATAATAATGAGATAATGATTAAGATGATAAGACTTGAAAAAATAATTAAGCTAATATTACTTGACAATATAATTAAGCTAAGAATACTTGATAGTAATTACTAAGCTAAGAATACTTGATAGTAATTACTAAGCTAAGAATACTTGATAGTAAAAATTGCCAACCACAGGGTATGAGGGGGAAGAGTCGAAAACGGAGGAATTGAAGGAAATTCTGAGTTGCATTCCCTGTTGCCACCACTCCACCCTGAAAGCCCTCTTCGAACACCTCAGCAGGTTGTTGTTTGTTGTTGTTGTTGGTGTTGTTGTTTGTTGGTGTTGTTGGTGTTGTTTGATCTTTGTTTGTAGGCTTGTTGGTTTGTTTGTTTGTTTTTTTGTTGATGTTATTTGTTTGTTTGTTTGTTTGGTTGTTATTTGTTTGTTTGTGTGATTGTTGTTTGTTTTTTTTTTGGTGTTTGTTTGGCGTTCTTGTTGCTGGCGTAAGTGTTTCCAGACGTTGTTGTTTTTGTTGATTTTATTTTTTGTTTGTTTGCTTTTTTATATTACTTCCGTTTGCTCATAATATTTATTTTTCAATACATTACAATAAAATACAATACAAACACGAGTATTATTATAGTGGCATTAACCCCGTAGAGGTTCGAGGCCACAACCTATTTTAATTTTGATTATTTCCAAAATTTTTATTTTAATTTCTTTTTCCATCGACAGAGTGGTGGTCAAGGAGGCGGTCAACAAGATGACCAACAAGAGTGTCTCTCTCATCTTCGGACCCACCCTCATGTGGAACACTGACAACAACAACAACAACAACAACAACAACAACAACAACAACAACAAATCTACCAATAAAAACAAAAATAACAACAACCATACCACCAAAAACAACAATAGCAACACCAACACTAACAACGAAAACAAAGGTAACAGCAAAGCCGATGAGGGTAGCATCAATTCATTGCGTAGGCAGATGTTGTTGGTCAGCAAGCTTCTGCTGCACTCCGAAAAGGTTTTCAAGGCCCTTCAATGAACCCCTGAATAGTTTTTTTGTCTTTTTTCTGTAGTTTTTTTTGAATATTAAAAACTTCTGTTAGTTAAAAATCTATTCCAGTTTTTAAAGCCTCAATTGAAACTTTTGATTTTTTTAAAGTTTTGAAACATTTCCATTTTTTTTTTCGTGAATTTTTTTCCAAATTAAAAAAATTGTTTTTTTTTTTTTTGAAAAACTGTTTTCAAAATTAAAATATATTTTGAATACTCGAAAGGTGATGCTTGCGGTGAAAAATTATTAAAAAAATCGTTTTATGGAAATCAAATTTTTCGCAGTTCAAATCAATACTAACCATCACCAACAAGTGGAACAGAAACCCCTCTATTCAGCCCAAAAAATAATACAAATAAAAATAATACTAACTATAAGAATAATAATAAATATTGTTTCCAATAATCATATAAACAATAACAATAATAATAATAAATATTGTTTTCAATAATCATATGAACAATAACAATAATAATAATAAATAGTTTTTTTATTATGCTTGTTTTCAATGGAAAGTTTTTTATAATACGAATTACTAATAGTAATTTATTCCTTCATTTATTCATTCATTCATTCATTCATTTATTCATTTATTCATTTATTCATTTATTCATTTATTCATTTATTCATTTATTCATTTATACATTCATTCATTTATTCATTTATTCATTCATTCATTTATTCATTCATTCAATTTATTCATTTATTCATTCATTCATTTATTCATTTATTCATTCATTCATTTATTCATTCATTCAATTTATTCATTTATTCATTTATTTATGCCATTTTTTCACTAATTAAAAGGTTATTTATTGGTTTTTCAATTATTTTTTAACGAGAGTAGTATTATTTATTTATTTATTTATTTATTTATTCATTTATTTATTTATTTCTTTCTTTCTTTATTTATTTCTTTCTTTCTTTATTTCTTTATATATTTATATATATATTTATTTATTTATTTATTTGTTTACTAATTTATTTATTTATTTATTTATTCATTTATTTATTTATTTATTTATTTATTTATTTATTTATTTATTTATTTATTTATTTATTTATTTATTTATTTATTCATTTATTTATTTATTTATTCATATATCTCTTCATTTCTTTCTTTCTTTCTTCTTTTTTTACACTTATTTATTCATTTATCATTTCATAGAGTAAGAATATTTTATTATTATTATTATTATTATTATTATTTCTATTATTATTATTCATTATAATTATTATTATTTATTATTATTATTATTATTATTATTATTATTATTTATTATAATTATTATTATTTATTATTATTTTTATTATTATTATTATTATTATTATTATTATTATTATTATTATTATTATTATCATTATTATTATTATTATTATTATTATTATTATTATTATTATTATTATTATTATTATTATTATTATTATTATTATTATTATTATTATTATTATTATTATTATTATTATTATTATTATTATTATTATTATTATTATTATTATTATTATTATTATTATTATTATTATTATTATTATTATTATTATTATTATTATTATTATTATTATTATTATTATTATTATTATTATTATTATTATTATTATTATTATTATTATTATTATTATTATTATTATTATTATTATTATTATTATTATTATTATTATTATTATTATTATTATTATTATTATTATTATTATTATTATTATTATTATTATTATTATTATTATTATTATTATCATTATTATTATTATTATTATTATTATTCACACAATTCATATTATTTTTGTTGTAATTCGTAAGGCACACCGTATCTCACATGCATGTAGATCTGGTCAGCCTCACGAACCAAGTCGTCCAAGTTACTGTTTTTATTATTAATTTTATTTTTATTTTTATTCTTAGTATTTTTGTTTTTATTTTTATTAGTTTTACCGTTTTTATTATTCGCATTTTTTCTTCTATATTTATTATGATTTACGTCAAATTTATTTTTAATGTTTTTTTCTGCACCAAAACCCTCACGCGTATCTTGTTTATTTTGATAAACTTTATTATAACAAGTAAGATTTTTATTTTTAATTCTATGGATAGAAATTTTATTATTTTCATTATTTGTATTATTTATATCATTTATAATATTTTTGTTAATTTCATTATTTATATTATATATATTATTTTTGTTATTTTTATTATTTTTATTATTTTTATTATTTTTGATATTTTTATTATCATTGTTTTTATTTATATTATTGATATTTTTGTTATTATTTTTGTTATTTTCCTCCACTGAAGCGCCATATTTGAACTGATATGGAGTGGCTTTTTTCATGCTTTCATCCACTTCTCTAATGATTTCCTCAATCGTTCTTCTATTAAAAACTTCCTTCTCTTCCTTTTCTTCATCTTTTTCCACCCTCCCTCCTTCATCATCATTAACATCATCAAACACATCATCACCGTCTTCATCACCATCTTCATCATTATAACCATAACCATTCCCATCACCATCGTTATCACCATTATCACTATATTCATCACAACCATCTTCACCATAATCAACATCCAAATTGTCTTTTTTTGTTCCTTCATCAGGGTTTCTATGATTTGAATTTCCTGTTTCTTGACGTCTTCTCATGCGTTGCATGAAGCTGTTGAAGTTGTCTGATGGA
Source organism: Branchellion lobata (assembly GCA_947562095.1). NCBI lineage: Eukaryota > Metazoa > Annelida > Clitellata > Hirudinida > Piscicolidae > Branchellion > Branchellion lobata. The sequence goes on from OX387253.1 coordinate 4,314,232, forward strand.
TCGCCATGAATTCTTTTTAGCTGTTCATTTTTTTCTTTTCTTTTATTTATTTTTATTTCTTTTTTGTTTTTTTCATAACTGTTATCGTTATATTCATCATCGTTCTTGTCTTCCTCGTTCTCATAACCATCATCATCATCAACATCATCATCATCATCACCATCATCATCATCATCATCATCATCATCATCATCATCATCCTCCTCATCATCATCATCACCATCATCATCCTCCTCATCATCATCCCCACTTCCTTGCCTTTCCAGTTTCGTTAATAACTTTCCACGCTCCACGTATTCAACAACCTTCGTTCCAAGTCTCACTGCGGTTTCCTCTAGGAACACAATCCTTCTCTCACCATCCGTAATCACACCCTTCGAATCTCTTCTTTTTAAATCCATGAAAAAGTCGTTTGAAAAACTGAAATGAAAATTTCTTCTAGGCTTTTCTACAAGGACATATCTACTGAAGACATCACTAATCGTGAAGGTGTTCTGGCATGGGACATTTCTTATCCTTTCATTTGAAAAAGATTTTTTTTGGTAAACAAATTTTTTTTTTCCATGTTCCCCCAAAAATTTATAGCTGTCTTCTTCTTCTTCTTCTTCTTCTTCTTCTTCTTCTTCTTCTTCTTCTTCTTCTTCTTTTTCTTCTTCATCATCTCTTTTCTCTACTTCATAATTTTCTTTCTTCCCTCTTTCGTCTTTCCAGTTTTTTCCATCCTCAATATTTCTCCTACTTTTAACCACAGTGACGTTATAAAACTTACGTTCAAAAAACCCATGAATTTTCAATATAAAAGGAATATCATCTTCATCATCATCATCATCATCATCATCACCATCATCACCACCATCATCACCATCATCATCATCACCATCATCATCATCATCTTCTTCTTCTTCTTCATCATTACCACTAGCCTTCTTATTCTTTTTTTTCTTTTCAGCTTCCCCATCGTCATCATCATAGTCTCCTCTTTCTTTTCCATCCTTGCAATAGTTTGGTGTCTTATACATTTTGACAACCAATGGGAAGTGGTAGTGGTGTATCAGAGATTCCACGTTATGAACGCCTACGCTGCTGTGACGGTCGTAGTTGCAGTCGCAAGGGTGGTGGCTGAAACATTTACAGTTGTGATTGGAGTGGTTGTAGTCGAAATGGTGGTTGTCAGAGTGTTTATAATTGGAACGATGATTGTAAGGATGGTTATAATTGGAGTGGTGGTTGTTAGAGTGGCTATAGTTAAAGTGGTGGTTGTTAGAGTGATTGTACTTATAGCCATTCTCACAGGAAGATTTTGAGCGAGTTATGACGGGCAGGAGATGCTTCAGCTGATGCAGAACCAACAGGAGTTTTGATGATTCCTTCTTATGAGCAGAGACTCGAATGTTTGAAGTGGTTTTTCTTGCTCGACTGAAAGCTGAAACGTTGATTCTTTCATACCTAGAATTATCATCTCCATCTTCTTCCTCATCTTCTTCCTCATCTTTTTCCTCATCTTCTTCCTCATCTTCTTCTTCATCCTCTTCCTCATCCTTTTCTTTTTCTTCATCAGCACAAGCTCTTTTGCAAAACAAGAGATATGTTCTCTCGCACTTTCTCACCCCTTCCAACAACACCCCTTCACCAACCCTCAGAATCGTCGTCGTAATCACATCTCCTGTGTATGTTGCGGTACTGCTTTTACTGTTGTAGATTTTGTTGTTGTTGTTTTTGGAGTTTTTGTTGTTGTTGTTTTTGGAGTTTTTGTTGTTGTTGCTGTCTTTGAAGTTTTTGTTGTTGTTGCTGTCTTTGGAGTTGTTGTTATTTTTATCATTTTTGTTTTTATTGTTTTTGTTGCTACTGCTGCTGAGTTTCTTATTATATCTACACCTTTTGTTATTATAACTGTTGTTGTTGTTGTTACCGCTGTTTTTGCTCATGTCACAACGCATATTATTCGATAGCAAACTTTTGAAACTGTTGTCTCCATTGTTAACACGGTGACGCACTATTCCTCTATCACTTCTAGCATGGAAACCTTTACCGTTGATGAAACTATTAGCTAGTCTTTCTTCTTCCTCTTCTTCTTCTTCTTCTTCTTCTTCTTCCTCTTCTTCTTCTTCTTCTTCTTCTTCTTTTTCTTCTGCTTCTGCTTCTTCTTCTTCTTCTTCTTCTTCTTCTTCTTCTTCTTCTTTTTCTTCTTCTTTTTCTTCTGCTTCTGCTTCTTCTTCTTCTTCTTCTTCTTCTTCTTCTTCTTCTTCTTCTTCTTCTTCTTCTTCTTCTTCTTCTTCTTCTTCTTCTTCTTCTTCTTCATTCTTCTCTTTTTTTTTATTTTCATTTTCTTTTTCTTTTTTTCTTTTATCATAGTTTTTTTCTTCATTCAGTAGCAAAACCTTGAGTCGCTTGGTGACGATGAAGTGGCGTCCAAGCAGTTGAGACCACTTTAATGGTTGTCTCCACGGGGAAGCTGACTTGCCGTCCTGATGGATGGATGAGTGGGTGGGTGAGTGGATTGATGAATGAATGAGAGAATGGATAACTGTATGAATGAGTAGATGGATAAATGAATAAGTGGATGGATGAGTGAATGAGTGGATAGATGAGTGAAAGAATGAAAAGATGGATGAATGAATAGATGAGTAGATGGATAAATGAATAAATGAGTGGATGGATGGATGGATGGATGGATGGACGATTGAATAGATGAGTGGATGGATAAATGAATGAATTAGTGGATGGATGGATGGATGGATGGATGATTGAATAGATGAGTGGATAGATAAATGAATGAATGAGTGGATGGATGGATGGATGGATGATTGAATAGATGAGTGGATAGATAAATGAATGAATGAGTGGATGGATGGATGGATGGATGATTGAATAGATGAGTGGATAGATAAATGAATGAATGAGTGGATGGATGGATAAATGAATGAATGAGTGGATGGATTGATGGATGGATGATTGAATGGATGAGTGGATAGATAAATTAATGAATGAGTGGATGGATGGATGGATGGATGATTGAATAGATGAGTGGATAGATAAATGAATGAATGAGTGGATGGATGGATGGATGGATGGATGGATGATTGAATAGATGAGTGGATAGATAAATGAATGAATGAGTGGATGGATGGATGGGTGGATGGATGATTGAATGGATGAGTGGATGGATGAGTGGAAAAAAATAGATGGAAAAATAGGTAAATAAATGAATAGGTTAAAGAATCAATAGGTTCATGAGCAAATGAGAGATTGAGCATGGATTTGACTGAGAAGGCAAACAACGAACAGCACCTGAGAAAGTACTTCGAAGTAGCCTTTAAAACGCTGAGGAATTAAACAATTCACTCCTTCCTCCAGCAGCTTCCCCTTTCCAGCTACCCCCACCATCTCCCCTAGCAACGTGTTCACTGTTGTCACGGAGTTCAGCTGCATAGTTACTCCGCTTTCAAAATTGTTTAAAATGTAAATATCGTTTTTTAAAAGGTCTTTCACTTGTTCAACTTTAATGGAAGCTTTGATGAGTCTTTTCAGACGTTTTTCTTCTAGTTTCGCAAAAAAATTGATAAGAGTTGGGAAACCAAAAAGGTTTTTAAAGAAAGAATTTTTTATTTTAAAACCAACGTAGCTGTATGATCCTTTCTTGATTTTGTTCGAATGATTTCCACTACTTCTGCAGTTTTTACTACTTTTACTGCCTCTTCCACATCTACAACTACCACTATTATTACAACTGCCACCACCTTTACACCCACCACCACCACTACCACCACCATCACCGCCACCACCACCATCACCGCCACCACCACCATCACCGCCACCACCACCATCACCGCCACCACCACCACTACCACCACCACCTCCAAGCACGTTTCCAACCACTTGAAACACCAATGGAGCTCCTCTCCATTCCTCTTCAACAAACCTTCGCAAATCCATTGGAGCACTCTCAATATAACTTCAATATGAATATTATAAAAATTTCAATAATAATAACTATTATTACTATTTTATTATTATTATTATTATTATTATTATTAATTTCATTATTTTTATTATTATTATTATTATTAATTTTATTATTATTATTATTATTATTATTATTATTATTATTATTATTATTATTATTATTATTATTATTATTATTATTATTATTATTATTATTATTATTATTATTATTATTATTATTATTATTATTATTATTATTATTATTATTATTATTATTATTATTATTATTATATAATTATTTATAAGCTATTTAGTTGTACATTCTAATTTCCCTTTTCCAACTTTCTTTTTTTAAATTATTTTTAAAAGGATTTTCTTTTTTAGTTCTTCCACCTAACACACGTCATAACGAGCGCTCTTGGACTCTTATGTAATGGTATCCAAATTTTTCAACGAGATTAGATTAGATTAGATTAGATTAGATTAGATTAGATTGGATTAGATTAGATTAGATTAGATTAGATTAGATTAGGTTAGATTAGATTAGATTAGATTAGATTAGATTAGATTAGATTAGATTAGGTTAGATTAGATTAGATTAGATTAGATTAGATTAGATTAGATTAGATTAGATTAGATTAGATTAGATTAGATTAGATTAGATTAGATTAGATTAGATTAGATTAGATTAGATTAAATTAGATTAGATTAGATTAGATTAGATTAGATTAGATTAGATAAGACTAGATTAGATTAGATTCGATTAGATTAGATTAGGTTATATTAGATTAGATTAGATTAGATTAGATTAGATTAGATTAGATTAGTCTGAATAAGTAAAAGTAGATCAAATCAAAGTAAATAAATCAATTCCAAATTAGAAATCATAATTTTAAATTGGATTAGGGTTAAATAAAACTGAGTACAACGACTTCGGTACTTAATTTATTACTGATTTTTTACTTATTTATTACTAATTTATCCTAATCTCTCGTGATTCTCTAATGGCTTTGTAACCAGCTTCCTTCCCACGAAGACCTTCCATTATACCGGTTAAGTGCCGTTTTAAGTGAAAGATTATTTAATTAGATTATTTAATTAAATTATTTAATTAGATTATTTAGAGTTGATTAATTAAGTAATTAATTTCCCACTCAATCCAAGCTACTTTCAACTTCAAAGAACACCAGATTGGAAATCTTTCAACGGAATTACTCTTTAAAAGTCCCTGAACAATCGAAGCAAATTCTTTTATAGCTCGTTTGGGGCTTTTATAGGCTTTCAATGATTCAGTATGGATTAACATGGCTCCATATGGTTTTATATAGTTTTATAGGCTTTCATACTATCTCATATTAATCTAATCTAATCATTTATATAGCGCTGATTCTACACTGTTCAAGATAACTCTGCTACCAACATCAGTGGAAAGTATATCACTTTTTTATCAATCGTTCTTATATACACATAATAATCACCATACTAACTTGTATATTAAAATATATAACTCAAAGTATACATCCTTCCATACAGCTTTGTCATAGCTTCTAGAAGAGACAAAGACACGCTGATTGTGGGAGGACTGACCTCATTAGGAAGTGTGTGAGAGGAGTCTATGAGAGATTTCAACTGGCATTGGAATAACACAATAGCCTCAATGCATTAATGGGGTGGGTAATGATGAATGGAAAATTGGAAAAATAAATAAATAAAACTATAAATATAAATAAAATTAAAAATAAACAGTTATAAAATGAAATATAAATAACAACAAAGTTGAGAAAAAATAATAATGAATGAAGAGAAATTAAAATATAAATAATAATAAATTTGATAATGATTATTAAAAAAATAAAAAAATATTAATTATATAAAGAATAATTACCGGAAGGCAACTAGTTAGAGAAGCAAACGTGATTGTAATTGGTTGAATGTCCGCATATTAAATTTGCCTTATTAGTAAAATATATTTTTTTATTTATTATGAAAGAAATCATATATAAAATATATTTTTTTATTTATTATGAAAGAAATCATATAAAACTAACGAGCGATAAGCTTAATAGGAAACAATATTAGTAAAACAAGGGGTAGTGGTTATTGCAAACAGAGAGATATTCGTTAAGAAAGCGATAGTGACAAGTGAGTAGATGATAGAATGAAAACGGGTGATGAAATTAAGAAGGAGGGAAGATAAATAAAGTGAAAAAAAAATAATAAAAATAATAATAAAAATAATAATAATAAATAATTAGCCATGAATGAAAAAAATAATAACAAAAACAACAAGTAGAGAGTAAAATAATAAAAATAATGAATAGACAATAGAAATAACAAAAACAATAATAAAATGACAAATAGAACAATGAAATTAAAAAAAATAATTGTAAGAACAATAGAAATAATAATAAAAAAATAAAATTAAAAATAGAACAATGAAAAGGAATTGACAAAAATAACAAGTATCGAAGGAAACACAGCATTATCACTGGGATCTCGAACGGCCATTGAAATGCTAATGGATTCTCCCAAGGTGTTCTGGAAGCAGTGACATATTTAAAAAAAAAACAAGAATAAAAATAACGAAATAATAATGATAATTAATTATTTAAAAAATAATAAATATAATAAATAAATAAATAAAAATAAATAATTAAAATAATAATAATAATAATAAACAATTAAAAAAGTAATAATTAAAATAAATAATTTAGAAAAATAAAGAAATAATAAAAATAAAAATAATAAATAATTTAAAAAAAAACTGATTAAATAAAAGCGTTGAAAATAATCATGAAACTGCTGAAAAATAAAGAAAAAAAAACAATATGAAAAATTGAAAAAAATATTTTATTAATTAAAAAAAAACATTTTTGGAATAAAGAAAACGTTTCTATTGGAATTTTTCATGTTTAATAATGATGAAAAAAATTCAAAAACTAATGGAAAATAATAAAACCCAAACTGTAACAAAAAAATAACAATGATCGTGGCTTCGAAACTTCACGGGGTTAATGCCACTATAATAATATTCGTGTTTGTATAATCATACCAACAAAAAAACAATGAAAAAATAAGATAGTCTATAAAATAAGTTACGAAGAAACTAACAAAAAAGAAACATTTAAAAAATTATAACTCAGTACGTTCGTAATATCATTTAAAAAAATTATTATTATTAACAGTGAAAATAAGAATAGTCGAATGATCAATCCCTGTCTTTGTTCTGGAGTGGTTGTCAGCACGCGATCTGACAATCGAAAACGTCTACCATTTACACAATTTATATGAATATTAATTGAAAATCCATGTGTGTATTAATTTTTTTGCTTGGTTCAAAGTTCTTTGGAGTTAACTTTTGAAACGTTTAATGATTATTCAACTCACACACAGCATGAAAGCTGTACTTACCGTAGCGACCTCAGCAGCATCGGCAAACTTCAAGGCTGTTTTGAGAGTTTAATGCCTTTAAAAAATATATCTTTATTTAATCTTATCCAATTACCTCTAATCTAATCTTGATTTAATTCAATCTTATCTTATCTAATACAATTCAATTTTATCTGATCTGATACAATTCAATCTTATCCAATCTAATCTTTTACAATCTGTTCTAGTTTGGAGTAACCCACTATAATCTAATCAAACAGTTGTATAACGCTGATCATCTACTGTCCGAAAGCAATAATTTCAATAAAAAATGAAGAATTCTTCGTTTAATTGGAAAAGCGGCGTATAAGGCGCTTGGCACCAAGCTGAAACAGTGTGAAAGTGATATCATTGATCGATTAAACGAACCAGTGGCTTGAATATCGAGTAGAATTGGTGATTATTAGATTTCTCAGAAAAAAACGATTCAAAGGAATAAGTAGAAGAAATAAGCCGAATTGCAAATTATCTTTTAAATGAAATTAAAACAAAATAAGTGAAATTTTGGTTATTTTAATAAAAGGCAAACAATAGTGAATCCCAAGATCATTAAATTTGATTTTTAAATTCAAATTATTTTTAATTTAGCATAATTGAAAAATATTTTTTTGATTAAGAGTTTTATGAACATTCCGATAAAAAGCAATATGTATATAACCTAAGTTCACTAACTTATTGAGAACTGAACGTAAAAAATGTCACCAAAAACCACCATAGGATCACGACAAACCACTAAACCCCATAGAAATTCTTAAAAACTACCAGAAAGCTCACCATAAACCACCACCCCAAACCTCCAAAAACCACCTTCACAAACCTCCAAAAACCACCCCAAACCTTCACAAACCACCCCAAACCTTCACAAACCACCCCAAACCTTCACAAACCACCCCAAACCTTCACAAACCACCTCCACAAACCTTCACAAACCACCTTCACAAACCCTTCCCAAAGACCGCCATAAATCACTTGGTCCCGAGTTTTCTGAGGGCTCCGATGGCAGCCAAGGGCTGAATGAGCTTCTTGCGGATGGTCTTGGTCCTGTCGATGGTGACCTGGTT
>OX387253.1:4325163-4337663 GCA_947562095.1 Branchellion lobata
CACACACACACACACACACACACAAACAACACACACACACACAGCCAAACCTTTAAGGATAGCATCATCGAGAGAAATCTCTTTGTTGGTGTGTGGATCGACGACGGAAGAGATGGTGAAGGTTTGTTTCACTTCCGAATCTTCTGACGTAATCTTTTCCGTTTCCGCTTCGGTGGTGAGTGACGAACTTCCCTGTTCCAGCATGCTTCCATCCACAACGTCCTTGCCTGCTCCAGTGGAAGAGGAAGTGGTCTTCGTGATGGTCTCCTCCTTCGGTCTCTTCAGCTGTTGAAGGAATTGTAGTGAAGAATAGTCCTATGTGATAAAATGCATTATAATTGTTTTATTTTTTTGTTATCATAGTACAAAACTTTGCTCAAAATAAAATCAAACAGCCACACCAGCTTAACCAGTCACAGCCACATCTACCACACAGCCACACCTACCACACACCCACACAGCCACATCTACCACACAGCCACACCTACCACATAGCCACATCTACCACACAACCAAACCTACCACACAACCACACCTGCCACACAGCCACACCTACCACACAGCCACACCTACCACAAAGCCACACCTAGCACACAGCCACAACAAACTTACCACGGCTCCTTGGTCGGTGGTGATGGTCTGAGTGATCTTGGCTGCTTGTTGTTGCTCTATAACTGCTTTCTTCAACACCTTGAAGTCGAAGAAATTTATTAACAACAACATGAGAGCAACAACAATAACATCAACAAAAATAACAACAACAACAACGACGACAAAAACAACAACAACAAAATCAACAACAACAAAGACAAAAACAACAACAAAATAATAACAATAACCTTTTCTCTCTGCAGAGGGTCTATCACGTGCAACAACAGGGCATCGGCATCTCCACTACTACTATCAGCACCATCCTTCTGACTGCTCGTTTCCTTGGTTACAGTCTTGAAATAGAAATGGGCGTGTGGTTAGAAATAAATAATAATAATATTAATAATAACTGAAACAAAACTGAATAATTGAAAAATAATAATAATAAATACAAAAATGATTTTTTTTTTAATTTTCAGCGCCTAACATTTGACATTAATATGAATAAGTGAATGAAATGTTAGTAATAAAAAAATATGTATTGAAAAAACTGAAATATATTTATAACAACAATCATAACAAACAATAATAATAATCATAATGAGAAAGATAATAAACATAAAAAAATAATAAAAATTCGACTAAAACCTGAATTGCGAGAGTGTCCGTGACTTTTTCTCCCTCGATCGAAGCTTCAACTTCCGCTACTGTGTCGTACTCATCCACCCACAAGATCTTTTGCCAGAACCTGTGGTGGCGTGTGGTGTGGTGTGGTGGTGTGTGGTGGCGTGTGGTGTGGTGGAGTGTGGTGTGGTGTGATTTGTGGAATGTGGTGTAATGGAGTGTGTTGTGGTGGACCGTGGTTTAGTGGAGTTTGGTGTAGTAGCGTGGTGTGAGTTGTGAACAACGACAAAAAACACCAACAGAATCAGACAAACAGGCCCAAACAACAACAACCGCAAAATAACCCACATACGTCCACAAACAACAACAAATCCAAACACGCAGCCACAAACAACCACTAACTGGGAAACCTTCTGCGAAGGCAGATACTGCAGCTGAGTCCACTGCTGCAGCGAGAGCATGAGTTCAGGGTGGTGTTGCATGTCCATGCGTGTCTTGTAACACTCCCAACCCGCTATCAACTCCTGTGGGCGTGGTGGGGAAGATGGTGGTGATGAAGAGGATGGTGAGGAAGATGATGGTGATGAAGATGATGGTGATGAGGATGGGGGTGATGAAGATGATGGTGGGGGAGATGGTGGTGGGGGAAATGGTGGTGGAGGAGATGGTGGAATAGAAAAGGTCAATAGTAAAATGAGGAAATGCTAGTGGAATAGAAAGAGTTAATGGTGGAATGATGATATGATAAAGAGAAAGGAGTGTGAAGAAAATTTGAAAAAAAAAAGATTGGTAAGAAGAGGTGTGGTTAAAGCGATAAACAACGAAGGATGGTTAAAATTATTGAAAATTTAAAAATTAAATAATTTTTATTAAATTTTCAGAGCTTTTATTTCAATTTAAAATTATCATTTTTTATAATTCTCAGTGAAATGGAGAAAAAATTTCGATAAGTTGATAGGAATTTATTGAAAAAAATGATAAAAAAAAATTAATAATAAAAAATTTTAAAAAATAGTTTGTAAAAAGAAAATAACTTCATAAAGGTTGGTGATGTCACTAAGATGAGGTGTTGCGTTGATCATGCAGTCAAACTCCTTGGTTGTTTCTGAGAATGATGAAGATGAAGATAACGACCACCACAGCCACAACCACAGTCCCAGCCTCAACCACAGCCACATCATACCACAACCACAACCATCATAATCACTAGAATTAAAATCAACCACAACCTTCACAACCAACCAATTTCAATCACAACCATCCACCACAACCAACCACAACCACCGCAACCAACCACAGCCAATCACAGCCAACCACAACCAACCGCAACCAACCACAACAAACCACAACCAACCACAATCAACCACAGCCAACCACAATCAACTACAACCAACCAAAACCACCAACTGATTTCTTCAGGAGGGGGAGTTGACATATCGGCATCGTCCTCCAACAACACCCTCAACACGCCCACTCTCTCCAGGAGGTGCTGATACATGCGGGAAGAAGACCAAAACCTGGCGGTGGTGAGTAGTGTTGATAATGGTGGTGGTGTGGTGAGTGGTGTTGATAATGGTGGTGGTGTGGTGAGTGGTGTTGACAATGGTGGTGGTGTGGAGGGGTGGTGTTGACAATGGTGGTGTTGAGGTATTAGTGGTGGTGACAGTGGCGAAAAAATTGGGAAGGACGTGGTGGAAATAACGATGGAGGTGGGTAAATGATGAAAAGAAAACTTAAGTTAACCTTAATCAAATAAGACCCATAAAATCAATAAGTAATTATCATGAAACAAAGGGTGCTTTTCACGTTGTAGCGCCTACTTTTTGAGGACTTCCTCGGTGGAAATGAAGTAGGTAAGTATATTTTCCTTGTCCCACTCCTCCAGCCTTTCCAGCTGCCTCAGCTGTGAAGCGAAAAGTGCATAAAAAGGTAGTAAAGAATTTTTCTTGAGAAAATTGATTTTGATTTTTAGTTTTTGAAGTTGGAATTTACGTGTGTTTTTGAGCTTATAAATTTGAAAACACGTGTTTTTTGTTCTATAAATTCATGAATGGAAAGTTTTATTTATTTCATGAATTGAAAAACAAAATAAAAGTATTTGTAAATTTGAATAAGTAGAAAAATAAATTTATTACCAGTGGCCTCGAAACTTTACGGGGTTAATGCCACTATAATAATAGTCGTGTTTTATTGTATTGTATTGTATTGTATTGTATTGTATTGTATTGTATTGTATTGTATTGTATTGTATTGTTTTGTATTGCATTTTATTACTAATTCCCATTGAACAAAACTTGAAAAAAACTTAAAATAAATTCTTCAATCGATATTCCTCCACTCACCTCCTCCTTGCCGTACTGTTCCTTATAGAGGACCAGCAACAACTTGATGTAGCGGGAGCCATACAGCTTGAGACATTTGGTCCAGTAGGTGAGGAGGATGAAGTTGAGTCTGTAGGATGGATGGGTGGATGATGGGTGATGATGGATGGGTGGATGATGGATGGATGGGTGGATGATGGATGGATGAGTGGATGATAGATAGATGATAGATGGATGGGTGGATGATGGATGGAAGATGGATGAATGGGTGGATAATGGATGGAAGATGGATGGAAGGGTGGATAGATAGTTAGATGTGGAAAGAGAAAGTGTATTGAACGCATTCAACCATCCACTCATCTACTCATCCATCCGCCTACTCATCCATCCGCCTACTCATCCATCCACCCATCCATCCATTAACTCACTCATCTAGAGTTTTGAGGGCGGGTGGGTGAGGAGGGGGGATGAGGATGAGGTTGGATGGTACCTGAGCCACCACACCTCTCAGGTTTGAAACCTTCCAGTGCTCAGCCTCTCCTCCCTCTATCAACGTCAACATCTCTCCTTCCCTTATAATCATCTGAAGCAATGTGGTCGGAGGTGAAGATGGTGTGACTGGTTGGTTGGTTGGTGGATGAAAAAATGGTGTGGTTGGTTAGTGGATGGTGTGGTTGGTACAAGGGAGTTGTAATTACTTGTACGGAAATGAAAAACAGTGAAACTTGGTGGGCTTGTTCCCAGGCAACCACCCACCCAAAAAACCATCACCCACCCACTCATCCAGCCATCAGCCACCCATTCATCCAGCCATCAACCCCAACCAACATTCTGTGCAGTGTAACTGGCAAGAGCAGTGACGGGAAGAGGCGTGTCAACAGGGCGTGTCCTGAGGTCGACAGGAACCAATGAAGAGGCGGTAGTGGCAAGCTTCCCTAACGTACATCTCCAATGCATCAAGGCCTTGTGAACGGCCTGTTGTTATTGGTTGAAGGGAAGGTTGCGTTTCTTCACTAATATTCAATGCATTTTTAACGCTTCGTTGATTGCGGCTTTGAAAATCAGAAATGTAATAAAATTTATAAAAATAAAAATAAAAATAATGATAATAATTTATTGTTTTAGTATTATTATTATTATTATTATTATTATTATTATTATTATTATTATTATTATTATTATTATTATTATTATTGCTATTATTATTATTATTTTCACCATTATCAGCATCATCATTTTTCTATACCTAATGAGCTCCACACACCTACCATCAACCATTGCCTAACATCCACCTTAAACAACCATCTACCATCGTTACACACCACCCACCCACCACCACTAACCAGCCCCTATGAACCACCATCAAACACCACTCAACCACCACCATCAACCCGCTACCATCAGCCTCAAATCCTCATCAACCACCCACCACCAGCCCCCATCTGTCTCAAATCCTCATCAACCACCCACCACCAGCCTCCATCTGTCTCAAATCCTCATCAACCACCCACCACCAGCCCCCATCTGTCTCAAATCCTCATCAACCACCCACCACCAGCCTCCATCGAACTCAAATCCTCATTAGCCACCCACCACCAGCCCCCATCTGTCTCAAATCCTCATCAACCACCCACCACTAGCCCCCATCAACCTCAAACTCGGAAAGGAAAAAAAGGATGGTTTCACTGGTGGGCTTGTCCATGTTGAGTTTCTCGAAGTTGCTGAAGGCGTCCGACAGGTCATGCAGCATCCACAACTTGTACTCTTTCACCTCGGTGTGAAACTGTGGTGGTGTGTGGTGTGGTGTGGCCGTTTGTGGTGTGGTTTGATGTGTTTTTTTGTAGTGTGGTGTGACTGTTTGTAGTGTGGTGCGGTTGTTTGTGGTGTGGTGTGGTTGTTTGTAGTGTGGTGTGGTTGTTTGTAGTGTGGTGTGGCTGTTTGTAGTGTGGTGTGTTTTTTTTTGTGGTGTGGCTGTTTATGGATTGTTGTGGTTGTTTATAGTGTGGTGTGGTGTGATGGTAGTGTGGCGGTTTGGCGGTTTCAGTGGGGCTGTTGCGTTGTGGTGTGATGTGTTGTGTGGTGGTTGTGAAAACCAATGAAGGAACCTTGTGGAAGTTAGCCGCATTCTGCACGTGCACCTGTCCACACTTGTTCAACACTTCGATGCTGCTCCAGTTGTCAGCAAGTCCGAAGATGCAGTTCTATGGTGGTTGTCATGGTGTAGTTATGGGCAGTGTTGCGGTGTTGTTATGGTCATTGTTTTGGTGTTGTTATGGTCATTGTTTTGGTGTTGTTATGGTTATTGTTTTGGCGTTGTTATAGTCAGTGTTGTGGTGTTGTTAAGATGATTGTTGTGGTGTTGTGGTGTTGTTCAAGTCATTTTTATGGTGTTGTTATGGTGCTTGTTGTAGTGTTGTTATGGTCATTGTTGTGGTGTTGTTATGTATATTGTTGTGTTGTTGTTATGGTGGTTGCTGTCGTGTTGTTTGGTTGGTTGTTGCAAAGTTACTTTCATGGTTTTAGTGTTTTTTGTTGTGTTGCTTTTGTGGTTAACAAGTTGTAACCTGGCTCAAACGTCCGATGTAGCCAGGGACATTATTATCGGCCTTGAGGGCACACTTTTTAAGCTTGTCGTCAAGGGTCGATGCCTCTTTTGACTCCGCCTGAGCCTGCACCAACATCACCGACATCTTTGTCACGAAACATGACACGTTCTGGCGGCGTTTGTTTGATTAGTGGCGATGATAGAAATGGTTTTAAAATGTATAATAAAATTGATGAAAATATATTATTTTAGAAAAAAAACAACAAATAATAATGAACAAATAAATAAAAAAATAAAAATAGTTTAAAAAATTAAAAGAACAAAAATGAGGATATCACCCAGACGAGAGACTCCAGTTCACACACTTGCATCCTGGTCTGCAGGCATTGTAGCTTCTTCATGTTCGCCATCTGAGGAGTTTGTGACGTCATCGCCATCATTATCAGTTCATCTTATAGCGCAGTATTGCGTGGTTGAAAAAAACTATCAGGAATGATCGGAAGGTGAGTGAATGATTGATCCAGTGGTTTTGTGATTGGTAAACTGCTGTTTGCTTGAATGATTGCTTGGTGCAATAACAAAGAAGATGAAGAAAAAATAAGAAAAAAAAATGAAGAAGGCGAGAGAGGGAGAGAAAAGGAGGAGAAACGAACGTTGAGTTGATTGAGGGCATCTTGGTACACGTCTATCTCCTTCACAGACAACTGTAGGTGGTTAGGTGTGTTGTTGTGGTGTTTTGTATGCCTGGGTTTGTGTATGTGACACCCTTGCAGGAATGTCATTCACTTATATAAACTTTTTAAATCATAGCCTTTAGACAAAATAATGAAAAGCGCCTCATATATAGTTTGCTCAAGTAAGATAAGATTTATTAGAGGCAAATTCTGACAAACGTTGCAGATGTTACGAATAGTATAAAAATATTAATTATGTTTACAAACTCAAGTTATACTTTACAGAACATGAGTTACAGTGTATTAGCTTCAATGAATATAACATGGAAGATTTTTTCATATAATTCGGTAATGTCACATGTGTAGACTTTTTATTGTAATGTTTGACTAACTTTTCCTGAGTTTTGATAAAATAATTATGAAAAAAATCATTTAAAATAGAGTTGGGAACAATCTTTAGAGCGTGTTGAATGAATAAAAAAAATAGAAATATGATTTAGAACTGCACAAAATTTAAACAAAAAAGTGGTTGATAGTGAATAGTGAAAGAAAAAGAAGTGAATTTTTATCATCAATATCTATATTAAAATTTATATAGATATTAATATTATTTCAAATACTTTTAATATTAATCATAAAAGGTAAAAAAAGACAAAAAAATTTTTTCTAATGAATAAACAAAAAATCCCTCAGAATATTAAAAAAGTTGAAAAATAATTCTTGAAAAATTATTGTTATTATCAGGAACATGATTCATAAGCTCTTGAGTTTTATAGAATGAAACATTGCATTCAAGTCAGCTCTTCTATGAAAAAAGTGCTCACTAGGAAAACAGTATGAAGGAAAACATAAAGAAAACAGTATGAAAACATTAAGATATAAATAAATAAACGAAATTCATAGTATCAATACACTGCATGGAAACAATAGATTATACAAAAAAAAGCATATAAACTTTTTTACTTCTTTAGCATCGGTTTCCATGGAGTTGATGAGGTTACTGATATCCTCACCCATCTTCACCTCCTCTTCATGCAGCTTTTCCACAGCTTTTTTTGACTGGCCTCCTGCGCTGTAGATGATTTTGTCCCTCAAAACACGCGCCTTCTGCAACAAAGGTTCCAACTTGTCTGAGTTTTTAGCCGCCATTGGTTCTTCGAATGATTCGTTTTCCTTCTTGAAAGTTTTTTTTAGTTTATTTAAAAACCGATATTAAATAGATCAATTTGATTTTTGTTTTTTTAATAAGTTATAGATTTTAGTTTTTGATTATGCTTGACGTTTCATTAACTTGAAATCCCTAATTCTTGAATGATTCACTCTAATCTAATCTAATCTCGAATGTCTCAGGGCTAAAAGGTATATTTAAAATTTAAATGTCAAGCCGGTAGTATTTAAAGTTTTAGAAAGGTTCCCTAAAAAGTGAACAAGAGTGTATAATTCAAGAAATAATTGAAAGTAAGTGAATGAGTGAATTGAAAAATCAATTTATAAAAATACTTATAAATTTTTTCTCATCGTTAAAATTTTTTTTTTCAAAAACTCAGATAAAATATAGTTTTCAAAACTTCAAAAATAAGGAAATAAGAAAAATTTTAAATACCTCAAATGTCCAAAAGTATGAAATGCTTGCATATTCTGGTTTGAGTCTTTTTATAAGACATTTAACAATGCAACTATTATGGTCTCAAGTATGCAATTTTATAAAACTATAATAATAATAATGTTTTCAAGAATAAGTAACGAACAAACCCGAGACACTACCATTAAAACTTGTGGAGAATGAAAATAAAAATAATAATGATAATCAACTTGAGCCCTAAAGGTTAGCAGGTGAGTGTGTATTCATAGCTGCAGATTTTAAATTCTTTCTTAATGCATATAAAACCATTTCTTAGTCATAATCGAGATTTATTATTCTAGAAATAAGAAAGCAGCTTGAATTGATTTTTTAGATGAAATAAACACTATTTGATTTTATTGGAATAGAATAAAATAGAAAATAGTCTTTTTTAATAATGAAACGAAAAAATTAATGCAGGTAGAATAGTCAACAAAAATCTTCCTAGAAAATATTGAAAACTCTATAAAATACGTTAATGAAAGTTAACCTGAAAATTCGTTAAATTTAGTATTGATATTAATATCATTATTTTTAATTATATCAAAAAACATATAGATCCATTTCTCCCATAAGTTCGTCAACTTTTTCTTTCAAAAACATCTGAAATACAATAATAAATCTAATTTAATTTAAAAAAAATTGTTTTAACTGATTAAAAGTTCATTTAATTATCAAGCATAATATGATAAATAGGTTTGATGAATATTTTAAACCTCCAAAAAAAAAATTTTGATATGACACTTTAGTCGTCTTAATGACAAAACGTTAGAGGTGATACAAGGAAAATGAAAAGAATATAAAATTGTCATAAAAAGGCAATAAAAACGAACAACGCATTAAAAAAAGTATTAAATACTTGATACTTAAAATATAATTTAAATAATTAAAAGGATGTGTGTATAAATCCAACCATTGATTAAAAAAAATTGCTCCAAAAATGGTAAGAATCAAGAAGCTTTTGCAATAATAAAAACAATGATCATTCGAATTAAACTCCGAACACACAAAAAAACAAACGAAAATAAATCTTATAAATTAAAAACATAAAACCGCCCATCCCTACTCGAGCAGCGCTGATCGTCTGCTTGGCAACCTTCCAGGGCATCAACGGCGCCTTGGTGACGATCTCCCGAGCGGTGGCTGCTGCTAAAAGTTGCACGCTGGTGTAGCCGCTGTTGTAGAGAAGTTTTGCTCTGCCCTGTGGTTGAGTGGTTGTTGGGTTGTGGATAAGTGGTTGGTTTGTAATTGGTGGTTTATGGTTGTAATTAGTTTGTGATTCAGTGGTTGAGTGAGTAGTCGTTGTGGTTGGTTTAGTTGGTTATTTTGTGGTTGAATGATTGATTGATGAGCCGCACACACACATCCAACACTGGCACACCACCAAATCAACATTGACATCCCCACCATACTATTGACACCCCTCATACAACAACTACAACCACTACACCACCAAAGCAACACAACCATACAATGAAGACACCACAAACCCTATCACAACTACCACCACAGCGCCATAACCACCACCACAGCGCCATAACCACCACCACAGCGCCACAAACACCACTGACAATTTTGAGGCCAGTGGCTTCGATCAGAGGCACAAGTTCGGGAGCTGCCGAATGCTGAAGTCTGAGGAGGAAGGGAGGGAGAAGGCTCTGGTAACACCACATCTCGTCTAGTTGCTATGGTGATGGTTGTTGTTGAAGGGTGTTGGGTAGGACGGGTTTTAGGAAAGTTGGGTTGTTATATTTAACGTCTTGTCATAGCTGTTGTAAAAAGGAAATAAAAAAAACAATTTTACGGAATAATGAAAATAAAATTTCATGTAAAAAAGTAAAAAAAATGTTCTTTATTTACTTGCGAAAAATGAAGAAGACTGAAAGCGTGTGCACAAGCCTGTTGTACAAGTTGCTGAACAAATCCTCTTGAAACTCCGAACTTACTGGCAATCTGCCAGATGGACTGTTTCTTGAAGAACTGGTGCAACATGAGAGTGTAGTAGAAACGCTTGGGAAGTTCTTCGTTCGTCTGTGGTGGTGGTGGTGTGGTGATGTTTGTGGTGGTGAGGTGGTGATGTTTGTGGTGGCGAGGTGGTGATGTTTGTGGTGGTGATGTGGCGATGTGGTAATGTTGGTTGTGGTGGTGATGTTGGTGATTGTGTGATGTGGTAATGGTGCTATTACCTCTAAAAAACACACTGAACACACACCAACAACCCACCAACCTCCCAAACATCCACCAAACACCCACCACCACCCACCAAACATCCACCAACAACCCACCACTACCCACCAAACAACCACCACCACCCACCAAAAATCCACCAACAACCCACCACCACCCACCAAAAATCCACCAACAACCCACCACCACCCACCAAACACCCACCATACATCCACTAACAACCCACCACCACCCACCAAACACCCACCAACAACCCACCACCACCTACCCGTTTGCACGACAAGCCAGATACTCTCTTATGAAGGTATCCCTCACTCACTCCCAACCTCACCATCACCTTTCTCTCTTCATCACTCAATCTTGACGCCTTGACACAAAATCAGTTGTTGATGAAGAAGATGATGATGATAATGATGATGATGATGATGATGATGATGAAGATGATGATGATGATGATGATGATCAGCCAACAAACAACCAAGAGCCACAAAAAACCAACTTCTCGCAAGAAGGCCATCCAATTGACGTCAGCAAGAGCATCGGTGACGTCATAAGGGATGGAGAGGTGGAGGAGGTGGAGGTGGCTGGAAAGAACCATGTGATCTCGGTGACTTAGAAGGTCTTGGTACGTCTGCTTGCTGTGCTTGAGGTTTATCGAGCCTGTGAAGTGGTGGTGGAAGATGGTTGGAAATGGTGATGGAGATGGTGGTGATGTAGGGATGCTGTAGTGGTGGTGATGGTGTGGGAAAGATATTGTAGTGGTGGTGATGGTGTGGGAAAGATATTGTAGTGGTGGTGATGGTGTGGGAAAGATATTGTAGTGGTGGTGATGGTGTGGGAGATGTTGTGGTGGCAGTAATGGTGTGGGAGAGATGTTGTAGTGGTGGTGATGGTGTGGGAGATGTTGTGGTGGCAGTAATGGTGTGGGAGAGATGTTGTAGTGGTGGTGATGCTACATTCTTTCTTGTATGGAAAGATTAAAAAAAAAACATTTAATAAATAAAAATGAATAAGAATAAAAATAAATAAAAATAAATATCTTTTTTTTAAATTAAAAAAAAGAAATAAAAATAAATTTCAATAAAAATAATTTTATTCAAATAAATGAAAAAAAAGAAGAATAAATAAATAAATAAGTTTAGAAACTATTTTGAGCATGTAGTGGATATTGTGGGTCGCCACCACAAAGATGTGAGACGGTGTCGGACGCTCAATCCACATTCATCTACCAACCCGCTTAAGTCCGCATTAGAACTTAAAATGACGGATTCTGAAGGTTGGAGCCAGTGAATTTGGAAAAAAAAACCGGGAAGTTTTTGAATGAAATAAAAATAGAGAAGAAAATTAAAAAATGGATCTTTTGATGAAATTGAATAAGAAAAATACAAAACAAAATGTTTGGAAAAACAAAATAAACAAAAATTTATAAAAAAAAAACGTGGATGAAGTTGAGCTTGAACAAAAATAAATAAAAGATAAATTCGAAAAAAAAATATTAAAAAAAATAATTTTAAATGCTTCCTTGCCTTTGAACGTGGCTTGACCCAGATTCGTGGCTTCAATTTTGCCATCAAAACCCAAAACCACGTGACCTTCTTTCATCAACTCATCCACCACTTCACTCACTATCCTTAAGACATCACAACCATTACTACCAGCCTCAGTATCATTATTTTGATTATTAATACTTTGAATTTGATTATGATGATGATGATGATTATTATTATTATCATTATTATTATTATTAACATTGTTATTATTATTATTTTTATCATTATTTTCAATACTTTGATTATGATTATGATTTGTATTATTATTAGTATTATTATTATTATTATTATTATTATTATTATTATTATTATTATTGACGTTGTGGTTGCTGCATTGGATGTAGTACAAGGTCTTCTTGACGACCGTGTACAGCTCATCCATCGTCT